>VZRW01007025.1:0-75311 GCA_013398125.1 Aegotheles bennettii | reverse complement strand
GCCTCTACCGCGGGCGCCGCTGCCGCATGGAGTCCTGCTTCGACTTCGCCCAGTGCCGGAAAAACGGCTTCAAGGTGTACGTGTACCCGGAGCAGAAGGGGGAGAAGATCGCCGAGAGCTACCAGAACATCCTGGCTGCCATCGAGGGCTCCCGCTTCTACACCTCCGACCCCGGGCAGGCCTGCCTCTTCGTCCTCAGCCTGGACACGCTGGACCGGGACCAGCTCTCCCCCCAGTACGTGCACAACCTCCGCTCCAAGGTGCAGAGCCTCCACCTGTGGAACAACGGCAGAAACCACCTGATTTTTAATTTATACTCGGGCACCTGGCCTGACTACACCGAGGATGTGGGGTTTGACATTGGCCAGGCCATGCTGGCCAAAGCCAGCATCAGTACTGAAAACTTCAGACCCAACTTTGACGTTTCTATCCCGCTCTTTTCTAAGGATCATCCTAGGACAGGAGGGGAGAAGGGATTTTTGAGATTTAACACCATCCCTCCTCTCAGGAAGTACATGTTGGTATTCAAGGGGAAAAGGTACCTGACGGGGATAGGGTCAGACACCAGGAATGCCTTATATCACGTCCATAACGGAGAGGATGTTGTCCTCCTGACCACCTGCAAGCATGGCAAGGACTGGCAAAAGCACAAGGATTCGCGCTGCGATCGAGACAACGCCGAATACGAGAAGTAAGTGAGCGATGCCCTTCCCGGGGTGCCCGGGTGTGAGCAGATGTGTGCGGGCAGTCGCGGTCTGTCCCGGGGCGGGCTGGCCGCTCCTGTCCCCGCAGGCTGGGGGCGAGGCAGTGTCCCGCGCCGCGGCGTTGCTCGCCCGGGGACCCGCAGCACCCGCAGCCATGGGGCTTCACAGACGTGGCAGATACACGGGTGCTGCTGGAGGATGCTCGGGCGTTCGGTGCTGCCCTTCACCCCCAGTGCCCCTTAGGGTGGGTGCCCTGCGCTGTCCCTGCCCCGACACGAAGTCTGTGCGGGTGCTCAGGCACCCGGTGCTCTCGGGGGCTGGTGCCGGGGCGATCCCTGGGGTGCTCTCCCCGGAGCGCTGCCCGGTGCCTGGCCGGGCTCTGCGTGTCTCAGTGCCGTGCCCGCCGTGTCCGTGTCTCCCCGCAGGCGAGGCACCAACTTGCCTTGCTGTGTTCTTTCTCTCGGCTCCGACACGGCATCAGTAGGGAGCGGAGCAGAGGGAAGCGCTGTGTTCGTGTCCTGTGCCCGAGTTTCTGGTGTTCCCATGTGCGAGGACACACACCGGCGGCACGGGCACAGCCGCCGCTTGCTGTGAGCGCTTTGTGTCTTGGCTTCCCCCGGTCTTTACTTCTGTTTGTTGATAGTGTCACCATGTAGCTAGGCTCTTTGTCAGTATGGTGCTGCTCTTGCCTTCCAGTCTGCTTTTCAGGTTTCTATGTGTAGCTGCCGGGAAAATTGCTCCCTGGGAATTACCTCCAGGACCGCGATGCTGACTAAGCCGTTTGCAGCTGATGAGTTGGTTTAAATGCCGACCACCGCTGTGCTTGCTGCAGAGTAGATGTCTGCGTATGAAGTTTTTTGCATGAGAACGCTTCCTGTGTAGCAGGAGTCGTGTGCTGAATTAAAGCAGAGCAGCCGTGCAGCACCGGGTTGGCAGCGTGTGGTGGAGCTGCCAACGGCTGGAGGGGTTCGCGGTGCATAGAGGAACGTGGGTGGAAAAATACTCCTGATGAGCAGTCAGGAAGAAACTACGGTGGCATTAATGCTGATCAAAATTTCCAGCTGGCTGCCTGTTTCTCCACCGAAACTGGCCCCAGGGGGTTGGGAGAGACTGGGAAGGTCAGCACCACGAGCTGGGGAGCCTGTGTGTGCCTGAGCGAACTTTGCTCGCCCTCCAGTTACTGAAAACCGACCGCAGAGGGGGAGAAGACAGGAGTGCAAATACTTGGTGGATTTTTAATCCCACTCACTTTCAGAAAACAGATGGGCGAGTGGTGAAATGATGCACACGTGGAAGCACTACAGCAGTGGTACCAAGTGATCAGCAGAGGTGCACTAAGCTAAGCTCGTGTCATTCGTGACCTGGGAGTCCCTTTGGCTTATGATCTCCCTTAGGGAATATTTTCTGGGGGGAAGAAGGGAGCCCTGACAACTGTAGCCTTGCAGGCTGTGCTGTTTTTTGGCATAGATCTCAGCAATTGAAGATAATTTGCAGGTAGGAGAAGTCCTGGCTATTTGCTGCCTTCTGCAGCATGTGCGCTGTGGAGTTGTCACAAAAACAAACACACCCGCCCGTGGCTTGACGTGGGTCAGGCCATATTCAATCGTTTTACAGCTATTTGGTCTCATAAAAGATAGACCTCGCCCCGTAAGTTCTTCCCCTCCTGAAGTGTATTTGGTATTTGTTCTGTAGCGAGGGCTGTTCGTGACCCTCAGGGAACACAGAAGTGTTGACCCAAGGGGTACGCTGTGCTGGTCATACACAAAACTGTACTTGCTGCCAGAATGTGGCAGTGTCTGGGGTGGTGTGTGGGGACTTGGCATTCATCGCAACGCTGCTGGTAAAGACAGGAAGTGAAAAACCATGATTACAAGAAAATGAGATTACTCCAAGAATCGAGGCAGGCTGAATGTGTGGTTGGGCCACTGAGATGAGCAGACCTGCTCTGGCGAATGACTGTAAATGCTGAAGCTCTTGAACCTGGTGTCTGACTGGAGCGCACACCTGCCAGAGCATCGCTGCTGCCCTCCGCGCTGCTGCGCCGGTGCCAACTCACAGCAGAGTGTGCCATCTGCCGAGCTCCCCGCACCGTGTCCTGCCGTGCCCCGCGCTCGCTGTCTCTCCTGTGCAAACACAGACCGCGCCTGGCGCCCCGCTCCCTCGGGAACACCCGGCAAGGTCACATCCCCGGGGCAGTGTGCCGGCAGCCAGCCGGCTGGAATGCTCTGTGCGGATGTGTAGCCCGGGCGTGAAAGCTGTTGGGGGGACCCTTCTGTTCACCCCACCTACGGCAGCATCCGATCATGAATGAGGCTGTAGTGCTCACCAAGGAAATGTCTCTGAATACAGCTGGGCCTTGGAGACTGCATGCAGAGCTGCTCTCGTGGGGCTTTTTGGGCTTGTATTTAGCAATGCATCCTCAACGTTTTAATCAAAAAGAAGAAAAATGTGTTCTCTGAGATATGTACATTCGTGTGTCCACACAGAGTTGGGAAAGTGGTGATCGCACCCTGCTGTGCCAATTTTCCCCTCCTCTGCTGTGGTGCTCACACGATTTCACTTCACGTGAAGGTCTGGAGCGTGGGTGCCCTGCCTGTGAGGAGCTGGCCCCGAGGTACCGGTCCTTGCCAGGGCGAAATATGAATGATTGGCTCTGGGTAGAGGCTTTGCCAGGTGGGTAGATTAGGTGACCAGATTTTAAAATGTGGTACTCTCACGTTAGCAGGGTGGTAGAGCTGTGTCGTGTTATGCTTAGTGCCAGTGCACATTACAAGTTAGTTGTGGTGGAGTTTCATCTACGGTGCAACACTGGGTGCTGGGTTCAGAAAAGGTCCATATGTCCACAGGATGCCTTGCCTCCTCTCTAGGAGATTGAAAAAGCCAAGAAAGGTGACTTCTGATCTGTGGAAAATGCATAGAGTGTCTCATTTCATTTGGGGGAAGGAGGGGCAGGCATGAGTGTAGTTGACTGTTTCTCTGAATTGTATTGAAAGGTCCATCTGTATGTTACAGCTAATTAATTTGCATCCCGGTTATGCATCTCAGCAGATAACGCTGATGCAGACTAAAATGAATTGCATTATCATGATTAGACTACTAGCAAACAGCATATCAAGGAAAACAAAGAAAAACTGGTTCTTTATGGTAAAAGTTGGCCTTTGTCATGCAGCGCTGGGGCAGCTGGGCTGTCCGAATTCCTCCACGGCAGGATTTCAGTGTCAAGCTTGCTGCTTCACAAAGGGTTAAGCGAATAAACAGTGCTGTTGCTGAAGTTTGGAGACAGCCTTTTAAATATTTAATGACGGTCTAAATATATACATGTGTACAATGTGTTTTACACAAAGGCAGAATTCACGTACAGGCTTAACTGGTTCCAAATAATTACTTTTTGGAAGGTAATATAAATGATTATGGATACCGAAAGAAATGGAGGAATGCGACGTTCTAGTAAAGCCAGATGCAGGGAAGAGACCTGCACCAAGATAGGGATCTTTCTAGGAAAGTAAATAATGTTGCCTGTTGTGTATCCCCTGATCTGCCACAGCCTTGCCCTTGGAAGATGGAAAGAGTAGCAGTAATGGTATCCGAAAACATAAGGTCTCGTGAAAAGCTCATGTGAGAAGGCTTTTTGCTCGTGTCTGTGCAGGATAGCTGAAGTTAATGATGATAATGGAACAAAGGGGGAAAACAATAATTATCAGTGTTGAAGAGAGTAGGCTGGGGAAGGGGAAGCAAGCAAAAAATGTGCTTTTGAAAAACCATGAACATTCAGTGGAGGACAGCTCGTGTAGTGAGGTGTGCTTCATAGACTTGAAAAGTTCTTCAGCTAGTCAGTGGTCGATGAGCCTGCATGATCTGAGAAGGCTGGGCAGAACACACAGGACCTCACGAGGTAGGACTGGTTCTGTGAGAGGAGGTTGGAGGCGTGTGGCCGAGGAGGAGCCTGTGGAAGGAACTGTGGGCAGATCTACCTGGGGCTGCTGGGTGCTGGCAGAAGAGGGGGAGAGCAGCAGCACACTGCCTGCTGGTGCCCGTGAGACATCTCTGCAGGGCACACCATCGCACTGGGTGGGGTTGCGTATGTACTCTTGCAGGTGAAAATATCCAGCTGAACCTGTACCCAGTGGGTTTACCTGGTGTGTGCTCTGCTGGTGGACCATTGTCAGTCATGGCTGAACCTCCTACCCATGAAAACACTGTCAGAGCAAAGGTTACAGTTGTGCAATAAGCCCAGAATGGGAAGAAAAGCAAGTTCTGGTTTCGCTTCCTTCCCACCAGGAATAAGATACACATATAAAGAAAGAAGTGGTAGATTGAGACACTAGGTGTGACTTTGCCACTCACAAGACTGGCGTGAAAATGTGAAGTAAGGCTTAGGCATGCCCTTCCAACCTGCGGTGATCATCTAGGCACTGCACATGCATGTATGTGCATGCTTCAAACACGGGGAAATTCTGGTATTTTCAACATTCTCAGCTTCAAAGTATTGCATTAGAATACAAAGATAAACGCCACGCTTAATCACTTACTAGATTATTTTTGAAATTATTTAAAAGCCTTCACATGTCAGCTTCTTTGCAGCTATTTAGGACAGGGCTGAGAAATCACCCAGGTTGAGGGTGGCTGTTGCCTGGGACATCTGAACTGAGATGGGAACCAGTCTGCATCTTGTGTATCACCAGGCTGCTTCGGGAGCTTGGATGGAACTCAAGAACTACTGAGAGAGCTTGGGCATTTTCCCAGAGTATCTTGGCTCCTGCAGAGACCTAGCCCCACCAGACTGCTTTTTTGTTTTAATATCAATTTTCAAGAGTCTGGCAATTCTGCCTGTTTTACAACGTGTTTATTCCAGAGTGCAGTAAGCAGGTAAATAACTGAGCTTTAAGGTACCTCTGAGAAATACGGGATTTGTTCTAGTGTGTTCTTCTGCTCTCTGCATGTGTTGCAAAGTGTCCTTACGTGCCTTTTAAATGCCAGTTTAATGGAAGTAGTGCCCTGGAGGGGCTGATGCCCTGGCAGGAGCTGGGAGCAGGGACGACAGGAGCACCCCTGCACTCACAGCCAGCAGTGCCATCCTCAGCCTGGCCGTTTGCATGTGGCCCTTCCCTCGTGGAAAAGGGCTGGAAGAGGATGGATGCGTGTGCACGAGTGTGTCCCCCCGTGTGAGCAGTGCTGGGTGCCGCAGTGTGTGTGGCTGGGTGTGTAGGGTCAGGCACCGGCACAGGAGCCCGCCCTGCCCGCGGGCCTTAAACCAGGCGCCCTCCTAACCTCAAGTAATTAAGTTTTCTTGTGGGGCGAGTTATTATTATAATCGCTTGCCCCAGGCTTTTCTGTGCCTTTCTGTGAAGCATCTTACATGAGGCTGAGTGGTGACAAAGCATTGCAGTAGATGGCTGATCTGGTCCAGAGCAGGTGTTTTCTGTGTGCAGAAGAGTAGGTGAACATTGCTCTAATGGCCAGAGGAGCTCTGCTTTTCTTGTTCCTGACCGGGAAAGTTGTTCTGTGATAATTTATTGGTAAATAATGATCGCTGAAGAGACACTTGGCGACAGAACAGAGCTCAAACAAAAAAATTATCTGAGCCAACATTTTAATTTTAAGTAGAATTAATCCTGAAATGGGTAGCTTGAAGGGTTTGTTGAACCCAGATCAGAACCGAGCTCAAAGTCTTGTTCTCAGCTACCCGTTTGGGCAAGATGGAGCCCTGCCGTGCCCTCAGTGAGGCACCCTCAGCAGGAAGGTGCTGCAGAACACCCTGTGGTGCCCCTGCCTCCTTGCCCTCTGGCCGCGCCTTTCACAGGTCAAATTCTGACTTGTGCAGGACTTCTTGTGCCAGCCTAAGGTGGGCTTCACTGAAACGGCACCTAAGGGAGAGAAATGGCTGAATTTGGGGTTCTTGGGGGGGCTTGCGAGCTGCTGCCTGCTGTGTTGAGAGTGTTCCCAGCCATGGACTTCTTTGCATCTGTGCAGCTCTGAAGTGGTGCATCTCCCTGGGAGGATGGGATTGAAACCGAGGAGCTTCAGCTCAAGAGAAACCCAAGCGGAAAAGTCTAGTGGTTTGACTCTCCTGGAAATAATCCTTTTGCCCCAAATACAGCTCTGGAAAAGCCCACTGGGAAGTAAACCGGCAGCTGTTTGCAGGAGGGGGAGGTAAATGAAACTGGTCGGCACAAAACACTTATGTACTCAACAGATGTGAGTTGAGAGAATGTGCTATAATCTGATGATTTCTGGAGTATTATCTGTGATTGTTTTCCCTTTCTCTCTGCAGGGTTTCTTTCAGAAAATCTGCAGAGTTTTGTGGTCTTGGGTAAACAAACTGTTTTGCTAACCAGAGGAAAACAGTCGGTAGGTACATAGATAGCTGTCTGGCCTGTGAAGGGAGTTAAATGCTGTGCTCCATACACTGGACTTCTCAGGGGGACTTGGGTGGCTGACTTCTCAGGGGACCTGGGTGGCTGACTTCTCAAGGACTTGGCTATATCGAGAGGATGAGGCAAGATATATACTCCTGTCCCATGTTGTATGGAGATTAGTTCAGCATGTAGGAACGTGTGAGTGTAACTTCAGGTTATATTTAAGGTTCTGCAGCTTTACCCGTTGCCGGGTATTTTGGGATGTGTAGGTTTCGAAACCTTCTCATGGTTTACACTGATCAGTAGATTTCCTCCTCTTCTGTTCATCCAGCTATGCTGTGCTTTTACATAAGGTTTTGTGTCACTCCTTTTTAATTCAAATTTCAGGAGGAAATAGGACATATGTTGCCACTGTGTTGCCCTTAGTTTAGGACTCTGCTCAGTCAATGGGGGTAGCATCAATGCTACGTGATGCTGATAGTAACTCAGTCCGTGCCTGGGTCAGGAAGGTGCCTGTGGCACCACGGGGGGCATAAAGATCCAGGCCAGAGGTTGGTGGGAGTTGTTATTTCTTTCACTTGTGGAGCGAATTACCCTTTATAACAGTTGACACCCATGCACTGGAAGAAGCCAAAGAGTGTGCTGAGAGCAGAGCTCGTGCTGGTATTGCAGCATGGGCACCGCGAGGCCTGGGAGGTGCTCCAGGGGCAGAGAGGTGGGAGATCAGCATGCTGCGGTGGTGCAGGAGAATCTGGTTTAAGGAATGAATTCAGAATAAGAACGAAAGAGAGGAGATTTGTTTCACATGAGAAAAGGGAGGTAATGCTTTAAGAAATAAAGACCCTGTCTCGGCAAAATGTTGTGCCTAACTGCTTCGCTGGGAAAGGACCAGTGTGAGTGCCGCCAGTCTGATGGCTTTCCAAATGCAATCTGACTGCTTAAAATGTGATCATTTCTTGGGATAAGAAAGCATAACTTAAAGCTGGTCAAGGGGCTTAGGGCCTCCTCAATAACATGAGACAGAAGAAGCCATTTTCTTTAAATGTATTGTGTTTTCCCCACTTGCCTATCTCACTGCCTCTCAGTGAGATTGGACCTCAGTTTTTGGAGTGGTGTGGTACTGCCTCTGGGGCGAGGATGCAGATGGGGAGCTGAGCGGTTGTTCCCCCACAGGTGGTAGAGTTGGGGTGTTTGTGTTGGCTAAATCAGGCTCCCATCTCATATTCCATTAAGACAGAGTTCTCTATGCTCCTGCAGTCCCTGGGTGAAGTGTGGTGCTGGCAGGGCTGTTGCAGGAGCTCCTGCCTTCTCCTACCTGTAGCACACATGGTGTCGGGACTGCAGTCCCATGGCCAGGATTGCCACTGGCCACCTGGGTTACGTTTCCATTTGCCTTTAAAATGGGAAAGAACGCCTTGCTTTCCCTAAGCATTTTTGGGGGTTACTTTAGTGCTTTATAATGTTTTGGAGAAAGTGCTACGTAAAACTGAAATAATATTTTCTTACCCCATTCTCAGGAAGCATCAGTGACTGTAGGTGTAAGAGGTAATGGTCATCAGAAGGAGCAAAAAGCAGCTGTTTGCTGTGTGGAGGGGGGGGGGGAAATCCCCACAAAAGCTTTTTTGGGGTTTGACTCTTGTCCTGGCTCAGGATACATAGTCACGTTTGGTATATGAGCCTTTTATCTCGCCTTGCTTCCCTCAGACGCTACTGAAAGGCCACCACTTTTGCAGGCACTGGGGCACTGCGGTTTCTGATCACTCGTCCAAGGGCTCTCATGGTGCAGTTAGCAAATTCAGTAAAGCTTTTCTGCCTTAAGTTGACTTTTTTCCCATGATGGTTTCTAGTCCAGAAATATATGAAAATGAAATAATTCCTGGGTTCCTAAGCGAGTTTCCCGTTCATTTGCTTTTTTCCCTCTAATATACTCTTTGTGAATGAAACAGAATTAGGCCTAATTTAGTTGATTGGCTGCAAAACAAAAGTATTCAATGCTAAGAATGGGAAATGAGAAGGCCTTTCTGAAATGTTACTTCTTTGCATAATTGTAATAGATTGTAATTATACAGTGGGGTGTTTAGCAGTGGATTTGCTCAAGGGGCTTAGATGGGAAATGTCTTGTTGCTCACTTGTGTCGGTTCGAGCCCCAGTGTGGTCCTGTCGATGGCTGCACCAGCATCTCTAACGACATTTTCTCTTTGGGCAGGAACGCATGTTACAGAAAATACTGTCTCCAGTTCCCCTCGCAGCTCCTCCCACAAAATTATCACTGCTCGATATGGCCATGTCAGACTGTTGACGCAAATCAATAAGATCAATCATTCTTCAGCTCCTAAGCAGAATTGAGAGCACAATGCCGATGGGCCGCGCGTAGCAGTGCTGGCAGCGATCCCAAAACGGAAAATGCGTACGGTAACGTTTGCAAAGTGTACGTGGGGGACCATGTCCCGTTAATAATTCGTTCTCCGAGGCTGTAAAAAGGAGCATGGTATAAATTGTTTCCTACAACTGCAGTGTGTGTGATGACCCCCACAGCCATCAAGCTGATGGAGAGCATCACCTGTCCAACAGCAGTGCCAGAGAGGGGCCAGCATGGCAGAGTTTGGTGAGGAATCCTGATTTTCTTCATGCTCCTAGAAGACCTTGACTTTTTCTGATACTGTTTTTTACCCCATGAATAATTGTGGACATTTTATTCCAATAATGGAATTCCTGGTGCAATCAGGTAGCTCAGTGTGTAACTGCTGGAAAGCCCATCAAAATTATACTTGCTGCACTCTGCAAGAACAAAATCAGAAGCTGCTTCTAAAAATCAGAACCTTTATCTGAAGGGAAGGACCAATCTTTATAATGTCTGAAGGCTTGCTTGGGTGTGTCTGCTCATAGACTCAATCAGCTGCTTCAGGAAGATAAACACATAAATATTTCATCTTCTCGATTTGCCATGAACCGTTGTCCTGGGTGCTAGCAGTTGTGGGTTTTTTTAATTAAATATAATTTGTCTAATCCTAATGGGAAAAATAATTATAGGATTCATTTTTTATACTGTGATTTCAGAATTACTTTGTAAAGAAGAGTAACGTTTCCCCCTTAAGGGCTGTTTAAAAACGAGTGAACAAAATAAACAAAGTGTACTTTGCTAAAAGTAATAAATTTCAAACAAGAAGAAAAAAAATCATCTGACATGTTGGAGCTGCAATAAAGCTGAAAATTAATGATCAGTAAGTTGGTGCTGCAAGAGAGTGAATGCATTATGGATTTGAGCAGACGCCTGTAGCTTATTAAATGTCAGCAAATTTTAGCATAAGGAGTGGAAAACCCTGATCAGAAAATGTGAAGTGGTGCAACCTGCAGCTGGAAGATCCAGTGCCACAGAGGATGTGGGAACCACGCATATGATTGAGACACAAGAAGGTGCTTTGCCAGAGCAGGGTCTGAAATTGCATGCTAAACGCCTTTAGTTTCTGATCAGGGGGATTTAAGTGTTTTGGTAAGGCATGACTGCAGTTTCAGGGAGGGATTTATCGTACTACAGAGCCTTTGCACGAGAAGGCATGTGTGGCTGTTTAAAATAATCTAAAACAAATAACATCCCGTCAGCCTCTCACTCTCTCACGCTTTTCTTCCTAAAACCAAAAGGTATGGCTACTACTCGAATTGTAATGGAATAATATATCAAGTGAGTGATCACATCAGGCATGGACACTTACCAAATCACAGCGAGGTAACTGTGAATAACTCTCTAGTTTCAACAATTTGCATGGCCATTAACAATTGATGGGTTTCCCTTAGAACCGCATTATCTGTGGCAGCGGGATCTATTCCCGTGCACCGCTCCTGCATACCAAGTGCCAGAGAAATTCTCAGATGTGAGGGTAATAAAAAAATCGAATAGCAGCAAGGTGAAAGAAGCAGGTAGGAATTTCAAGGCAACATTTTTTGAAGGTTGGGAAATATTTCAGGCGATCGTACATGTTCCTGTCTACTCTTCCCCTCCTTCCCTGCCTTTTTTTAACTACAGTTCTGCAAGTTTTAATTCACACTGGTGTTAGGTTTCCCTGCACTGCTTGGCATCGTCTCGGGCTTCATGGTTGGTCTGGCGTGTGGATCAGTTTAAGCAAGATTTTTAAACATGTTTTAGTTTTGGATTTGACATGTGTCTTGAGGAGCTTTTACGCATATTTGACAAAAGATAAAATGGGTGCTAAATGTGGCAGTCCTGGATAACTGGGTGGCTCTTTCATGGGAGGATTTTGAGCAGGTGTCAAAGATGTGCCGCCCTGGTGAGAGTCGTGCCACCATTTTAATAAACACATGACACATCCCTTATTTCTAGCACTTTCATCTCTGGCTGACGGCACGTCAGATCTTCCCAGATTACTCCATCAAGTTGGCTTTCCCAGACCCAAATCTCTTTTTTCTCTCTTTATTTCTCTTTCTCGCCCTCTTCCCTCTCCCCCTTTCTTTTCACAGTGCTGTTACTGTGGCAAGATTAAAGTGGTGGGGAAAACCTGGGCAATCAAAGCTTGTGAGCGGGTGGGTGGCACATCAAAGCTGGTGGGGACGGGCGGTTACTGCTCTCACCTCTCCTCGCAAATGACCCCCTGCCATAAAGAGAGTTCCTGGGGTCAGTTTGTGAGCTCACACGTACAGCGATTGCTTTTCTATGCCCTTCCCAAAATTTAATTGCAGGGGATGGTAATAGAGTCTTAGCTTTGTTCATTGGAAGGTAGCTTCTGTAGATACAGCATGTTAGGAAATAAGTACCTGAGCTGTTGATAGCAGGAGGTGGTCAATCACCTTCAGCTGAGAGCAACCCAGCACCCATTGTCCAGTCTGCCCGTAAATGCCATTTACTGAGTTGCTGTAGGTGGGGTGAGGAGAACTGGAAGATGAGCAGTGCCTGATTGCCCCTGACTGGGCTTCTCATGGGCAGAGACCCAGTGTGTCCTGTCTTGGCCAGAGCACCTGTGGCCCGGGCAGGCAGCTGCCACTCCCTGAGCTCCGCATCTGATGCGAGGGCTTCCAGTACCCTCAGCTCAGGGAGGCCCCAAATCTCCACTCATCTGTAAACTCTTGGTGCATGTCTCTTGATGTGGAGCTAACCATGGCCTTGGCTGTTTTCTCATCTGCCACCTCTGCCTGTGTTGTCCTCTTCTCAAAGCCAACTTTGTCTTCACTGTGGAGCTTGGAGGTTGAGCACCCCATGGTCTGAATGGTCTCTTGGTCTGTGTTCATGCAAGGGGGTCCTGGTCCTTGTCTTAACTGTTTGCTCTGAAGGTGTCAAAAAATCATTGCACTTTGCATCTGCCATCTTTTGCAGGACTCTTCTTCACTGCCCCCAGCCTGCTGGTGTCCATTGTGACTACTGCTGCTGAGAACCAAAATAACCAGTGGAGCCATTAGGACACATGTCTCTTGGCTTTGTGCATTGAGACATCAGTCAACTCCAATGAAAACAGGCTTTCAGCTTCTGTTCTGTTGGCTGCTTCGGTAATTATAGTTCTTACTAGCAAAAAGGTTTTTAATTCTTCTTTAATTTTTAATGAAGAATCTTCCTGACACAGGTCATAGTAAAATAATTAACGGTGAGATTGTCTGTGTTTTTTGGCTATAAAACTGGAGGTCGAAGGATTTAGAGATATTGGTGTGATCTCAGGTTGCCCGGTTGGTGTGTTTACTGGTTATAGCAATAGTTCTTATTTACTTTAAGTCTCAGGGTAACTGTGTTTCACAATAATCAATGCACTGATTGCTATAACTACATTTTGTGGTACTGTGGTCTTATAATTAACTGACTGGGCTAATAAAGCATGGAATCTAATGAATATTTGTAAACAAACTTCATTAGGAAGTAGGTTGAGAATATGCACTGGTGGAAGATACCAGAGGAGACCCATTCCCAGTTTCCATAGTTACAATAGATGGGAACCTGGAAATGGACAGCAAAGCGTGGAAGCCGCCCCACTGCTCCTCACCTGGCTTACTGCCCCACCACGGCTTTAAAACCGCTTTAAAAAAGCCTGGCTGGAAGAAGGCTCCCCACTGCAATGAGATTCTGCGTGCACAATTGGAGTCTCTTCTGCAGAACCTTGAAGCATTATCAGGCGTGCTGTTGAAAATGGGATTTGCAGTGTGGGGCTGGTATCGGCCTTGAGTCAGAAGTGTCTATTGTCACCCTGTGATTGGATCTTAACGCAATTAAAATGGGAAAGGGAACCACCATTGAAAATGGGAAATAGATTTCCTTGTGGTGCCTCCGGGGGGTGGGTGGCTGACATCTGGCTGTTGCTGAGAAGCTGGCTGTGTTTCACTGTCCTTGAGGACCCGTGTCCCGGTTGTGCCGTGGTGTTGGGCATGCTCTGTGTGCCTCCCTACCGTTGTGTCCCTGTGTTTCAGGTGCAAGTTCCTCATCTCCGGCTTGGGGTCCGGTCCTGCGCACTCTGCCAAGCTATTTGGAAGCATGTAGTGTGAGTCCATTTTGGTGGTCGCTTTCTTTGAAGGTCGCCAGAAATCCCTTTACACCGCCTTGCCTTCTCTCCCCTCTTCCCTCACCTTTAAGTTATTTGACTCTTAATTAAAGGTTTTCCTGGCTGAGTCTATGTGTGTCTCTTTCACAAAAGTAGCATTAAATCCTACTGCCTCCTCCCCTTTTTTTTAAAAAAAAAGTTTTTGGTAATCTGCAAAGTTTGATACTAATTTTTCAGGGAAAAACATACACAGGGAGCCTTGCTCAGAGAACACCAGCCCCGAGCAGTAGGCTGGGGAGTGGCTGTTCTTGCAGCAGGAGCTCGGAGGGGAGAGGGTCTTTTGGCAGATAAAGTTTTCATGCATTTGCTTCCTACCTGCTGGTTTCAAACAGTATTAATTTTTATGCATTTATTGTGTTTAATTAAAAGCAGGGTTGTTTACAGCAGTGCTCAGAGATTCCTCCTCTTCCCTCCCGAAATGCAACAAATAGGCATCTGGTATTTGTTTTGTATAACACAATCCTCATAAAATGAAGAGTAATAAAACATAATTATCTGTAAAGGCTCGTTTTATAAGCCTAAGAATGAGCTTGTTTCTGCGTTGTTTGGCTCTATTTGTAAGATAAAGGCTGCCTTTTTACCGTTTTAGCCCCTCTCCCAAATTAGGGTTGGTTGTTACTGTGTTTTAAGCCCTGGTGTGTAAGAGTGTGCGGTGGTGTGAGTGCGCGCACAGGACAGCACCAGTGGATCTCTAGGGCTGAAGAAGAGGCTTTTTCTGTTCCTTTGGGAAGATTTTCCGTTTGAAACAATGGGGTTTATTTGGAAGCTTTGGTAAAATAAGGGTGTGTGGGCTACATGAACAAGGGGGAAAAAGTGAAACCAGATCATTTAAACCAATTAGATATTAGAGTGAGACGTGTGAGTGGCTTGTGGCTGTTCTGAAAGCAGAGTGTGAAAATCAAATCCTTCTAGAAAACTCACAGTCTAAACCTATTGTTTATTTGTTATTCTTTAAAATAGTAATAAGCAAAAATCTACTTTGTCGTAATGGAAATTAAAAGCTGTGGGGCTGCAAGGCACCCTCAGCTCCCGTGTGCTTTGGAGTATGTTTGCTTTGACCCTGTTCTTTGCACAATTAATTAAAGTGATAGAAGAGGAAATAGAGCTTTGCTCAGCTTTTATGTGAATTGTAGCCTTCTCAAAAGCAGATATGACTTAGATATTGATTTCTCTCTGCAAGGCGAGCCTTGTAATTTTGAATCTTGATTAGTAGCTGCTTTTTTTGCTTCTGTGAGTTTTGGAAACAATGGGGTTGGGAGCACGTCACATATTGCTGAATGATACCCTTGCAGAGAGAGAAACCTTCCCTTCCTGAAGCACCTCACTCCCTGCATCTTGTGTTCTGCTCAGCAGCTGCACTGGGGCAGCCCTGTGCACAAGGACCCGCCGCTGGGCTGGGAGATGCTCCCTTGGGGAGCCCTGCTTCCCAGGCCACGAATGGAGCTGCTGCCACCCTGTGTTGGAGACCTTTCCTCAAAATATATTTTCTTTGAAATAAGCTTTTCGTGTCATCTTACCTGGGGTCACATGTGTGACGTGCAGGTTGCTGGCTTCAGCTGTGTGCCAGCACTGTTGGGGCTGCTCTGGGTCTTCAGCCAGCAGGTAGCCAGCAGCAGCAGGTGAGGTGTTAGGAGGCACCCAGCTGCCTTATCTGAGCCTACCTTACTTTCCATGGCCAGAAGTCTTTGATCTATTCAAACAGAGCCTGCCCTCCTCCAGAGAAGCAGAGGATTGGTGCCAGATTGTAGGCTGATGTGTAAATGTGTCCTTTCGCGGTGAAGTCCCGTGTCACACAGGAGCTGAATGTGCCATGTGTGTCCAGCTACAAGTCAAATGGTCCGAGATGTCTGACACCCTTTCCCCTCCATTAAATAATGTCCCACTTAGTTTTTCACGCAAGGTCTGGAATGCATCTTTGTTATTTTTTTTTTCCAACTCTACACATGAGAGTAGCAATACCCCAGGAAGGTATCTCCCTGGAAAGTCTGCTGGTCCTTAATTAATGTCTGCAGAATGTTCTGACACCAGTGCTGCTCTGCATTCACAACAGCAGAATTGTATTTAAAAGTTCAGGTAGCTTCTGATTCAGACTCCTCATTTCTCCAGAATAAATGGGTTTCGCTTTACCAGTGTCAAAGTGACGGGGGAAACAACTTCCCCCAAGCTATTAGCTTCAGTTGTGCTATCAGTGTGACATGGACTCATTATTTGTTCTCTTTCCCATTGTGTGCAGAGTGGTAGCATTGGGTGCATTTTCTTTTAAATGTGACATAAAGTGAGATCCTGTTATTTGCACACATTCTGTGACACTCATCTTCAAAGTATCTAGGCAACCTTTATGTAGATGACACTTTTAACTCAAACTCTTCCATCATTATGAGTGTGGTCCTGTGAAGAGAAGTAGGGTGAAAAAGGGAGGGAAGAAAGAGCTGACTTGAACTCACTTTGGGCAGCTTGAGTCACTTGGGAGACTCTTTGTAGGAAGTACAATACACTGAAGATCTCTGCTCCCATACACTTAACCCTCTACTTCAAACTATTCCATGTTTCTCCTTTGAGCTTGGGCAGGTAGGAGGATCTCCTGGCTCTACTAAAGCTCAGTAGAGCTGCCAGGAAAGGAGGATTTCGAGGTTTCTACAGTCTGGCAGCAAGCAGTGGACTTCCTTGTGTGGTTCTCCTCTCCAGGCTCAGAAGGGTGAGTGTTCCAGAATGTCTGCAGCTGCAGCCCTGGGAGGTATGTGTGTGCAGAAAGCTTTTGAATTCAGCTTTTTGAGTCCAGAAAATGAGCTGAATGGGAGACTCTAAAGTCTTGAAGGGGAAGCCACTAGTGCTCTGTTGGTTTGCCTTCAACTCCTCCAGGGAAGAAGTAAAGATTACTGGGAGGAGATTCTTTTAATAACATCATGTCCACAGGGTAAAATGTGACCATGAGCCATCAGTAGCTCAGATGGCACAGGCATCACTACCGCAGCGGTGTGAGCTCTGGTTGGGAGCTGGTCTCTGAAGCCAGAGCCACTTAGATATGCTGCACAGGGAGCAATGTGGCCCCAGGCTTCGTGTCAAGCTGGGTGTCATCTTTTAGAGCAGTTCTGGCTTTGTTAGATCCTCCATGTGGGCATCCTCCATGTGGGAGGCAGTGCCAGTGTAAGCGCCACACCATGTGCTGTGGCTGGTTTGGCAGAAATGTGATTTGTGTCCTCATGATTAATACTGATGGAATTTGGGCTGCCTGATGATCATCAGTGTGCACATTGGTAGTAGGGAGCATGTCGGTGGTGTAGGTCAGTGTAGTTAGTCTGTGGTTTAATCAGAAAACTCACACTTTTTTCTATAACCCTGTTCAGCTGTGGTTTAACAGCCATGAGGCTTGGTTATCTCGTTATCATCCCTAGAGGATGGGACAAGCCTCATGTCCCTGACCCATGGTTCAGGGTGGACTAGCACTGACATTACTCTGATCCCACTCCTGGGATCTTGTGCCAGCTCTGCGAGCTCAACTGCCATGGGGTGATGTGTCTAGATAAACACCAACGAGTGCAAGGAAGAAAGTGGGAATGCTTGGATGGAGTGGTTGTGGAGGACAGGGGGTATTACCTGGGTATCCCCACCAGAGACCAGTTAAAGCTGTTGTGGGTCTGTCATCGAGGTGTAGCAGAGCTGGACCTTGGTCTCCAGCAGTACAGGGAAAGTTTTAGGAAAAACCCTTAGTATTGATGAGAAGGCACAGCCAGGATCAATTGCCTGCATACCCTATGATCAATTAATTGCAATTAATTCAGCTTAATTGCTAGCTTTTTACTGTAAATCTTTGGGCCAAACCCATTGCAAGGGAAAGAAAAGCTTTTTTTTTTAAAAAAAACATTGTTTTTTTTTTTACTATTACTTTTAGAAAGGAGAAGCTTCTGCCTATTGCTGGAGTCCTCTTTTAGTGGCAGAGTAAAACATATGGCCAGACACTCCCTGTTGCCTCGAAACACCCCACCTCAGTTGTGATCTGCATGGCCTGTGATGTTTGTGTAACTCAGAACATCAAGCCCTGCATTTTCTTTAATTAGCCCACGGCTTTCTCGTGAAAACACAAGAAAGCAATCTTCCCATCTCCTCAGCCTGCAGCACACACACATCTTGCTTTGGGCCCTCGCCTTGGCTTGGTGCTTTTCACTATATGATGTGTTCTCTATCCAGCTCTGGAGGGACGGGATGTGCGGAGGACCGATGGCAGAAGACTGGGACTGTGGTTTGGAGAGTGAGATGTTGTGTGTCTGTGAGAGGTGATTCCCTTGGGCTCTCATTGCATTCAGCCCAAATATCTGTGACTGTGATAGCATCTTCCCACAGGCAGCTGGGCTGGCCCGAAGAGGCGGCCGAGCTGGTGGCGGAGGGGATGGGAAGCACTGTCCTCCCACGGCACCCGAGGTGCTGGGCTGTGGGAGACACCGTGGCCCCAGGCAGCTCACCGAGGCTGCCTGGAAGGCCAGTGCAGAACAAAAAAGGAAACTCATGTTTCTCAGACTCCCATTGCCGGATCTCCTTGCCCATCCTCGTGTCGCCCCTCCGGTCTTTCTCAGTAGTGTCTGGCAATAGCAGGGCCGTGAGTGTGGCTGTTTCTCAGGGAATGCTGAAAGGGAGAAGTTGGGAATGGCCTAGACAGATATTTGAAGTGTGGGGAGGACGAAACCAGATGTGTGTGTTTGAATGTTTTGGGTGGTAAACAAAAGCATCCTGTCGCAAGGCAGGACAACCACGTTTGTAGCCGGAGGCTGGTTTGGGTTTTTTCCTGCTGTGCAGAACTGTGTGATTCCTGGTGAGGCTTGGGGCAACGGGGAGGAATCACATGCACTAAACAGAAAACCATACTGTAACTGGATACAGTGCATGGTGTCGCTGGTAATGTACACATAAATAGGGACTCCAGCACTCAGCTTTTCAGTGGAAGACAGGTCTTCTATATTTATCAGGTTGGGCTATTTTTGTAACGTGCCACGTTACACTGTTGTTAAAAAAAATCCATATTGGTTCCTAAGTATTATTGTTGCTGCATTCTGGGATCAATTTTACCAGACCTTTCTCATTGACTCTGACCTCACCGTGTTTAAATAGCTGGAAATTACAAACAATTCTTGTCTACAGAAGCACAGAAACAGTGACATCTGAGTTTCTGTTGATGGCCTCCTTTTCTATGGAATTAACTTTCCTCTGCTTGAAGGAGGTTCTCCATTCCCTACTGAAGCCACGATGGATTCCCTATAGGACCAGGACGACAGTCTGCAGGGAGGATTTGCTAGCGGAGGCAGCTCCTCAGCTCACTGTCCAGCTCGGCTGGTTGCGATGGAGCTGCCATGGTCAATTAGCAGAATAATAAGTCTTTGAAGCCTGAAGAAAGAGAATATATACTTTCAAAAATGCACTCTTAAAATGGTACCTACTTGGTAGAAGAGTGAAAACAGTTTTTACTGTCTTAGACATAGCATCAAAATAAAAAGAGAAAGGCCAGTCCACTATGCCATGCCATGTAGCAAGTGGAGCTGAGGGCTTTGTTTTCTCCAGCTCCGTTTCAGTTGAGCAGTTTTGCTGTACATTAGCTTCTTTGTCTGCAAGATGGGATTACTGAATTTTCAGAAGTGCTTCATGATCCTCAGATTAAAGGTATCGCATAAAGCTACTTCTGTTCCTAAGTGGAGGGTTCGGGTTAGCTTTTGGTAGTATTTTACATGTATATAAGGCTGTGCTCCTGCATGTGGAAAAAACAGCATGGGATATTTCCGTTTTCTTTTTTCAGATGAGGTTTTGTCTTTCTAAGGCTGTGTCCAGAGCCGTTCACAAGCAGCCTTTGTGGTTACTTATGAAATGGCAAAAGTCTAGACTTTTTTGTGGGCTTCTCACTTCCAGGCAGGCTGGTTATTTCAAGTTAAGGGACTTAGTTAACAGTAAGACAGACTTGGTGAGACAGGAAGGGAGTGATTGGTAAGTCTTATTGTTGGTAGGCCAGCTGTATATATAATCTTAATTTTTCTACTACAAAAAACTAAGCCCACCATTTTGGACCTTGTGATTAATGGCAGATCTGTCCGTAGTGAGGATGCTGCTGGTAAGCGTTTCCATGCAGCGATATTTCTTTACTTGACCTCATGTCTGTGGCTTGGTCATGAAAACTGAGATGGATATTGACTAATCTTGACTGTATGCTTAATTACAGGGCAGTAAGAGTCAAGTGGATAGCATTTCGGGTAGTCGGTGTGGAGAATAATGTGACATGGTAAGCTGAGACCTGGTAGTTCACTTGGGACGGTGCGGTGGGTTGTTACTACATTATGGTGGGAGAAGCTGCCAAGCGAATACTAGTGTACAATTAAGTGGGGCTGTTAACGGCAGGACTGAGCCAATTCATTAATGACAATGGTGTATTCTTTTATCTGCTTTCCCTTGTAAGTGCTGGGTGAAGATGCTCGAGGGAAACAAGACCAGTGGGAAGAAGGGTGGAGGAAAGGAGACTCAGGAGATCTGGTGCAGATGCAGTGGCTTTTTTTAAGCCTTTGTTCCCTGAGCCATCTGAAATGCAGCCGTTTGCTGGACGGGTTTTATGGAAACCTGACAGTTTGCTGTCAGAGCAACGTACTCCTGATGAAATATCTTTATGTAGGTGCTGTTTCTGTGCATCTGCTTGCTGGGTGGGTTGGAAAGAAGTGGAGGAAAGGGAGGAGCTACTTGTGTCAGGTGGAGGCTTCTGTGCGAAGGGACTGAAACAAGTCAAGGGGTGTCCTTTGGCAGAGGGTATTCTCAGTTATTGGTGTCTTCACAGGCAAGTAGCAGTAAACTGCAGGAGTGTTTGAGCCAGAAAAACGTGTGGGCAAAGGTACCATCTTTGGGGGTTCAAAGGAAAGCCAGAGTGAGGCTCTGGAGGCTGCAGGCACTGCAGTATTTCCAAGAACAGACAAAGTTGTTGCCTGACCCATTTCTGTTAATGATTATCAGCGTCTTTGTTAGGAATTGGTCTGCTGCTGGACCTTGTGATTTTTGGAGTTGGGGAAGATAATAAAGAAGACCCTAAAGCAACCTGCTGTTAGAAAGTAGTAGCAGGACTTAGGAAAAAAAAAACAATGCACAATTTGTTTTAAACAGTAAAATACACCCCTGTTGTAGGGGGTATGTTCATGGCCAAGGGCATTAAGGTCTACACTTCTGGTTGAGCTGGGGTGTGTGAGATGGCCTCTGCCCTGCTGGAGTGGCTCAAGTCCAGGACTGGATGCATACTGGCTGGGGTGTCTGCTGGGGACCGAGAGAAGCAGGGCAAGCTTCGAGGAGGTATCAAGGAGATAAAAGTTGTGTGTGAAAGCCCACAGATGGAAAGAGGGGGAGAATTAAGGATTTGCAAAGCAGCACTACATCTTTCAGTGCAACAGCTTTTTCTTCCCTCCCAGATCTGTTTCTTCCATATGTATTTGATAAAAGTAGAGTTACACTGGTTTGGTTTGGGTAGGGGGGAGGTGACAAGGTTACTCTCTTTTTTTAATGTGAGATCTAGACTGCAAACCACATGAGCAACCACATAGTTGAAACAAACACACCTGCAGCAGAGATGCTCACCATGGCTTGAAACACATCCATGTTGACCTGAAGGACTTCTGGTGTCTGGCACCTCGGTTCAAAACCAAACCAAATCTGAGAGCTGCCAGTGCTGGATGGTGCACCACAGGCACGTGATTTCAAAGCACAAACCTGGTGTGAATGCACTCCACTGATCCAAATTTCCTTAGAAACCAAAACAAAACACCAAAGTGTGATGGCTCGAGGTAGATCTGGCAGGGTTTGTGCTGAGCCAGCTATCAACTGTGGTATCCTAACTCAGATCAGGTGCCATCTCACCTTCTGAAACTGATGTGAAACCAGAATGAAGGCAGAGGGGACGCAGTGGGTGGGGAGATGCCTTCCCCACCGCAGGCTCCGGAGGTGTTGCAGCCGGGCCTTGGGGAAAGCCCAGGGCTGATGAGGCCCTGAACTTTAGCAAATGACTGGTTTAAAGAGTGTGATTTTCTTTTAAACGTGGTAAAAGTGGTATGCAAGATGTGATTTTAAATAGACTATGTTTGTCTCATGTCCCTTGGGCAAAGAGCTTATGTCTGTGTAATCACTTCAGTTAAATTCTTAGTTTTCTCTCTCAGTCGTGTTATGCAAATTTTTTATTCAATGCTTAGGTGTTTTAGGATTTTTTTTCGTACAAAGATTCAGGTGTGGTTGCGTTGGGAAGCAGTTGTTGCGGTGGTATCTGCTGGGTGGGGTGGGAGGTGCAGGCAGGGGAGAGGAGGCAGAGGAGGTGCCTGGGATAGGCAATGCTGCCTCCAGGGGCTTTTGTAGCCCATCTGGAGGAGGTCCTCAGTGTGCCACTCAACACTGCTGCACCGAGAGTTTGACGATGGTTGAAGCTTTGCCATAGATGATGTCTTGGAGGGAAGGTGTAAAAGATGAGACATTGCCTGCTTTTGGTCCCTGTGCCGAGGGATCAAGTCAGGCAGCAGCCAAAACCTCAGCTTCCGAAGCCTGAAGCGTCCAAAGGATGTCATCTTCTATGGTATTGCAATGCAATGCTTGAAGTTCTCACAACACCAAGGTTTGTTAAATGCTGCAGTTGGAGGACACTCGGAAGTGCTGAGGTGACTCTGTGTGTGTGTTTGAGTAACAGCACAAATAGGATGCTTTGTAAATGATTTTTTTCCCCGTTGTTTCCTGTATGGGATATGTGTGTGTGTCTGAGTGCCCGTTACTGAAATAAACTCTGAAGCATGTTTGGATGCTAAGGCTGACAAATGGTGACTTTTTTTCTTCCTAATCACAAATGCAGTCTGCATTTTTACTCTTCTTTTTTTTTTTTTTTTTGGTAATATCACAAAGGCTGATCTAACATTCAGGGCATGTTTTCCCTGTTAAATTATGCCCTGGAAGTTTTGACCTCTAGCATTTCACAGTAGCTTGTAAATTATGTATGGAAATGTTCTGTATTGTTACGGTATGAAGTCCACAAAGATGGGGTGTCTGATTTGCTCGATTTGGTACCGAGCTTGGGAATGTTTCCCTGTTCCTCCCCAAACTCCCAGCATCACGCTGTTTTACACTCACTCACTGTATTGAAGATAACTTTTGTCTGTGCATGCAGAAAACCTGGAGTTGCTCTTAGCCAGATTAAAATAATGGATCACTTGAAAGAATATTGCCTAGTATTTATTGCTGCTCACCAGAGGATAATTTCAATAAGAATTTATCATATTTATTCAGCAGCAGACTAATAAATTCAGATTTGTTTAAACAAAGACTTGAGGAAGAACCTGCTAAATGCTTACAGTTATATTCATTGCAGGCATAAGCTACTCCATTTCACTCAATGTACTTGTACCTGCTTATGTCACCAATTAATTTGGCTCTTAGAATCTTATTTTCAGCACTTTACTTTCTTTCCTCTGGGTACTGCAAGTCATGTTCACCCCTGATGTAAGTCTATTGAGGATAATGGCATCTCTGATGCTTTCTGGCTTTGGATGGGTTTGATTTGTTGTTGTGGCAATGTCTAGATAAAGAAAAAGACTATTGCAGGAAAGAGTGATCTAATGTGCTGAACTTGAATCCGGGAAGGTCTTGAATACAAATTCTCCTGTGCTGTGTTTGTGGCTTTGAGTAGTCTGCCCGGTCTGTCTTTTTCCCCTGATTTAGAATCATAGAATCGAGGTTGGAAGAGACCTTCAAGATCATCCAGTCCAACCCCTACCTACATCATCACTAACCCACATCACCCAGTGCCACGTCCAGATGCCTCTTGAACACCTCCAGGGACGGTGACTCCACCACCTCCCTGGGCAACCTATTCCAATACCCAATCACCCTTACAGTGAAAACATTTTCCTAATGTCCAATCTGAATCTCCCCTGCTGCAATTTAAGGCCGTTTCCTCTTGTCCTTGAACTATGGGCATGGCAGAAGAGACCGACCCCCGCCGCACTACAACCTCCTTTTAGGTAGTTGTAGAGAGTGATGAGGTCCCCCCTGAGCCTCCTCTTCTCCAGACTGAACAACCCCACTTCCCTCAGTCGTTCCCCATAAGACGTATTTTCTAGTCCCTTCACCAGTTTTGTTGCCCTTCTCTGGACACACTCCAGCACCTCAATGTCTTTTTGAAGTTTTAAACCAGACTCAATGCTTGCCACATGAAAGGTCCTGCTGTTCAGTACCTGTACAATGTTTGTGTAAGGGAAACATGTGCAAGTCCATTAGTAGTTTGAGATTTTTGATGGGAGATGTTCTAAAAGCGAAGAAACCAAAAGGGAACTTGGTGGCCAAGCAGTGACCAGGAGCACACGTGGAATGGGTGAGGGGTATGTATTGTCCTAATATGAATGTAAAGATATGTGATCTTATGGTGTGCCTTGCTCTACTCGTGTTGGGCATCCTTTCAGGAAGCCAAATGGATGCTCTTAAAAGTAAATGCTCTTAGAAGGGAAAACTTTCACCCAAACTGAAGTTTCTTGCACCGAAGTTAAATTTGTAAAGCTGTGTCCTCTGCAGGAGTGGGAATACTTGGAGGTTGTCAAGTATGTAATGTCTGGTGGCATCCACTTTTTTTTTCTTGACAGGGTGATTTGTGTGTGTCTGCGCATGTTCAGAACTGACGTATAGGCCATGTTTTTCATGTGCATGCACACACACATGCGCACATTTTTAATCAAATTGAACACACTGTGACTTTCTCTGCTTTGCTGGTTGCCATCCCACAAACTCATGTTCCTTTGCATTTACTCATCTTTACAATTAGGCCATTGCAAACTCTCTGAAATAACATGTGCCTTGTGTTAGCTGTGAAAACTAGCCAAGCACACAGAGATGGAAGAGTTTGTCTTATGCAGCACAGGTGCCACAAACAGAAAGTTCAGCACCTGAAACACGGTGGGCTTTGCAGGTTTTACAACCATTCCATAAATCCATTCGTCAGACCTAACCATAGCAGTGAGAAGAGCAGCACAACCCAGTCTGGGAATCCCCCTTCCCTCCCTGCGCTGGGCAGGGTTTAACCAGTGCCTGTGCTCACAGCAGAGTTCAGGGCTGACAAAAGACCATGGCAACTGGGAAGGTTCTGCCACAGGGAAAGTCTGGTGCTTGGACCTACGGAATATGGAGGGTTAATATATTCAGGAGAAAAATGTGATGGTGATGGTGACCTTTTCTATGTAAAATAAAGCTGAGGAATGCCATGGGTATTAACCTAAAAAGGCTCACTAACAGTTGTTGGCTTTCTAGGAAACGTTTGCATGTGTTGGTGGTTTGTTTTCCGTCACAAATGGATTTTCCTGCGTCCTGGGAGTGAATCACAATGAGTTTTTTTCCACTCTGTTTTTTAATTAAAAAGTAAAAGAGAAGAAACCTATTTATACAAGTGGTTGAAAAGCTGAGCAAGCCATAGGAGATAAATAAACCCATACAGATTAATTGAACCAAGCAATGGAAGTGACAAATTCCTGTGCCTTCAAAGCCTTGACAAAAATTTATTAATATGACTAATATGTTGGTTTCTTAATGTGATCTACTCTTGTGTTGCAAACAATTTTATGTGGGTACTGTGCTTTCCAAAATCCAGAGTAAAACAAAGCTACTGGTGTCTTGATCTTTGCCATTAGAAATAGTATTAGAAATGCAGTGCTGATGCAGCAGGAGCTGCATACGGATTAAAATTATTGCCCAGCAGGGATAAAGAGTCATCTGGGCAGTTTTTTATAGCGTAAAGTCTTCCTATATACATTTAAAACAGCTGGACACGCTTGTCTGTGCGATCTTTGGGCTGCAGGCGGTTATGTGCCTGGTGACCTTTTGCTGGCAGCACTTACCTGACAGCCTCAAAATTACCAGTGTGGTTAGTATTCGTCATGTAGATGTTACAGGTTTTTAATTGCTTTTGTGTCTGGATTGGTGGCAGGGCTCTGTGGTTTATCAGCTGTATTATTTGCATGACATTAGTGCTGAAAGATTGGCGTCAGATCTGAAGTGCTGTTGTGCTGGGGCTCGAGGTATAGATGGTACAAGATGGAGCTCCTAATAGAAAGCTGTGGTTGTTGGTTGCATCCTTGGGTCTGCCTGAAAAAAGGAGAGGCAAGAGTTAACACATGGCATTCAAAACTGGTGCTTTTTATTCTGGCTCATGTGATCCTGCAGGACTTTAGGCAGTGTCTGTTAAAATAGCTGAGGTGGTTTTTAAATGGTGCTCTTCTGTGTTGCAACAGGGAACACAGGACACCAAGATCAGTCGTTGGGAAATGCCCACTCCCTCCCCACTGCCAGTGGGGAGGAGCTGGAGGTTGGCTGGCACTGCTGCAGCTCCTGCTCTGCCACAGGACACCAGGTGTTCCTCTGCATGGCCCGGGGTGGGAAGTTGAACTACTTTGCTGTTCAGAATAAAATAGTGATAGGAACTGCAAAAATCAGAGAGTTTGAAACTATTGATCTGGGGTAACTGATTGATTGTGAGCGAGGAACAGAACTGAGTGCTTCGGCAAAGCGTGGTTCTCCTGGTCTGGCTTTGGAGCATCAGATGTCTTTCTCTCTCTCCTAAAAGTGCAAGGGTATTGAGGTCTGCGTACTGAGATAGCAAAGTCAAGCAGGCTGCGTGGTGTTTCTGTAGGCATGATTTTCGTTCATTAACCACATCTGAGCCTCACTGCAGGGGGGGAGATTACTGGGGTACGTGGATTTTGGCCATCACCTCTTAGCGTGGGACAGGGGAAGGTGGCACTTGGTATGCACCACTGTCCTTGAGTCTGGGAGCCTTCTTTCTGCCAACAACCAAAATCGGGTGTCAGGATAGTAAGGGGAGGCTTTAATGGCTGTGCAGCTGAGTGGCCAGCTACCAGGAATAGTGTTAATGAGTGTTTATGACCCTTCCTGGTGCCTTCAGTGGTTTTGGGCAGTAAATGGGCATCTTTTTAGTGCTAGTTTGAAAAGGGACAAACTATTTTTGTTCGATGGCTCCCAGTCTGTTCCAAGCATGCTGTGACCTCTGCCAGTCTCCATGCATTAACAAACTTTTTAAAGGTTTTACGGACACTTTCCATTAGCCACACTGTAGCTATTGCCATGAATATTTAATGTCAAGAGCGGTACTTTTTTTAATTATTCTTTTTTCAGTCGCTGTGCTTCAACAGAAGTGGGTATTTACCCTGTGACCAGACAGCAGCTGACGCACCCTGCACACCCCACTTCCACCTTCCATTTCACTCCTTCCCTTTTTCAGTTGTAGCTGTGAGAAAGTTTACCCTAATGGCATTGTGGCCTAGATTTTTTTAAATTATTTTTTATTTTTAATTTTTTCCCCTTCCCTTGTGTCTGCAGTTTGGCAGGGGCCTAAACTGGTGCTGCTGCTCCTCCCCCCAGCCCTGCTCCGCAGCCCCCAGGAGCGGTGCCATTTCCCACAGGATTTGCGGTTGAACTTCACTTGAGCACAATGGCTGTCCTGCGCCTCGCCTGGGTGCTGGGGGATGAATTCCCCACGCTTCATGGGTCGCTGGCCCCTCTTTATCTGCAGCAGAAATGGAGGAATGCCTGCAAGGCAGAGCCGCTTCTTCAGGACGCATGTGGATGTTCCCAGTCTGGGGCACCCCTCTGAGAGTTCTGTGTCTTTGCTGAAGAAAATGCATTTTTCAGATCTGTAGCCCAAGTCCTCTTCATTTATTTGATGAATATTTTTTCCTTTGGTGTCCGTGTTGTCTCCTGGCTCTTACTTCTTGTGCACATCCACAGTCTGTGCTCCACCTTGTGCTCTTGAGGAAGGCTCTTACTTCATCCAGGAGGAAGAGGGAGGCATGCCCAGGATACCCAGCAGCACCAGGCAAAGGTGGTGGTATCTTGGCATTAGTAAAAGTTTTGCTAAAAGCCGTGTGGTGTCTGGTTGGGTACATGTGAACATTTCCTAACCACAGATGCAGAACAGCCCTGCCATTGCTGTAGGGTAGGGATTTGTAGGGATTTACGTTTGCTGCTGGCCAGGTGCAGTTGCAGGATGGATGATGGGATTTGTCCTCAAAGCGCAGCATCTCCATGTCAGAGCCGAGGGCAGGGCACAGGGCTCCTCGCTGGCCATCCCAGGCATTGCTTGTGCTCTGAATGAGACTCATCACCAGCAGGATGAGCTAGGGACCAGGCATTTCTGCTGGTGATGCCCAGTCATGCCAAAAAGTCATCAGCTGGTTTTGGGAGTTTCCCACGCCTCTGGGCTGAGTGCTTCAGAAAGCCACTGCTGTGTCCTCCTCTGGAGGGAGGAGCAGTAACAGTCTGTACACTTCAGAGGAGACTTACTTCTTTTTATTTGATCGCATTCCTATCTGAAAAACAAAACCATACCAAAATGTACATAAACCAAATTAAAGTGAACTCCTGTTGTACCCGAAGTTATGGGTGTTTCCTTTGCAGCATAGGGATCATTGATTGTCTGTTCCCCTTTTAGTTTTTCCCAAATGGATCCACTTTTAGGTTTTTCATTGCTCCCAACACCACCCGTGGAGTTTTTCCAAGTTTTAAGTTGCCATCAGCCAACAGGAAGCCTGTGCCCCCGAGTTAAAATTGGTTTGGGAGTGTTTTTTGGGTAGCACCTCTAAAAATAATAAAGTGGAAACTTACCAGTACATTATCTGCTGAATATCCCTCTCAGTTGTATCCCATCACGAGCTTGTTTTAATTGATTTGCAGACTCCCCTAAATCAGAGTGTAATTGATTTACACTCTCCTAAATCAGATGGCTTCATCGTTCAGCATCTGCGCTGTCGCCAGGGTGAGAAGCTGTAACAGAGAGCCCTGGAAACGCATTGGAGCTGTGAATTGCTGCATATGAAGGGCAGGATGGTCATTGTTCCTCTTGGCATGTATCTTCTTTAATGCAAATTTGAGGGTCAATTCATTTTACCTGAACCACTGTTACTGATTAATTGATTTCTATGTGTGCATGTGCTGGTCAGTGTGTAGGCGGCCAAATATGTTTGAAAGCTCCAGTGGGCCCTTTCTGCAGAAGTAAGTTGCCACCACTCCTGTGCTTATATTGGTGTGCTTGAGGAGCCTGTGTTGTGCACTTGGGTGCCTGAGGTTTGAGAAAAATGGAGCTGCACACTGTAGTATTTGCCTCAACCATGGTCCCCGTTGGTGAGAAAGCAGATAGGATGCTGCACACATCTGTTTGGAGAAGTCTCGTGCTGGTTGAAGGCGTCTTCTTGCTGGGGATTGTATCAGTAGGTCTTTTTTTTCTAATTGTTAATCCAGGTATAATTTAGCCTCTGGTCAGGCTAATCACATATCCCGGATTTGCTTGTATGTCAGCTCTCAGTGCTGGGGTGGGACTGGGAGGAGGAAGCAGATTTTTCTGATGGGAGGAGGAGGGCTTGGAGGCAAGAGGCTTTTCCTTCACTGTCATCCCTGTGTCTGGAGCAGCTGCAATGCTTTGTTCTCCAAAGCCTCCTGCAAACCCTCTTACTTTGGTCCCTGTACTTCGGAAGCCGAGCTCAGCGTGATCCATGGAGAGTTTGAAAACTCTTGCTTTGCAAATTGGTTTCTGAAGCCTGCGATCACAGTCATGACATTACAGGCATCATAACTGCGGGGGCCCCATCTGCCTGGCATGTCTCCCACGCCACTTTTCTGGGATGTGAAAATTGAAATGTTCAGTTCTGGATGCAGGTGCCAACTGGTGGTTTGGGGTCGGGGCTGGAGGGCTGGGCCTTGAGAGGCCAAAGCTTTTCTCGTCACAGCCTCCCTCGGGTGATGCTGGATCATGATGGGGGGGAGACGAAGCTCTGCAAAACCTACTTAAAATTTCACAATTTGCTCCACAGGTAAGTAATAGCTGTGAGGCAGCAAATGCATTTTCTCTAACTCCCTTGGATCCAAATTAGCTCCCGTCTCTGCAGATCTACCAGGCCAGCAGCTGCTCATCGCAGCAGCTGCCGGTGTGTGCGGGGCTGCTGGTGTGCTGCTCTGCCTGACCTCCCACACTGTGTCTGCCGAGACCCTTCCGGAAGGGGAGGGAGAAGCTGCTGGTGTCCTGCAGGCATGGAGAAGTGCACAGAAGGCAGGAGGAATGCAAGCCGTATTGTCGGTGAATATTTAACTATGGTTACAGGGTTTTTTTTTCTAAGAATAAAGAAGAAAATGTTTCTTGGGTAGATAATTGTAAGAAATTTCAAGCCTTACTGGAAAGCTGGTGGTGGTCATATCACAGAGCTAAAGCTTGCTTGCTTTCCCCTGCAGAAAGCCTTTGTCTCCTCGCAGGTATGCCCAGCGCCCATGGTCTGCTTGTGTGCCAGATTAGCTGATGTAAATCATCGTGTTTTCCATGGATTTGGGGAGTGAGAACCTGTGATTGAGCTCTGTGCTGAGGAAGGGACTGGCGCTGGGGTGCGGTTTTCCTGAAGGTGAGCAGGGCTGCCTCCTTGCCAGCACAGGGCTTTTAACGTAGTACATGCATAACAAAAACACACTAGCAAGTTTCTTCTCTTTTTTATTACCTTGATATGACATGCATTGGAAATGATGAGGCTTCCCCACTCTTCCTGTCCCTGGGGGGAAAATGTTTCTGACTGCTTAGACTTGGTTTTCCCTAAATGAGAGTTTACAGGCAACTGGGACACCTCCGTCACTGCTCCAGCCTTTTATTCAAGATAATATTAAGAGACATCATAACATCACAGTGTCAGAGCAAACAAAGCGCTATGTAATTTTATCCCATATTAATGCAGAGTGTCGCAGATGGTGCTATCATTAGACAGCAATCTATAAAAATGGCCCATGAGACAAAGCCCTGGCACAATTATTTATTCTTCAATTATTTATTCAGCCCTTTAGGATGTGTAATACTGACAGACAGCACAGAATGTACTGCCTCCCAATTTGCAGATCTTGACGGACCTGGTCCTCCATCACTGATGGAATAAAGCATGTAGGGGGGAGGGGAGATGTAGCATGGCTTTGGATTTTATTTTTTGCTTGTTTTCCTGTTTACTGTGTGGCTTTAGGGCTACCTCTTAATCAGCATCCTGATGTTCATAATTTTATTTCAGGTAATTGTGAAGAAGATAGTGATCTCGGCCCAAGTTTTTTAGTCTCTTGTGCCTGTGGAGCCAGGGGTTGGTTTCCCCGCAGGGCTAACATCAGCTGGCCAGCCTTGCGGGGCAGACTAATTGGGCAGGAGCCTGCTCTCCTCCCAGTCCTGTCAATCTGAGGAGCTCTGCTCTCCTCGCCGATTGATGGTGCTGTGGGTTCTGCATGGACCCTGTGGGAAGCAGGATGGGACCTGCTGGGTTCCAGGCGGATTAATGAGCAAAGATGCAGGCTCATTTGGTTAAGACTCTCCAGGCCGAGACGTAGCTGCTTCTGACAGCTATTACTGTTGCAGTGGCATTTTCGGAGAGGGATTTATCACCTGCCAAATTTTTACTGTTGCTTTACTGTCAAAATGATGTCACTGCCATCAAAAGGAGAGCATCTGCCTCTGACTGTACCTTTGCCTCCCCTGTGATAAGACAAATGTTCATGTGGTTGCCCAGTGAACCAGAACTGGGTACTGATCTGTTTTAAAGCTAAGCACTGGTTTAGGTTTAGGCTTTGAGTGGCTATGAAACTGCTTAAGTGTCATTGTCCAAAATGGCGCACATTTGTCTGGAAAAGTTCTCCTAAGCAGCTATATTATATTTACAGTAACTTTAATTCTGTAGGGGTTAGATTCCCAATGAAACATAAACTTACCTGTCATCAGTGTCTCCTTTCTCTTTCCAGGGTATGTTGGTTAGGTTCTTCCCCCTGTCATCCATGTTCTCAAAGCTGCTGCCCCTGTACTGGAGCACACCTGAAACTACTGCCCCAAGGGGTATCCTTCTGTATTGTTGGGTTGGGTTTTTTTATAAAATAAATCTATAGTATTCCTCTGGAAAGCCTCCCTTGCCTTCCCCATAGGGCTTCTCTTCATACCCGTGATAAAAATGAACAATGGCCTTTTCAGTCAGAAACACAATTTCAGTTATTTGTAGATTATATTAACTACATGTCTTTAAAACTGTGAAATCCAACTCTGCCCTTCTATTTGATGTGGAGTCGTTCTGGCAAGTCCTTTGTATAAAGCTGTTAGATTGTGGGACGGTGTAAGTAACTCCAATTTTTTAATTTACTGGTAAATCTATAACAAGTGGCTGGTAACTGACAAGATAAAGTCTGTAATTAGGTTAGCTTGTAAATTCCAAAGTGCCTGTTTAGGGAGCTAAGTTAGCTACTTCTGTTCCTGATGAGCTAGGATCTCTTGGCCGTTTGCTGTCATTTAAGTAATTTCTTTAAATACACAAACAGCCTTGGTCTGGATTTTAGAAACGGTCGGAGCAGATGTGGGTGTGGGCTGGACCGTGCCCCTGCTGTGATCTCGGCCCCGAGGGCAGTGACATTGAAATGGCATGGAAAGGAGCAGGTTTTGGTTCCGTTAGGGGCTGCCATGCTGTTGCCGACCCATGAGCTGGGTGTTTGACCCAGGCAGCCTCCCCCAGCTCCCTGCTCCCACCCCACTTCCAGCTGGCATGACAGAGACTTCGCCCGCTCCAGTGTTCCTGAGACAGCAGGGCCTGCTGGGAGCGGAGCGTGTGCGGTGTCCCGGGGACCCTCCGGGGCTGCCTGTGGTGGGTGATGTGGTGAAGCCAGGCAGGGCACAGCCCTGTGCCCGGGCGAGTCCCGGAGCAGTGGGCTCACCCCTTGGGGTGGTTTCACAGTTTAACCCGATCTAAGATGCCTCCCCCCCATTGTGTAGCTAGCCACAGAAGCAAAAACGGGTGAAGACCTCACCTCCGTATTGCTCTGGGGTTTTTTCCCCTGCCCCCCAGTATTTTTAGGTTAGGGGGAGAGGGGAGGGCAGCGGCCATGGCTGTGCCCGCCCGCAGCCAGCACAGGCCCGCCGCTGCCATCAAGAGATTTTCCCCTTTCTCGGAAGTCACTTCCCAATAAACTCTCCCGAAGCTTCCTGCCCTCACCCTACTATTTATGGAGTGACTGAATGAATTTGGTGGGGGTGGGTGAAAGAGCCAAGACTTGGTTCCCCCGGCTCCATTTTTGGCCTCTCTTCCCTGAGGAGAGCTGTGCACCACTAATCCCCAGGTCCTCCTCCCACCCACCTTCCTGGGCTTGGGAGGAGGGGGGGGATATCCTTGGGATGTGACCCTGCTCTGAAATACCGATTGCCACGGTTACCCAGGTCTGTTTGTCAGCGCTATTCAGCACAGCTTAATCCCCCTTTGTGTCCCCTTTGGAGCCATGGCTGGGATTTTGCAAGTTAGTTCAGGCCCTGTTCACATCCCTGGGGAGGATGAAGGTGAAACCACACATGGAAGGGCATGGGGTGTGTATATGCTTCATCTTCATGAGGTGTTCATATAATGTTAAGAAAGATACAACCAAGTGCTGCTAGCAGCTTGATTTAGGCAAAGAAATTCGTGGTGAAGCCTGAAAAATCTCTGCTGACATGCAGGCTTTAACCCAGGCAGTTGTGCCAAAAGATCCAGAAAAGGCTTAATGGCAGGAGATAATGCTGCTGTGTCAGCACACATTTTCAGCCCTAGCTGTGAATTTCCTGGCTTTTGTGTACTTGAGTTAAACCCTGATGTTAGTGGCCCATCACCCCCTCTAAATAAGTACCCTCAAACAAAGAGAGAATCAAATCCCAGCAGTTTGCTACTTAGTGGGGGAGGCTGGTGGGTAATAATGTGTCTGGAGGCATGAACCTGCTGAACACGGAGTGTGATGTTGCAGTCCATGAGCCACCTGTAAAACCTGCAGTGGTTTCGGTCAGTATGGACATTCCTGGCCACACATTCCGAGATAAATATATTCAGTTTGTGGATCAACTAATGAGTCCTTGGGACTCCGATGTGCAGTCACCAGTAATCTCTGTGCTGTTGCCGACAGCAAAACATATGTGTACACTAAAAGAAATCTTTCTTAAACAATTGCTTTGTTGTACTTCTTTTAATGAATGCACGCTGGGACCAAGCACTTTCATAGATGACTGTATAATCCAATTACTGCAGCAGTTTACCTATTGCTTTTTATATTTTGCTGTCTAGTCCTTGCACCCCACAAGTTCCCAGGCAGGAGCGTGTGCTGCAATAACCCCCGATGTGTACTAGGCGCTGGAAATGCCATATGAGCTCCTGGAGTACAGTAACAGTGGCACCCGGGGCATTTGCATGCTAAGGAAACACGATCATTCTGACAGCACCAAAACAAGAAGACAGATATTGGAAAGAGTAACGCAGATACCTAGCAACGTTTCAGCAACAACAGGATTTGGTTTTGAGGCTCTCGTTCTGCTGGAATCCATTAGGTCTGATCCCCAGATGTCCTACTCCCTCAATCTCCTCTAACAAGAAACATGCAAAAGAAAGGAAAGGGAAATCTCTCTCTTGAATTTGAAGCTGTGACAGGTATGCGAGTGAATCTAATCCAGCAAAGCCAGGACAGAGGGAAGGGTTTATCTTCTGCCCCAGCCGAGCCCTTCTCAGTGTCTACAGTGAGGAAACGTGAAAACGTACTGTTCTTGATAATCCATCCTATGTGCACGCCTTGAGGAAGCCCTGGGGTGGCTGTGTGTTGAAAGTGGTGGATTCACACCGTTTGCAGCCCGTCTGAGCTCCACCACCCTGCCGGCTCCTTCCCTGAAATCCGGGAGGGGGGCACAGTACTGGCGTATCTGAGGGACTGATGCCAAACAGGGGATGATGCCAGTTGCATCCCTACCAGTCACACCCCAGGTAGATACTTACTGTAACCAGTGTTTCACCTTCCCCTGTTGTACGTGGGTTCAGGCAATGCCAAAGCATGCACCAGAGCTAGTTAGGATAACTGTAAAGCGACTGCCCTGATTTAATACTGGCAGTGCTTATTAAAAGCCCGTTTTCTATGCAAAGCAGTGCCTGTGTGCTTTTGCATACTTAGCCGACTTTGGAAGCTGATGTTCTGTGGGTCTCCATGTGCTCCTCATTCAGATGCACAGCTTGGGGAGGGACTGATGGGGTGACCCAGCTGTTAGGAGGCTGCTGCAGCTGCATGCAGGGTTTTGGTCTGGAAAACTTCAAATGTGTTTCATCTGAGAGTTCAAAAGTCCATAAACTATCAGCACAGTCAAGAGGGAAGAAGGAAATGAAGCATCTTCCTCCTCCCTTTTTTTGTGAAACTGATACAAACCCAAACCTCCTCTTTCACCTTTCAGACAGAAATGAGTTAAAATATAAATGAATAGTTAGTGCTGTCACTGAGTCAATCACCATCTACTTATTTTTCTCCAATGGGCCTCCAACTTCTGAGTCATATGGACAGTACAGATATTGCACATATCTGCCATGTAAACATACAGATCATGTTTTCAGTAAAACCAGAACACACTAAATGAGTAAGTGAAGTTTATTCCATGTTACTTTCTTATGCCAGTTTACTTTGAAAAGAGAATTTGGCCCATTCTTTCTTTGACTTTTTAAAGAAGTGGAATATCTGTTACCTATGTGCTTTACCTCTCTAGAACTTCAAATATTACAAATATATATAGCAGCTGAAATAAGGAGGAAGTTTTGTTAGTCGTTGGTGTACAGGATTTATTTTTTACAGAAGAAGAAAGCAGACAAATTGGGTGAAACTTTGAAGATTGTACTACAGAGTTGTGGTTTTCACTGTTGGCTTCTGTGGTGTATGGCTCATTCTCCTTCTTGAGGTGGTGGTGGACGTAGGCTTCACTGTTTGCTGCAGGCCATGGCTGGTAGCCTGCCTGGGAGCCAGCTCCAAACTACATGGAATGGGGAATGTGTCATCTAAATATGTAAGTAAATAAAGATAATATAAAAAACCAAACCACAAGACAACAAAATTAAGTTAAATCCTAAAGAGGGCATGGGAGGAGGCAGCAATGAAGACACTCTTTTCTCAGTTTCTCCTTCTCTGCAAGGTTCCTTGGATTGTGAAACCTGTTGAAAAGAATTATTTGTAGTGGTCCCCGATGCAGCTCTTCTGCACTGGGCTACAGGTTTTAGAAAGTATCTTGCTGACAGACCTGGAGAATATTGTAGCTTCTCATGACTGCATAGGCTGCTTGGAAGAAAGTGCCATTTAATGGCTATAATATTATAGAGCAGTAAGGATGAACCATAGTGTGTTGTTCAATAGCTGAGATTTGTCAGACAGATGCAAGTCTACATTTGAAGAGCAATGCTTCCAGGCCATGCAGAGAAACGTCCAATAAAGGTTTTAATCTGTGGGAAGCTGAATTTCCTCTGTGTTGTGTGGGACCTAGATGTCACTTAAATCCCATGTATTTGCCAAAATACTTCATAGGTGGATCGAAGTAGCACCGCGGCTTCGTGGTGATCCCCTGTGCTGGGGAGGATTTCCTCCCTGGGAATGTCACAAGCATAGCGTAGGGAGCAGATATGTTAATGCCCTTCTGTAACATCTTTTTTTCCAGGCCTCTACAATGGTAAATCAGGAAAAAAAAAATCCATCTTCAGCTGATGTCTCACGGGCTGGCCCCATGTACAGCCTGTGTGCTGTAGGAGTTGACCCCCTTGGGGCAGGATGTTCTCAAGGAGTTGAGGGGCAGCGAGGCGATGCAAGGTTTGAGCAGTTGGGTGTTGAGCCAGGGTTTGCTCAGCACATGTGGCTTGTAGCCTCCAGCTTGCTGCCTGCACAGACCTCTGCCGGAGACAGGACGGCTCTCCTGAGTCATGGCAGGGTAGCTGGCGTGTGGGCGTATTGCAGCAACCCCCACCACATGTCTCCTCTTGCTCTGTGTTGGGAAAAAGGCTCGAGTTGCCCATTTGCTTGAAAGGGGACTGCAGAAATGATTTGAAATCATCTGTGAGAGTTTCATTTTGGGGAAAGTTGGGGTGTGGGAGAAGATGTCTGTGAAGAGGGGGAGTGGGGTGGGAGAGGGAAGCAGTGTCTGCTTAGCTCCAGTTTGGGATTGAGTGTGCTGCAAGTGGTGTGATGCTTGCAGGAGGATTAGATCAATAAGGGTGTCAGTATCTCTGGAATGAGAAAGGGAAGAGTCTGGTGTATTGTACTCACGTTCCTGAATGAAACTATTTTACAGTGGTTCTGCTAAAAGGTTTTAGCACCAGGGAGAAAATGGGAATGTTTCAATTCTCTTTACAAGGATAATCTATTTGCATTAATTCTTTTGTGTTACGTTGAAGGGAATGTCCTGGCAAAATGTCATCTGAAAGGATTATTTTAGAGTGTAAATGTGTCTTGCCAATACCTTCTTTCTTATCCTCACCTCCAAGAAGACCAGGGAAATGTATGCTAAAATAAATTTGGGCTTCCTAGCGATTTAGAGGCATACGAATAAAAATTAATTCCAAAGAACTTAAGGCTTTCAGAGTGGTAAGCATTTGCTCCTGGAGTTCATTGCAGCTGAAGAAACTTGTTATATTTACATCTCCACTTTTCAGTTTTGGTTTGAGGTGCTAGGACAGCCTGGAAAAGGTATAAGGTTGGCTTGGGTGGTCATGTTTATTATACGGTCTTGTTCAGGTCTCACTTTGCTCCTTGTCTACAACCCTTGTGAAGCTGTTTTTATTGAGATTTCGATGTATGTAAATTCTGCAAAGCAGTGATGAATTGAAAGCAAATAATAATTTAGTACTTGATTTTGAGTAGTACTCTTGACACAGTTAAGTGAGACTTTTATTGCATTCTATTTTTAATACATTTTAAAAAGAAAGGAAGATAATTGACTGTTTCTTACTGAATTTTATAAATGGCTTTATAACTGCTGGTGGTTCCAAAAAGAAATAAACTCGAGTGAGGCATAACGAGATCTGCTCTCTGACTTGTGGCAGAAGATAAGCAACACTTCAAGATGTACTTTTCACAGATGCTGCAGTATGAATGAAACTTAGTCATGGGTCATTCCTAATTTCTCACCCGCTTGTGGCCATATTGTATTCTTGTTGTAATTGTTTATGAAGGAATGGAACAGTCAAAAATATTAGTATCTTCTACTGTGATTTAGCAGGTAAGCTTGGTGGGGATTGAACTCCACTGAACCTGTTCTGTCAACCTAAAGCTGTAGTTTGGGAGCTGTATAATCTCAGTCAGCTGGGCTTCCATTTTCTCCTTGTAGCCCTGCTGATCTTGCAAAATTGATTGTTGGTTTTGCTACTGCCCTTTTTTGCTATATTCAGTAGTCAAAGATTGAGGGCATGTTTGTGTAGCACATTTGATTCTTAAAAAATATTATAAGCTTGGTTTTTTATTAATGTTCAGCTCTGATAACTTTTGACCCTACAGTGGAGGTGCAGCAGGGGCCAACAGCAATTCTGATGAGAGAAGCGATAGCAGAGAGCCCTTGTACTAATAAGGTCACGGGGTCCTTCAATCAGAGATGAAGCTCCTGTGCTACCAAAAAAGGTCCCATGGTGGGTAAGGATAAATGTGCTGTTCTCAGACACTCTATTCTTTGTGTTCATGTCCATAAAAGGTTTTCTCTGGGGTAGACTGTCCAAGATTTTACATCTGGTCCTTTCATTCAGGTGTCTCATGCTGCATGGCCAGGTCTCTCATTGTCAAAATAGATGACTTTGGGATTTTAAGCCAGTTGATAGAATAGTTATTTCCTATAGTTTCTTTTTTAAAAAGTGTTTTCTTCTAATGCAACATGTCATAATTTCCTTTCCAAAATAAGGACATCAACACGAATACAAAGATGCACTCATTATTGACACAGACATGGGACTACTGACTAATGTCCAGGAGATAGCATGCTGTCCATTTTGCTTGCAATGTTTAGGAAATATTTCCTCAGCATGAGGAGAGAGAGTAAAAATGTAGCTTGGAAAGTCTGAAAACCACCGTGGTACGCTGCTGGTCCAGCAGCCACCTTGCCTAAGCGCAAGGCCAAGGTCTCTCAGCTCCTGGGTCAGGTCTGCGCAGAGTGGTGCTGGGATCTATAAATCAAGTTCATTCAGTAACATGGTTGTTAAACTCAATTTGCCTTTCATTCTGCATTTATCAGAATGAGTAATATATAACTGAATAAATAAAAAAAAATCCTTAATTTTAGGAGCAATTATCCTCAGAAAAAAAAAGAAAAAAAGACAATCCAAAGGAAACTCTGCAAAATACTTTTTTGTTTCCAAGGGAAACAGTAATGAGAAAGAGTTAGGTCATTGTGGAAAAAAAACCCACATAGAAAACCTTTTTTAGCAAGAATGTGGAAACAAAGCTTATCTCTTTGGGCAGCTTTGCTCAACAGATAAGGCCCTGGACTGAAAGTGGGTTCAAATCCCTGCCATGCTTGAGAGTTTCTGTCAACTTACAGCTATCAGTTTGTGCCCTTCTAATTTCTTTTTGCAAAGAGGAGATAGTGCACTTTGTCCTTTGGGAAGTGTTCAGGGTAAAGATGAGGTGCTTGTGTGGCCTCCTGGTGTGGTACAGTGCTAGTCCCCGCCTGTGCAGGTGCTGAGGATTTGAGGGTTGCAGTTGTGTGTGACAGGTTGTCCTGCTCACTTTTATGTCCAGACTGAGATGCCACTTCATTTGTCACCCTCCCTTAAGGAGGCTGCTGTTACCAATCGATGGCAGTGCTCTCAGAGACCCTGTGCGGTGTAAAATGCCTCCCCTCCTCACCCCCAGCTTCAGAGAAACCAAGTGACTGTATTGGTCACTTCAGTAACTTTGAGCCAAGGCCCAGACGCTGATTAATTAAGCCTTGTAGCAGACTTCCGGAGTGTCCAAGCTTTATCCCAGCTTTTCAGGTGGTGAATGAAGCATGGGGAGGTTGACTGGCATGCTCAGGGTTCTACAGCCGGCGCACAGCCAGTCACAACCCCAAATCCAGTCTCTTTGGTATTCCTTCCTCTGCCTGAGGACAAAGTTGAACGTATTTCACACTACGAAATCCAACCTGTAAGGCCTGGGTCAGCATTAGGAGAGCTGTAGAAGTGGAAGAGGTCCTGAGGCTTGTCTTTCTGAGTTGGGAGTCTACAAGACTACAGAAAATGAAATCCTATGTGCTTGGTGTTACAAAACTGAGACTTGCTAACCCAGTGCTGACACAAACCCAAAGTGTTGACCAGCAATGCTTGCTTGTTTTTCAGTTCCAATATAATGCTGTTTCCTCTTTTTCTCATATGCAGTGTTTTCTGTAAGCTGGAGGACAGCTCTGGTGTTATGGCACAACGATGGCGGAAATCCACATGCTGACAGTGTCACAGATACAAGTCCTTGAAGTCCATGGCAATTCAGTGGAGAACATCTGTTAGAAAAAGGCCAGGAGCATCCTGGTGGACCTAACTTGTTACCACAATTGTAAACCTCGGGAGGGTAAAAACATGGTTTTTACAAGAGATTAGATTCTCTTCTACAAAAGCTTAGACACTCCAGGCTTTTGTAAAGCCCACTTAAATTTAGCATCTAATGAATTTTCACAAGGTGTCAGGCCTAAAGAAATAGAACACCTCAAAGCCTTCAGTTAAAACAAAGGTGTCTATAAGACTCAAGTTTCAGTGTCCCCCTGGGGAAAAACAGATTTCGTATATTTTAGAACTGTAACATAAAAATTAACTGAGAAGCCCAGTGCTGCTCCCGCCTTCCCCGCCGGCCCCAGTCTTCCAGACCTACTTTAAATATCCTAAAAGAGTAGAGAAGTACAGAGAATCTATTGGGGAAAAACCCCCAGACAATTACTAGAAAAGTAAACTTCCTTTCCAGATACCTTTAAGGTGGCCATTGGGCTACCAGTATTTGTAGTATCAGAAGCACCTACCACAGGGTTATCCCTGACCCTACAGCCTCACATTTGCTTCGTGCATATCTGCTTAACAAGCTGAAAACCTTTAAAGGGTGCCCAGGTTCCTCCTCAAATTTTAACTGTTAGTAAATCAAAGTCAAGCAGGGGCTTTGCGAGCCTTCCATTTCAGCATCTTTTAATTTTCAAGTGATGATGCTAGATCGTTGATAGTTATTTTTTGCTGATAGAATTTTTTTTGAAGTGTAAGCATTGTTTTATTAGTCTCTAAGTGAGAGAAGTAGTTGAAATCTGCCTGTTCTGCAAAGAAGGAAAATCTTGTGGGTTCATCTGTCACTGAAAACTGACAAAAATGGATGTAGTTCCATTTAAGAGCCTGTTAACTTCTTGGTTAACCAGCACATGTTTAACAAAACATGACAACAATCTGTGTGTTTATACTGGCTACAGCTTTTGGTATCAGCAGAATATGGGAAAAAAATACTTCATATTGACCCTTGTGCAAAAGCCAATGGTTAAGTTGCAGACGACTTCAAAATGCAGCTACTCCCTACATAAAAAATGTACAATGGAAAATAGCAGCTCACCCATGTGGAGAAATAAAGCCAGAAGAGAGAGTATATTTTCAGTAGCAATTTATTGCGTGATTGATCTTACTGATAGCAGTAGTGTAGTGTTCATAGCTGAATAAGCCCACCAGCAACAACTTGCTTGTAATTTGTGTGTTGGAAAAAACGCAAAGAAAATTAATTACATTTTAAGTAAAATTTACATTTGTATTAGAAAATCAACATGTTAGAGTTTAGCATGCTTAGCATTTTATGAGAGCTAATTCTCTTTCCAAAATTACTCTGTTTATGTGTTTGTTTTGCCGTTTCCTCTGACTCTTCTGTGTCTGTTTGTCTTGGTACCTCTAGTATATTGGGGTTTTTTTAATACATTAAAGGCAAAATCAAAGATTTCAGACGCTGTTAATTTTACCAGTCTGTTTGTTTTATTATTAAATTCCCTGTAACGCTTCCTCCCTTCCCACCGACCTCTCTGATAAGACAGCTGGTGAAGCCATGCATCGTTTTTACCTGAGGGTGTCTCAAAGCAATTGTCACCTGCCTGGGTTATGTAGACAAGAAACCATGTAGAAGAGCAAAGGCAAAGCATGGACTGGTCACAGCTATGAAGACATGCTGGCTCTTCAGTGGGGACAGCTCTGAAAGGGGGTGTTGGCATAAAGGGCTGCAGGACATGATGTGGGCTGGGTACCCAGGGTATGGTTTTGCTCTAGTTGTGCTTTGTGGTTGAGTTCTGACTTTGCCGTTTCCAAGCACAAACTCGATCTCCCTGATGATGTGAAGGGAAGCTGTTAAACTGAAGTCTTTCACCCTGTGGGAATTTGAATATGAAAGCTGTCAAAACCACCTGCCAGTGGGTGAGAGAGATTTCCCTTCTCGCTCTGACCTCTCTTTCACAATAACTGCACTTTGACATATGCTTCTGAACAGCCACGGTAATCGGAAGGATGGTGTTCAGAAAGGCTCTGGCAGAGGTGGGCAGACTCATGGATGCCTTCTCTTCTCCAGCTCTCCCTGGAATGCTTCCCTTTGTAATGAGGGTGCTCAGAACAGCAGGCATCTGAGCACTGTAAAATCAGCATCTTCATATTGGTTTATCCTTACCCAGTGCACAGCTTTTTTTGCCATCCAAAACTAAGCAGCCAGCTCTTACCTTTCTTCTCATCCCCTGCAAAGAGGAGATTGGAAAACGGTTCTGGTAATAGCACTGAGCCCTGCATTGAGGCAGCAATGATCCACTGTCTGGCCAGCGGTGACCCTTTCCCTCAAGCTGCTCTGGTGGTTCCGTGCTACTTGTCTGGAGGCTTTCAGAAATCAGGCCACTGAGCTAAATTTCAGGTCCTAGCTGTTGGCAACTGTGTTCACAAACCTTAACATGGTCTGGCAGGTTGATGTATGCAAAATCTGCCTTCTCCTTTGGCTTATCAGTGATTCTGTGTGGCTGAAGGCATGCTGGCAGTTATAATTTCCTCTGTCTTTGGGCTTTTGTGCACCACTGAGACTTGGTACGCCTTGCTGCTGCCTTTTAAGATGCTACTGCTGTCAGCTGTTCATAGGTCTGCTGGAAGTCTGGCTTGCAGTAGAGCTGGTGAACCCCTTGTGTGCACCTGTTTTTCACCTGTGCTTCTGGGTTACTGTCCTAAATATTAGTGTAACCTGCTAGTAAAAGTAGGTTTGCCCCCAAATCCAGACAGTAGGATGGAGAGTCTAAGGCACAGCTCGCCTTCCCTTCTGCTGGGAGTGCATACGTGTTTAGGTGTGAAGCTTGTCTTTATTCTGAAGTTCCTAGAAAATAAATCCTGCTGCCTTGTAGGCAGCATGGGATTGGCATGGGGTTTGACAGAGGTGCAACTGAGCAAGCTGTGGCCTGCATGAGCAGCTCAGATGGACTGAAGTCTTCCTAAGCAATGTGTTGGGTACAAACCTGATCTGCAGCTGGGGTGCAGCAGATCATGAGATGGAGGACGTGCTTGAGCCTGATCCTTATTTGTAGATACAACAAAAATTCAAAGCTGAAATAATAATGACAATATCTCGGAGCACAGAATGGACCCAGTATTGTCTAGATCCAGACAGCCTTAACTTGAAAACAACCTCCTGTATTTTTCCCATTTGGTTATATCCAGATGTTGTTTATCTTGCTAAACTTCAGTTTTGATCTGTTTTATGCCAGGGCTGGGGGTTTTTTTGAGTGCCTTCAGTAGTTGTGCTAGGATCTCTAGATTAATAACACTGTTTCAGTATTTGCATAAAGGCCTTATATATGTCAGTTCCACTCGGGAGGACATGGATATCTAGCTTTTGAGCATGTATTAAAATATCATTGTGGATCATAAATTGTTGTTATAGGCTCTTCACGTACTGCCTTAAGATTTGCATGCCCCAGACTGATAAATAAAATGAGTGATCATGTTCTGAGTAAATTCAAGCTCTCTATCTTACCTGCTATTGCTTTGCGAAAGGGCGGACCTAGTGTTGCATGTTGGATTTTGCATGCATGGTCTGTGCAGCTAACCTTGTTTCATAATAACTTACTTTAGAGCCATATTATTGTGAGGCGTTAGCTTGTGGCCTGGAAACAGCAGGTAGTTTCGTCTTAGTTAGCTCAGTGGCAGTAGTTCTTCAAGACGGCGCGCTCAGGTTGAAGGTCCATGCTTTGCACAATAGGCTTTAGGCTGTGTTTAGTTCTTCTTGTGTTATTTCCTCTCCCTTTTACTCATTCATGACTGCCACATAGTTTTTGTTCTGTGAAGAAGAGAGTTATTTCCTTTGGGAGCTATCTTCCTGGGTGTAAAGAAGTGGCTTTTGAGTATTTCTGTTTCCTGCTGCTACACTTCCATCACTAGATCTGCACAGTCTTTGTTTTCAGATGTGAGCAGTACAGAATATTACAGGACATGCTCGTATAGACCTGTTTTGGTGTATAAAGTAGACTTAAAGCTGCTGCATCTGGCTAACAGACCTGAGTGAGTGGTGGTTATGTGCCACTGGCATGTCACAAAACTAGGTTGCCCTGGTGTGTGCTACTTCCATCAGTAATTTCTTCCAGTATCTGTGTACAAAACATGCCAAGATCTGGACATGCAAGCACGAGATACCTCTTTCTGAGATGTACAAAGTACTTGCTATTAAAAAGGAGTTTGTATTGCTCTGAATTAGTCTTCTGAAATGTGAACACCTCATCCAGAATGAGCAACCAAGCTCCTGTTGTAGGCAGTGAAAAGAGAGAGCAGCTCCAGAGGGAGACTGTGCCCTTCTCAAGTTGGTATTCACATGGTTTACATCCATATTGCTGTGGCCACGGACAGGTGGAATAAAACAGGTTTTGGGGAGACACATTTCTTTCTCTTGACCGAGAAAGCCTGTATGGCTGACTCACAGTGTCTGGCTTCCAGGTGGCTGAAGTTAGGTGTCAGGAAACCCATCCTAAATGACTCACTCCAGCAGTGGACCCCTAATGAAGTTCTAGAACTTTACTTAACAACTTTGTCTCCCCTCAGATAATTTTCAAGTATAAACTGTGGCTGTTGTGGTTTTAAGTGTGTTTTATTTTGAAGCAATTTTAAGTACTGTTCCTTCTGCGCAGCCTAGTTGTGTCTACATGCGTTTGTCCTGTTTTCTTTGAGAAGCACATCTAGAATGTGTGGAGCTTCTCAGAAAACGAACAGAAGGACATTCCTGAAACGTCTGTTGTGAAGGGAAAGAGGAGCATTTTCTGTGAAGAATGTAGCAAAAATTAACAGTCCTAAAGCAAATTACCATCTGAAATGTGCTGCTTTTGGGAGGTTTCTGAAGACCAAAGGAGATCATGGAAAACAAATCATTCTGCTAATGTAGGACACAGCTTAGTCCATGAAAGTTACTAGGTTTTGGAAACTTTCTGTAATCATGTCAAACTCCTTAATAGACCATCTGGGCCTTTTTCCCTTTCTTGGCTGGGTTTGTATGTGTAGCCTCTTTTATTTGACGTGAACAGCACGGGGTCCAAAAGTAAAGACTTAGTCCAGAGAAGGCAAAGGAGATGTTTTCTAAGGCTCAATTTCATGAAGAGGTCACAGGAGACAGAGTTCTGCTCTACTTTGGGAAATTGCAGAATCTTAAGGAGCTGATGTGGCAAGTAGCAAGAAACAGTCATGCTCAGTCAGATGCAGGTGCGAGGAGATAGCTGAACTTTGCCCAGAGAGTCATTTCCATGAGTCATATGTATGTGTCTGCCTCCTAGCAGCCTGAAGGAAAGAACTTTCAAAAATCTATTATCTAATTAAGATAACAAGGCATTTGAGGAAGGATCTTTCCCATCTGGATGATTTTATTGGATCAGCTTAATTGTATGACTTTGTTAGCTGTGGTCTGCTTCGACTGAAAGCTACAACTGGTGAAAGAAGATGGAAGAGGTGGCCTGGAGTGAGCTCCAAATAGCAAAATTCAAATCCAGATCTCTCATGTCTCTGAGATTACGTGAGTCTGGGCACATAGAATCGTTTTGGTTGGAAAAGACCTTTAAGGTCATCATGTCCAGCCGTTAACAATGGTTAACAGATTACTTATTGGAAATGGAGACAACTGGCTTATTTGAAAGTCTGTCTGTATTTTTCCTCCAATGTTGACTTGTTGAAGATTCATCTCACTTTGAAGTGGCTGGGTTCTCTTCTGCAGTTGTCACGTCAGGGAAAATGGAGAATAATGAGGAGGGGAAGTTATTGTGTCTTGAGCTTATATATGGATCAAAGACGTGTGTATGTATGTGAACGTATGTGTACTTCATTTTCTCCTGAGGAGAAGTCAGATTTCATGCCATGTGGCATGGGAATGGGGAAGAGGGCTCTGGGATGAGAGACAGCGGGTATCGATATGTCCAAATATATATTGGCAAATGCATTTGATGTGCCTGTCAGAATAGAGTCTTCTCCCTGAGACAGAGGGCAGCTGTCTGCAGCTGACTTGAGGTATTTATGAGCAAATAAATCTGTGTCGTCCTTCCATCTGCTAATGTGGATGTGCTCAGTCAGTGGAAACAAATAGGAGGAAGATTCAGGAGCCTACCTGCCACTGACAGACTGTTTCGCCCAGATCCTTTTCTATTCAAAAAGCTACCATCAAAATGGTTTTTCTTGCTACTTCTAAAATGTTGTCAAAGTACTGGGAAAGGGGAGAGTTGTATTTCTAGATACTAAGTCAAAGTATGATCTGTGTAGAATATTTTTAAAGTAATAAACCTAACATGGTCCTGGGCATCAATGGAAGGGCAAACACACGTGCCAAGGAAGCTTTCCCCTTGTTTGTCTTGTGATTTGTGGTCTGCTAATTAGGTCAGTTGATTTATTTGAACTGTACAGAGATTTGTTAAAGTGAATACTTACAAAAGGAGGCATGGCCCTTTCCCTGCAACAAAATGGCAATTCTGAGTCAAATGATCTTTCCTGATTCCCGACTGTAATTTTACAAGGTGATGTGATGCATGCTGGTTCCCTTTGTGGAAAGCAGTGTTAGTTTTGATAAATGCCAGAAGTCAGGTGTAGAGGACTAGAAATTAAAATATTCACAAGTTTGCAGCTGTTTGCGGATGGAATGCGGATCATTGCTTTCAGTCAGAGAGAGACTGGATATTTAATTTATAAGGGAAGATTCCAATTAAAATGTGTATTGTTTTGCTTTTCCTTTTATATTGGAAAATGCAGAGCTGCTCTGTAAAAGTTCTCCATGGCTACTTCAGCACAAATATGTCTATAATTTTTCTTTCTTCATAGCTCCTCAGCATTAATTATAAATCCCTGGATCACCAGTGTCTGACTCTACCTGCAGTTAAGAATTTATCTGCATTATTCTGAAACTTATTTTTTTCCCCCAAAGTCTAAATTGGCCATGGCTTCATCAGATTAGATGAGAAAAGAAAATCTATAGTCATTAGCTAGGTCTCCTCTTATGTTGAGGACCATGGTCTGGCTATGTTCTCACTCTTTTTTTACCCCTACATCTACAACAAAAATTGGTGCATTCTTGCCGACAGGCAGATTTAATTCCTTGGCATTCCACAAGGTTCCTTCCTCCCACTGCCGGCTGTTCAGAAGGTAGCCTGCTATTAAGGCTGTTCACGCTACTGAGGATGTTCATGTTACATGGTCCTTAGCTGTGTTACTAATTTGCCATCATCTCTTAAGGACCAGAATTGTCTGATTTGGGATGCATTGCTTAAAACATTAAGTAGCTGTTCCCTTCAGGGCTGCACGAGAGGGCACGTGCCATGCCCAGTGGCAAGGGTTCATACTTTGCTGTCAGTGCAGAGGTTTGAAAGTTCCTCTTAGGCATTTACTGCGCTTCTTATTTTATTCTTTTAATCCCTCTATTATTCTTAAAAACAGATGAAGAATTTCTCCTACCCTAATTAAAAACATACTACATGGTTTTAGACAAGCCAACTGATGCAAGCTCTTTTAAATTGAATATTTTAAAAATTATTTTCAGCTGTTTGCAGGAAAGAAAATGGGTAAAAAGGAACTATTCTTTTTTTGTTGCATTTTTTCCCTTTTGTAACTCGGACTACAGATTTTTATGTTTTTTTAAGAAAAAATTAATCTAGTTTTGTCTTGTTATAAAACATTAGTCTGTTTTAATTACTGGCCAGAAGTTTGTACAGTGAAGATGCTAACCCGTTAGATAATCTGTTTGGAGATGCTGGAAAGGAATTTGTCTTTTTTTACATCTTCCAGGAAGTAAAGACAGTAGTGAGGGTTGTTTGGTGCCTCTTAGCTAGTTTTCATGTTCATTAATTTAACCTTAATTCTTTATCTTCTGTTGGTACGTTTAAGATGTTTAATGTACCATTTTGATATATTTTTAAAAAAACACCGAATTTTATAATATTGGTGATAGGTTGCAGATAGGCTGTTAAACAGAAATGCATAATGATTGTTTTGCTTTGTGACTGGTTTGGTTTTCTGATTACAGTAGTGCCAAATGCTGAAGTTGACAGAAGTTAAAGTTCTTGTCACCCCTTAGCCCTCGATGAATTCGGATTTATACTCAAACTGTGCCGTATATCCTTGTTTCAAATTAATTTCTGGAGCACAAATTTTTATAGACTGTCCATTTCAGTCCCTTCTGGCTTTCTGAAGGTTCAGCTGTGAGTGAAGTGACCGTGACAAAATTTGTCCTCTGGGGCTGGGGGTGGGAAGGAGCCTGGACTGCTTGTGCAATGAAAGGGAATCCAGTGAGAGGTTCTGATTTCTCTCCAAAGAGTTCGTTACGTTTCCTAGCAAAGGCCAGATACTTGTTCCTGAAAACTGTTAATTGGTTTGAATATGCGTGCACACAATCATGAGAATGGTAACAAAGAACTGGTGGAGCAGATGGACAATGCCTTGTTCTGAGCTTCAGGATAAATGACAGTCCCGTGCTCATTATGAGCCGATGGGGTATTCCTCCACAGTTAAGTTTGTGACTAGTTTCCCATTGTATTTTGTTTCGTCAGGTTATTTGTTTTGTTGTATGAGAAAACTTGGAGTCAAAGATGTCTTTTGTCAGCTAACTTTATTTTTAACAAAGCTTTTCTTGTGCGTTTTTAGTGCTAATTGATGTCCATCAGTGGCTATATGATTTAATGGTATTAATAGGAATCCACAAGCACAAACAAAACAGAACGCTATAAATCACAGCATGTGCAGAGAAATGTAATTCTCTTTCTGTGGAGAGGTAAAGAGTAAAATTACACAGCTGTATTATATTGTATACCCTGCAGGTCCTCCAAAGAACTGGATTTCAGATTTATCCACTTTTCTAGAATGATGTCACATAAACAGAGTAAAGTATAAATATCAGTGACTTCTTTGTTTCCTTTGTGTGGCCATAAGCAGCACTGCTGTTGTCAGGGGGTTATAGCTGCTTACCATGCTTCTGCGTGCTCATGCACAGGTATACTGACACTAATTTAGTTGAGCACATTCGGTTGCAAGTATTGTTATAAAATATTGAAGATGTTTTTCAGCTGTCCACCTGTTTGTGATTCTGGTAACCAAGGTAACTTGCCCATGATATTGTATGGAGATGCTTTACTGTTATTGGGACAACCTACTTTTTATTTCATTGTCAAGTAGGTGGCCACTGTGCATGAGTTTTTATATGAAAATGGTGAGAATGCTGCATATGCAATTACTGGTCTTGCTGGGGCATGTGAAATATTGTTCTATAATCTGTTTTTCAACATGCTGTATTTTAGTGTATGGACTATAAAATTGATCTTTTTCTCCTTTTGCTAGCAAGACAAGTTTTAGATTTAAAAAAGAAATACAGCAAACGTATTCACAGCCATATGCCAGTAATGATTGCAGTTGAATAGGTGTTATTTCCCGTCTTTTCTCTTTTGACCTTGTTAGCTAGAAAATCTAGGATGTCATCCCAGACTAATTGTACTGCTGGAGTGTATGCATTTTACCTGGCTGAGAGATGTCTTTTGATGCACACAGAGATTTAATTATCAATATATCTCTTGACAGCATTTCAAGAATGGTAGAGAACAGAGCAAGTGTGCTATTTTTTAAGCTATCGTTGACATCTTCAAAGTCCATAGGATGTTGGCAATGCATAATATTATGTAAAATTCCATGGTGGGATATTGAGAGCTTCTATCAAGGCTCAGAATAAAAAAAAAAATTCAGAAAGAAGGAAAGAAGCTGTGGATGGCACGTTATTTCTTCTTGGAATAATGTGTCAAGAAACGTGTATTTTATTGCTGCTTTTTGCATCCTCCTATTACCTTGTATGCAGAACTACCTACTGTATCTTGTGTGTTTCCCCTTCCTGAAGGGCAACCCATCCCTTGCGTGAAGATCAGTTGCTGAAATTGGTAAGCTGCTAACCCATGTTACTCCATGTGCTGCTTCCTGCTCCACACTCGGGATTTGCAGAAAAGAAAGGCAGTTAGTTGCTCTAATGGGAAGCATGCACAGAGTACCCAATGAGGGGTGGATGCAGCCAAATGTCGAAAGAGCAGAGCAGTTCTGCCTGCTGACTGGGATCAGCTCTGAAGAGCACACAGGAGGTGAGCAGGGCTTCCTTTAAAAAAAAAAATCACACAAAGAACACTTTTTCTTTAAGTAATTTCCTTGGTTTTGTATTTGTAGTAGGAAGATGTGAAATTTCATATTGATGACATTATAAATACGTATTTGGAATACTTGGGATGGGGATATGAAGAATAAATAAGTTTTAAAAATACCAACCAAATAAACCAGGACATTTCTAGTTACAAATGCAAAACCAGAACTGAACATTTGAAAACAAAAGAATCACAGTTGCACTCGCTTAAATGCTCTTAACTTTTGGTATGTTGTAATGCCATGTGTACAGTCCTTGAAACAAAATGTAATAAACCTTCTACCATGTTTCTATTGTTCAAATAATGTTGTAAGCCATTTAGGATTAACATGTATAATCTGGTGCTGCTTCCTGGATCAAAGTGTCACTGCGTAAGTGTACATGTGTGTATACTGTCATTCCTCATTACTGACATGCAAGTGGCAGTCCTGAAGTGCTGGCATGCAGCTCTGCCTTGCTCATGCTGCCTTGGTGTGGACAAGGTGGTCTTCTGCTTCAGTTGCAGATATTTCAGTTTTAAATCAGATAACCCATTTTTTTTCACTGAAATGCTTTGATATGGTAATCATCAAAATATGATGTGATTCCAAATGAAGTATACAAACTTTCTTCTTCTTGGCACAAAAATATTACTCTCTGGAAACACCTTCTGTGTCAAATGATGGATATGTTCCTGTGATTTATGTAAGTGATTGTCAGGAGGTTTTGTGGCTCATCCAATTTTAGCAGTCAAGTACTCTTTCCTTGTCACTTATGACACACTTGATGAATTTTCATGATTAGCTAATGTGCTTCATAATTGTCAAAACTTTGCAATGATATTCCTTTAAAATATTGAAAGGGGGGAAGTCAGCTCTACCCCCAGTTTTTCTGTACAGCCACTCATTCTTTCCAGTCCTCTTTTATTACCTTGTCTAGTAGCCTTCTGCAAAATTCTCAGTTTCCTTTGGTTAACTCTCTCTCAGATTCGTGCCTGGTTTGTCTGTTCTCCAGCGAACAACTCTGCTGTTCTTAACTTGGGTGCAGTAATACCTTAGTGCAGGAATGCTCCGGTTGTATTTAACGGGACGGTTTTGGTAGTAAGACACTGTGCTGCTGAGAATGTGACACTGGCATTTTCCATCCTGTGTTTTATCACTTGGGTTTTCTAGATGAATGCTGATAAGTGTTTTTTTCCCCTGCACACCACCTTTAAAGATGCCCTTGGCCTCCATTTTGAGTTGGCGTGCACCTCGTTGCCTTGCTGTCCCATTGTTAGTGCAGATGCTCCAGAAACCTGTCGAGTATGTCTTTCCTGTCACCAGAGAGATGGAGTTATTTATGATGCCTTTTATAAATCTTTAAAGTTAGCGATTCAGTGATTTCTGGCGGTGTGACTGGTGAGGCCTGTAATGGCCAACCTCTGCCCCGCGTGGCGCGGTGCCGGGGAAGGACCCCACCATTACAGGCAGCAAGGCCAGCACCTCCCTGCTGCTCTCTCCTCCCCTGTCACTCATCTGTCTGCCGTCACCAGTGATAATTACAGTGCAGGAAACCGGGAAGGAAGGGAAAATGCAAAGGAGCCTCTCAGGCCCGCTTTGGGTCTCTGGTGCCCTGGGGAAAGGCAGAGAGGGCACGGCGGGGTGAGGGGGCGGGCGGCCATGCCCATGCAGCTGGTGTGAGGGGTACTCCTCCTGCCTCTGCCCTGAGGTACAGAAACCTCTGCGCCTGTTCCTTAAGCAGATCCTCCCCTGAGAGTTCAGGAAGACTGCCTAAAAGGTGAAGGGGTCCAGCTGAACTGCTGTGTCCCCAGGGCTGGCCCCCGGGCATCCCTCCCTGGCGCTGGGCGAGCGGGGGCGTTGTGCCTGGCTCTGATGGCTGCCAGCCCCGAACCAGGCTGTCACTCAGAGCTCCTATGGGCAGACGTTCAGAGATCCCTGTTTGATATACTGCTTGTGTTTGAGGCGAGAATACATAAACTGCAGCCTGTAAGGTTCTGGGGGTGTATTTTATCAGTTGTTTTCCCTCCTACCTTCCATTTCAAACCTTTGTGTGAACTCGACTCCTCCCGTTAATTTGCCTGAAGGAAATGCGAGTCCACTATTCTTGTATCTCATCATTGGCTCCTCGGTGCAGCACGAGCGTTTTATCTTCTGGAGGCAGTGGCTCCGGGTGCCTGGGGGAGGATGCCAGGCGCAGGCAGCGCAGCATCCCTCTGGAGCACTGAGGCAGTGAGACCACGCAGCAAACGCTCCTGTAACGATGAGTTTGGCCTGGGCCCCTGTATGTGCCAGGAACACCAAGAGCTTACTGACAGCAGCAATCGGTGCAGTGCTGCTTGTCACTAAAATAGTGTAGTCTTTCGCTTTTTCTTTTCCTGGGTAAAGTTTTAGAATTGAAGCTTTTGTCCTTGAGAAGTCCCCACAAAACTAAAATCCCTCTGAGATGAGAAACCGGTGGATGTGCTTTCTGAATTGCTTACATAAATAACTAGAAAACTCATTTTCTTGTCTCTTCAAAGTATCGCAGCTCAGTATATCAGCTGCGGTGTGGTGTTCCAGGCTTTCCCCCAGGGCCATGCAAAGGCCGGTGTGTAATTACACCAGTCCGTTTGCAGTAAAGTTGTGATGGTGAGACCTATTAAAACCTTTTGTGAATGACAGAGAATATTTCTTCTCTCTGCAAAGTTTAGCCTGCTTCTCTGCATCTTGTTCCCCAAAACGCATTGGATGTCTTCACTGGGAGGTTGGCACCTTTGAAATCTAGACCCACCAGAACCCATTAATCTCATGGTGAAGTTGCTTGCTCTGTGAAGAAGGGGCCCTAAAATGTTTTTAAAACTTTGAATATTCAATATGAAATTTGCAAATGGGTGTTCACAGTGGAAGTTCCTCAGCACTGCTGTTCCTAGATGGCTGTTGATCAAAGGCTTTGACATTTTTGCTGTTGGTTTAAGCAGGGATGAATTTGTGCCAGAGCTGGCTCCTTCTGAAAATCTAACTCAGCTGTAGATATGACATTATAGGAGACATAAAAGTGAAGAGGAGTGGGGAGTATTTTAAAGAATGCAAAACAAATACCAGTAAACAAATAGTAAAAGTTTTCTAAAAACCTGTAAACTGAACCTTGCTTTTGATGTACCTTACTGCAGATCCCATTTTAAAAGCTGTCATTTAGCAACGGAAGGAGCAAAGCCCCCCTCCCCGTAGGTGACTTCAGCATCAGAAGTGGTTTGAGAAGAACTTGAAATTAAAAAATAAAAATAATGTTAATTTCTCATTTTTCTATTTAAAGCCTTGGCTGCATTAACAAAGTGATCTGACAGCTCTGTAGCACACAGTAGACACCCACTGACAAGTGTACCCATGAACTCCATCAAAGCCTTTCTGTTTTTCCATGCCTGTCAGCTCCCCCAAGGCCAGGAGAAGAGGACTGGCTCCCTGACACAGGCGCCTGTCACCTTGGCATTTAGGCAGGTCACTTGCTCCAGCAAGACTTCAGAGGGAGCTTTCTGGCTGCCTCTGCATTCCTGGATAATTCCTAAAAAGCCCACTACCCCGAGCAATTGATCACAGAGCTGCTATCGAGCAAATTCCTGGATGACACCTGGTGTCGGGCTCCCATCTGCATTTCTTCTCTCTGCCCCAGCACGAAGGTGGCCGGGCTGTGCCTGTGCGGGCACGCCGAGCTCTGCCTGCAGGCGGTCCCTGCGGGCTGCGGGGCGGCTGCCCCGGGGCTGTGCTGTGGCTGGTTGCTAATGCGGAGCTGGCAGTGATATTGACGAGCAGCGGTCGCAGGGAGCTGGAATAGCTGAGGCCGGGAATATTTACGGCTGCATTAAACCCCGCGGCCTGGAGCATCCCGCCCGCTCTGCTCTCCGTGCTGCGTTTCCACCCGCTTCACATGCGTTCCCAGCAGTGCATCAGTGCATGTGTATACACGTGTGTGTGCGTGCACATACTAATCTCCTAAGTGGTAATTCCCAGTGCATGGCAGCCCGTCAGCGTGGATTTTCCTAGTCCTGCTATGCAGGTGACCTAATTCTTTTTACCTGACTGGGTTTTCCTTCTCAGCAGTGACACATCTGTAATCCTTCCCTGCTCAAGCCTAGATTTCTGTCTTGAACAGACATTACTGAATTTGTCTGTGTAGTAGCTTTTGCATGTTTATGCTGGTACCTTGCTGTGGCCTGGACCTTACAGCTCCTCAAGAACTGAGCTGAGATCAGCAGTTCTGTGTTTATTTATTGTCCTCCCTCCAGCAAAGCACTGTGGATGGTGTTTAATCTACAGCTGCTGCTCCACTTGGCTGTCCCTGTTCTCCTCCTATTCCTTACTGAATTCAGTCTTATATTACATGAATTGCAACATATATTAAAATATCTAAGTGCTTTATACTGGCAAACATTGCATTATGGGCTGTGTCCATACAGGAAGTTGGAATTTTCCCTGATCGTATGTAATGGTAAAGCATGCTTTTGCTGGTCATGACCACCACAGCAGCTGCTAAAACTCTTGTGTAAAATTTTATGAAGATGACAGCACTGTGAAGAGTAGGGCTGTTACAGAGTATTGTTTTTCTCAATTACATGATACAAAATGAGATTAAAGCTAAGTGAAATTTCTGACCAGTCTGGTGAAAGATGTCAATCACAAAAAAAGACAGTGACCAGCTTTTAAGAACAATGTTTGTTGCTGGAAAATCTGGATAAGCAAAGCCAGTTAGTGCTTAGGAAAGAAATAAATTAGATGTTTTTAATGTGGATGAAAGTAATTTGATTTTTCTAATGCTTGCAAAGTCCACTTCCTAAATGATATTAATCAACATTTAGAAGAATCAGAACAACAGGAGAATTGCTCAGTTTTCCCAGGAACTAGAGCAGCTGTGACCTGGGCCACGGCACCAACATCTCCAGTTAAGGGATGTGATAAAGAGATGGGATGTGAAGAGAGGTAAGAGCAGTGCTGTGCTCTTCTAGATGAGATCCTTACGTTCTTTGTTGGAAGCCAGTGAGGTGCTTGTTGGAAGGGGTGAGGTACTTGTATTCTGAGCATACTTGTAAATAATGTCAGGGATTTATCAATAATTATAGTTTCCCTCCTTCCCTCACCTTCTGCTGTCTCTGAGTTACTTACCTGTGTGCAGGTGTAGAGGGCTGATGTAAAAGCTGTGGTGCACACAACTTGGTGTCCATATTTTGAAGAACTGTTGGGTTCAGAAGGTAGTATTTTTCTCTTACGTTTATTGTTTAACTGGCTTGAAGGAATCTTTCTGATTTGTTTTCTACTAAAGTGTTTTTTTGTCCTGGCTATGTTGATAAGGTCTGTTAAAGTGACATTGTCTTATCTTCAGAAGAAGTTTTAAATTCTGTTCTTCCATGTGGTTTAACATCTCTGTCTTCTGACTCTCACTTGCAAACTCCTCCTGGTTAACCGGATGGTGTCACCTGGGTTTGACCTGGGGATCCTTGCATGTGAAAGGATCCTTGCTGAGTCCCTTGCTTGGCAGTGTCAATGTGCCTTAGGACTTCTCCAGGTGGAGCAGCCAGGAAAGTGGAGGCAAATCAGTGTCCCTCTGTGAAGTCAAAGCACATACGTTAAGATGTGAATGGTTTCATCCAGGTGTGAAATGGCTTTTAGAGGTGCTGGCCAGGAAGGAAGTGGTGGGAATTTGGTTTCACATTTTGTAGCAGCTTGTGCCTTTTAGAATTTTCTCTTAGATCTTTTTTTTACATGAAGACAGTTGAAATCTTAACAGACAATCATTAACATCCATAAGCTTAATAAATACCTACTTACATCACCAAGATAAAAGTTATGTTCTGAGGAATATGAGCTAGAGAAAAATCTGAATAATGGCAAAAGAGATCTTGGGTCTCTCTGCTAATGGTTATTCGGTGATTCAGCTCATAGCCACACCATCAGGTGCTGAAATGCTGAGTTTCAGGGTGGGAGCTACAGCAATGGGCTGGGTCCCCTGGGTGGTGAAGGTGGTCTGTGCTGCTGAATCGGCTGCAGAGGGCTTGAACCGACTGGGGGATTCTCACCAATTAATTAATTAATTAATTCTCACCAATTAAGGGCTTTCTTTTTAATGAAAGTTTGCTTTTGCACAGTGAATGATTTATGGCAGGGTTTAAAATGTATTGCTTTGACTATGCCTACACACTTTGAACACTGAATAAAATCAGGAACCTTTGAAACAAACTCATAAATATTGTCTGAGCATTCAGAAAATATTGCCTTCTGGAGGTTGTGTAATGTAGTTTATCACCAAGCAGTTACAGGAAGAGGTTTAAACTATGTTAGACATTGTTCCTTAAACCCCTAGTAATATAATTATTCCATTAGTTACCAAATCCTGAAATAACCTCAAGCCCTGGAGATATGAAGTAGTTAATGCCAGGGGGCGTGTTGTATTTTAAACAAAGCAAGCTATTTTAAACAAGGATTAGTTACTTGTCTTTTGTCTAACACTTTGCTGTTGTATATTTGAAAAAAAGATTCACATTTCTGTGTGCTCAGTGACATTTTCTTACTGGATTTTGAAACCATGATATTTCCTGATCAAACACAGATGAGGAGAAGGTTACACCCCGAGTCATTTGAAGTCTTCAGCCCTTTTGTCACAGAGAGGTCTGTCACCCTGAAACAAATGGGCCATGCAGTAGTGCAATCAGCCAGTGCTCTCTGGGGTAGAAAAGCAGCACCGCTCACCTAACTGGTGGACCAGTAGGTCCACACAGACCAGATTTACATATGTAAAATGGGTTTCTGGGTTGAAGGATATGCACCCTGCAAAGCTGGGTTCTTGGCACATAGAGGGAATTTATTTATTTTAAACAGGTGGGGGAAGATGGGTAAGGTTCTCTGTAATGGAGGAGCAGATGAATACTCTGTTGCTGTAGGTGCCAGTGGGTGCTTATTCTCAGCTTTCACAAACGCCTCCTGTGTGTTTTGTACAGTGTGGAGCAGGGCTCTGCAGCTGGGGAGCCTGTGCAAGTGTTCCTGTCCGTAGCATCAGGATCGCAGCACTGCTAGTGAGTGTGACATCCATGGACATCCACATGGGCCTCCTGAGTGTTTTTGATAATTAAGCATTTAGATGCTTAAATCATCCCTGTTTGTGTCCCCGGGAGAGTTTGGGCACGCAGCAGCTGGCTGGCTGGAACACGTTGGACCAACTGGCAGTCACCGACCCAGTTCACTCTGTCCCCAGGGTGGTTGCGTGACCCCCTGCATGATTTTTGATCTTGTTGGACTGTGTGTCTGTACGTGCTGCAGAATTGGTCCCCCCTGGACTTGGCTCCTTCTGACTACACAGGGGCATGCAACTGGGCCAGAAAACAGCCTGGAAATAGTAACTGGATAATTCCCTTAGCTTCCCTTTGACTTGATCCCTCCATTTCCGTGCTGGTCCTTTTCGAAATGTTTAAAACCGTGTAACTGCAGTGAGGGTGTAAATGTCCTAGAGAACTTGATCAAAAGCTCGGGGCTGAACTGTTTTCAGGCTTGTATTTAATAGATACTCTTTATAGTGGGTAACGACAAACCAGTATCCCATGTGAGAGTCCTTACGTTTTTTTGTCCTCTAGCCCAAATTAATTATCGATGTGAAAGAAGGGGCAAGAGCAAGACAGGGCTAATTTCATACAAGACTTATCATCTTCTTGAATATTCTCATTGTAGATTGTAATTTTCTTTTTATTTTGAGCAATAAGTAACTTTATTTCAAGCATTGATCCTGTTTTGTTGGTCCATTGCTTTTGATTTGTTAAATAGCACATTTGAAGTCCTGTGAAGCACACCCGTTCAGGAAAGCCCTACCAGCCAGCTATAATTTTACTTGATATTAAATTTAACACGTTGACTTTGAAAAAAGCAGCCTGTAGGACTCTGTGTTTCTTTTAAGTCTCTTCCAGAACTACAGTTTAAGGTATTTCTGGTTCTACCTGAAATTTTAACTCTCGTGACATTTGTGTTCAAAAGTCTTTTGGTGAGGAAACAGTCTGTGTGCCACCAAACATCCTGAAACTAAAGAGTTCATAGCACAGCTCTGTTTCCCTCTAAACTTAGTATCTTTGGGTATTTGAATAAATTTTTCTTAATCAGTTCTGACAAGAGACTGAAAAATTCCCATTAGCCTAGGAGTTAGCTTCAGTAATTAAAATTTCTGTGTGAACTAACTAAACTGATTTTTCTTTCATTTTTTACTTTTAAAGGGAAACAATATGATAAGTAGAGTATAAACAAGTGCCCAGGTGGAAGACAGCTGTTTTCTTATGTTCTTGCATTCTTCTTGGGGATTCAGAGCAAAATTGAGATGCCTCCAATGTCAGGTATTAGAACATGTATGTGCAAGATACTGTTGGAGGAAACAATCCAGATCAAGACTGGGAACTGTTGCATTGCCAATTAATTCTTCCTTTGATTCTTCTCTGTCTCACTATGTAGACTGAGACATCACTGAAGGAAGATCTTGGAGATAAATATTTCTTTGGCAAGTTTAGAGAAATTAATTTTAAACTTAGAACGGAAACATTACACAAATTTCCCTTTATTCTTATTCCACAGTTTAGTTTATGCCTATCTTTTGAACAGCATGATTTTTGTTTTGGGGGTATTTCTGGTTTTGCAGTTAGTGCAGCTACTGCAGCTGTGTAGTACCAGTTTTGCATCCAACCAGGATCTGGCCTTAGTTACCAAGTGCTTCACACGCAGTGGTGATGATGATTTCCTTTCTACCAGCCCAAACTCTTTAAGTGCACAATTGCCACATTTTCTGTGCATGGGAAACCTTTTCTAGACTAAGTGCTTGTGGGCAGAGGTTATTTTCTATCCTGGACTTGTCTGGAGTTGCAGAGTTGTTGTTAAACACTTGCATTTCCTTTAGGTGTAGAGGACTAAACCATGGCAGAGCCACAGTCCTACAGTAATTTAAACGTTTTTTCCTAAAGTGTTTTATGTCGTAGTCTCCTTAAAGCCTTTTTTTTTTTTTTTTTAGTGAGAGGAATCTTTCCTTCCTCCTCTACCCCACTCTGGGCACTACTCTTTTTTTTTTTGGTTAGCCTTAGTAAACTGTAATTACAATATACTCTCTTGTCCTTAGTAATGCAGTTTTTCTTTCTTTCTGTGAAATATTTGTCTCTTGTAATGAAGCACACAATGGCTTCATTATTTTTTTTAAAAGATGAGATAGAAATTCTGATTTCAAGGCTCAGAGCATCTGCCTGTACAAGGGAGTGAGCACCGCACCACCTCGGTTTCCAGGGCCTAACATTTTGTATGTGAATAATTAATTGCTTCCACAGATTCTGCTTTTGGGATTGCTGGTTACCTTTACTGCTTTGCCTGTTGTGTTGCAGTATGCAGTATACAGTCATAATCCTTGTTCTGAGAGGTAGTAATTATTGAGCAGATGTAGCATACAATGATAGTGAGGCTTTTAAGCAGCTTACTGATACAGCAGTTTAAACAATGTTTACCAGCTATAGTAACATTACTTCTGGTTGCCTGCCTTAATTCATTTCAGATTAATCTGTCTTATAGACGAAAGGAAAATGAATCGAGTCAGTAACTGCAAGAGTTATGTAAAAACTGTACAGTGCTAAATAATTGTGCGATTTTATGTATGCTGCTGAAATTGGAATGTCAATTTGACACAAATTCGCCAAAACAGAATGCTAGATGATCCGATCTCTTCCTCAAATAAAAGCCTTGAAACCTCTTTTTATGTACTGCTCTGTAGTTTACCAATCTCTCTGTCTTCTTTCACAGGATGTCTTGGGCATATCTGTTTTACCGTATGGCAATTAACTAAAGCTGCCCACATTTGTGTGTGGGAGCGTGGGGGAGTCTGTGCATAGGTGTGTTTCAGAGAAAGATGGTCAGAGGTGTATGTGAATGTGCACACAAACAGCATACCCCATTCCCAAACACTCATGTTGAACAAATATCAAACTGAATCAAATTAGGGTATGGCAAACCAGAAACATATAATTGTATCAAAAGCTAACAGACTAAAAGTGACCAAATATTTTGGCAGTGAGCCCTGCTGAGGAAACTAGATTAAGTCTTTCTGTTACATTACGAGGGAGGGAAGAGAGGGTCTGTACCCTGCTCCAAAACTCTTGATCCCAAAATAGGATTCTCTTTGACTGTTTAGAGCTGTTAAAAATCATTATAAGGCAAGCCAGAACAGGATGATTGATGCCAGTACCAACTATTAGAATTTGTTGTCTAGAACCCCTGGCTAAATCCTTTTGCTTGTTGAACTTTCTGTAGTTCGTTAGTTAATTTTTCCTATTTACTTTAGAAACGGGCCAGTGGGAAAAGTCTGGGCTCCCCGCCCTAAACAAAATAAATTGTGTTTTCATCGTGTTTTGGCCTTATCTCTGTTACTCTGTATTCATCACAGGCATTCAAATCTGTCCTTACTGTTGGTTCTGCTCTTTCACTGCATCCAACTGGAGCTTTGCAAACGTGGCTTATTTCAATGTATATCATCAGCTGCTCTATATCAAAGTTCATGCAATTTCCTTAGTTGCATAATTCCTCTTAAATGTCTGGCTTTGTAGGTTACTTAGACAAGAACCTCCTTTTTTTTTTTTTTTTTTAATTTGATTTTTTTCCCCCACTTTGTGGTGTAAGATGCTAGGAACAATAAACATGGTCAATCAGAAATCGGAGGTAATTTTGGGTCCACTACAGACGTAGGGGTTTATGTCCATCACCTCACTGCTGAGTGTGGCTTTAGCATGGAGAAAGGTCTGTGCCTGATTGCTGAATGCAAGACAAGTTACTTGGTAAATTCATTTAAGTTTTGGTATGCACAGTATTGTGTTGCACATAATTATGATCTATTTTTTTTTAACATCAGTTTATTTGATTCTTTTTTGGGAGAGCATGCATTTGAAGTCTATGTATCTATTAGTGTTCTTCACTACCATTTAGAGTAAACTGAAAGGCAAGCTTCCGTGCAGTACATCTAACCCAATGTGTTATGTAGTATCATCAACAAAGACATAATGACCACTTTATCATTCATCTATTACCAGGGACAGTTCACAAGAAAAATTCCTTCACCTCAAAGGCCAAGTATGTGACTTCATTCTTTGAGCCTTGGGACAACATTTTTCTCTGGTAACTGGATACACAAACACTATTTTGGTCTTAAGAGCTGAATAATTTTGGTAAATGATGCTTATCATTATTTTACTCCATTGTCTGGTGTGTAGCTTACTGCCTTGACCCTGGTTTCTAAAATGAGACAAATGGCACAAAACGTGTTGTTGTCTCAGCCTCTAGATGTGAGTCCTGCACCCTCTGAGATGGAGCCCCGAGCTGCTCTGTGTGTGGCGGTGCAGAGCGAGTGTGTGTGGAAGATCCAGCCATCAGGTTTAGAGGTACTCTGAGAGTAAGGGGGGTTGAAGTGGGGAGGGTAAGCAGCTGTCTGATTTTAACATCGGTCTTGAGACAGAGGAGGTCAGAGAGCATGAAGAGGAAACGTGCTCCTTTGGGAATCCTGGCTCAGTGCAACCAGCCTCAAGACCTGACTCTGCCCCCCTCCTTGGTTTCTGGTGAAACTTACTGCTTGCACAGCTCCTTCTTCCGTGACCTTGACCCCTGCAAAGATTATTGCAGAATAAAAAGAAATAACCATCATGCTGATTCTTGCCAAAGCTGGATGTTTGCTTGCTTGCAAAAGGGAAAGTGTTGAATAACATGTGCCACCTGGAAAAGAACAGATTTTTTTTTCCTCTCTCTGTAAGTATGTGCTTGTGAACACAAATAACATATTTATAATGATAATGCATCACTCAGAAAGTGAAACTTCAGTGCTCCACTCTATCTGCTAAGGACACGAATTAAAGCGAAGCAGCAAAGATGGGGGGAGCATCCTGTGGGAGGAAAACAGAGTGCTTTTTGCTGTTTCACAGGAGAATTGAGATTTACATTTGAAAACATTTGGTTCGTCAGCTTTTGTGTCTTCATTTTTGCCATTGAAAAAGAAGGTGAAATGGGATAGGTTGGCTGTGAAAAAGCAGAACTGCATAAACAGAGCAGAGCCAACGTTTGTTTCTGGTTTGTTAAAACAGGCTGTGCAGATGTCTGCGCAGGAATGCCAAAAGGCGAACTCTCAGCAAAGTTTAAGATTTTCAAACTTTCTGAAACCCTACCACTGATTTGATATTACCTTAAGAGGGAAAATTCACTTCAATGAAGCACCTGTGCTGTTTCCTGTAGCACTTTGTAACTTCTGTGAAAGCCTTTTCAGTCTGCAGGCTTGACCTATCCTGAACCTGCAGAGCTTGTGAGACCTAATGAGAATGGATGCACACGGGGTGTTTGAATGTGGAAGTGATCGGGCAGGCACGGGTAGGGAGTACAAGGGGTCAGATCTGAGCTTCTCCAAGAGACAATTTTTTTGTGTTTCTGTGGGATTAGGTCATGAAACCGCCATTAGTGGTAATGGGAATTTGTGTGGCTTAATCTTCATAAACAGCATTAGCGTGCACCCCACAATACTTAATGTGCTAAAGTATATGAAAACTGGCTTTAAGCTAGCACATTTGAATGAGGCAAGATGGGGTTTTGGAGGTCATTATTACCACACATTAAAGTAAAATTTATGTTGCACAACTCAAAACTCTCAAACAGATGGAGCTGGAATTGCTCCCAGCATCTGGTCAGAACGCCAGAGCTGCCTCGGGAAGAGGGAGAAGCGGGGTAAGAATTCAATCCAGCCCTTCACTCCTCTTAAGTAAGCCCTAACCATGTGAAGTGAGGAAGCTATGGTACAAAAAGAAGTTTTCTTTCCTACCTGGCACATCCAATTTTGTTTTTCCTGGGGGAATTAAAATGAACAGGACAGGCTTCAGGCCACTTCCTGCTGAGGGCGAGGGTTTGCAGGAGAGCTGGCGTGCGGTCTGCTCTTGTGGGGAGGGGGAGGTGAACCCTCCAACCTTGCACTTGCTGTCTGCTGGCATCTCCTGCCTGCAAGAGGAACAATACTGAAAGGCAAGGAAGTGCAAGGCTTGAGGTCTTTATTGAATAGCAGAAAAGCAGCCTCTTGGGCTGAGCTAAAGGTGGAGAGGTGCAAAAGGAGTGTAGTTTCAGCTGTAAATCTGAAATGGTGTCGTTCCTGGCCTGACCCCAGAGGAAGAGGGCTTTGAGGCAAGGCACTTGCACAGGCATTCTCCAGGCTTTTTTCCCTGACTTGAAAGAAGTGCTGAGTGCTGTGAGGGTTGTGTAAACTGCCGCTCACCCGGGAAGCTGTGAGTTTCAGCCATGGGTTGGTACTGAAGGAGTCAGGCTGACTTTTCTCCTGACAAAGGACAGCAGGTCACCTTTCTGTGCAAACCGCTGCTTCTGTACTGTCTCCCTCTTGGTATCTTTGTATAGCTTTCATGTGGTAAACCCTCTGTATGAAAATAAAAACAGTGGGAGAATTACACCCGTGGCATTTTTTAACTTAGAGGTGAGATTGCCTTAGCCTTTGCTACATGTGATTTAAAATCTCGCCCTTTATGTTTTGATGTACATTTTAATGCCATTACATTCCTCTGCTTGTAGGCTGGATCCTCATGAGGAAGGGCCACAAACATTACCTACTAAACCAGGAATTTTCGTAGTCTGTAAACCACGCTGTAAATTTTAACCTGACCATTTAAATAGAAAAAGGCCCACTACCCATAATTAGCACTGTATTCGAAGCTCACGCTGGTTGCATATTGTTTAAAGAATTTAAGAGAAATTAATTTCATCTGTGAGGGGTTTTTTGTGAGTAAAGGGTAAACCAAAAGGAATTTCCTGGGATTGTTGCATGTATTGGATCTGAAGAGCATTTGGAGTGGTGATGTGTTTAAAATACTGTGAAAAGTGAACCTTAGGCACAAAAATTGAGGTCATTAGGATTTCTTTGTACTGAGAAATGATTGCATATGGACTAAAGGAAGGAATTTGTTTGGATATTTGCCACTGCCTCCTACCTCACTCTTCATAGAAGGCATTTTCTTCCAAATATAGCAGAATGGGAACTCATAGCTTAAAAGAGCTCGTGGTTTAGATGCTTTTACAATCATCATGCAGACATGGGAAAAAAATGTTTAAAATTATTAGGTTTTAACCAAGATCCTGTTACGTAATTCAGGGGCTCCTGTGTACAGAAAATATGAAACAGCATTTAAAAAAGGAAAAATCAGCTGCCAAAGACTGTGTTAGTCAGGAATGGTACTCCATGAGAGTGAAGGCTAGGAAAGAAACTTTTGGATTAACATAGATTTATTTTGTGAATTTATGGGTTTTTTTGTAAAGGAAGTCTCTCAGACAAGTAGCACAAGCTGTACTGCTCTTTATATCAAGATGCAGGACTTACTGTAACAACAGAAATTATGTCTCTTTTTGTTGAAGTGGCCCGTTGCTCTTCCCACTCGTACAATTTTAATGGCATGGGAGGAACCATGTGTACTAGTAGCCTTGGGCTCTTGTTAATTCTGATCTTTGGTGTACTATAAAATATACTTCCACAGGTTATAATTAGTGGAAGCCCCCCCTCCAGTAATTAAATGACATCTGCTTTTCATCAGAATTGTGTCTTAGTTCACCCCAGAGCCATCGTTTTCCACAGGCTCTTCACAGACTCCTAGGATGCTTGGACGTGACTATTTAAATTGCTTGATGCAGCCCATCATTGCCCAAGAAGATTAACGGAAATAAAGAGTCCTGAGTTGTCCGGTTTGGCAGTCAAGATGTGGAAAGTGCCATCTGCATAGCAGCTGCTGTTTCTCTGTCCTCGATTAATTTATCTCGTATTGCGTAATAGCCAGCATTTTTTTTTCCTTTGTGCAGTATTTGACCTTCTGGGGCCATCATTTTCCGCTGGCATGTGTGGGTGGGTTTTTCCCCCTTATCTCTTCTTTAACAAGCCTCATTACAGGCCTTGCTTTTAGGTCCTTTTGCAACATTCTGCCACCGTGGTCTGGTTTTGCATGATCTGGGTGAGCATGGGCTCATGGGGAGAGAGGGATCGTGCAGCCCCTTTCTGCACATGCGCGTGCGGGTCCCCGATGTGCTGCTCCTCTTTTCTCACCTCTGTCCCCAAGAGCTTGTTAGACCTCAACAGATTAAGAAAAATCTACCTGAGGCGGCTTTTGAGGCAGATGCTAGAGAGGGAAGCAGAAAGCAGCTGCTGATGAATTTATCTTGGAAGCGCAAGTGCTCATTCTTGTTGCTTTCAGGCAATATCACAACTTAGTTCATTGAAACTCTGAAAAATTTTGCGTGGCCCCAGTGGTTTTGCTCTTATTGGCTTAATTCCCTAATCAAACAAAAAAAACCCCCAAATCAACTAATTTGGACAGAATTGCAATGCAACATCTGTCTGAAAAGCAAACAATGTTTGTGAATATTATGGTTATGAAATGGTTGCTCTGAAACAAAAACCAAACACAAAATGAAACAAAACCCCCCAGCTTCTTTGTTCCATAAGTATAGTGTGTTCCAGGGAAGAGGAGGAGAGGGTAAATCCAGAGGGAAAGGAATGCAGCTTCAAAGTAACCCACTTCTTCACTTGAAGAGTTTTTCTCATTACTGTTGCCTAGCTGGAAATAGCTTCGAGGATTACATTCACATGATCTACACCAGGTTCATTCAAACTACTTTTTCAAACCAGGTATTTCTTCTCCCTGGAAGTGAAGTTTATCTTCCTGCTTCCTTGCAGCTGTTTTACACAGGGAATATTTGACTAGGACTTAAGGAGGAATGCTTTTGGCTTTCTTCCTCCAGATCTGAATGTGGGTCTGTCCCATGCCCCTCAACTTCCATCTTTTTTCTTTTGGTGAGGGAGAGTTACTTAAATGACTTGAACTTTTATTTTACCATGGAACAGATTCTCCTTCACAGCTCGCTCCCAAGCCTGCCAGGGAGGCAGAGCGCCAATGCACCGAGCACTAGAAGCAGAAGGCAGATAAAAGCTTAATTTTTTGGATTCTTCTGTATTTGCCGAAGAATTGTCACAATTTTTGCCACAGTTGAAAACCTGTTCCAGCTTCAGAGCCCTCTGTCAGTCCTGATCTGTTGCATGAAAAAAATGGGTATATAGGTAGGGAGATTTTACTTCTGTTTCCTCGGGGTTGTTTGCATTCATAGGTTATGGGTATTTGCAGCTGGCTTTGAGGTGTAAAAAAATATTTTCACTTTGTATCAGAAGGAAGATATACATCCTGTCATTTTAAATACACCAGGGAAATTACATTAAAGTAACATTTCCACATGGAAAAAAATAAATCTAACAGGTTATTGAAGGATTCTTCAAATGTGCTGAATACTTTTAGATGCTGCTGCTGACTTCAGTAGCACTCCAGTGTGCTGCAGGTTTGGTAATTAATCCCATTTGTACTTTACCTTCAGCTCTGGTTTTAGAGTTTTTTGGCTTATTTGCATAATTTTAGCAAATAGCCCTGTTTTCCTGCGAGGCACATGTGCAGGCCAAGGAGAGGTGACCCCGTGTTTCAGAGAGCTCGGCAGCTGAGGCTCATTTGGGCTCCTGCCATGCATGTGCAGCTCCGTCCAGGGAGCCTGCGAGAGCTGCGGAGCTTTGCGGGGCCGAGGATTCCTGGCAGTGAGGGGGTGGGAAATGCACAGTAAAGGCTTGCTCTGATTAATGCGGAATGGCCATGCGATGCATCTCATTAGAGCAGGCTGACAGGAAACTTCCTTTTGTTAAGCCCCAGCATAAAGCATGGCACCGGTTTGGTTGCTTTGTCTCTCCTGAGAGGTTTTTGCAGGGGGTCGTGCTGTTCCAACCACCAAGTGCAAGAGCTTTGTGGCTCCCTCTCCCAAGGGAGGGGGCAAGGAGGTTGGGGTGCTTTCGTTCCTTTTGGGATGAAAAAACGTGATGTGGAAGGATTATTTTGTGTTGTGTGCTGCTGGACAAGTGCAGGACAAGAATTGGGGCTGAGCCCTACTTACAGCTCCCTCAGTCCCCGCTGATGGTGATCCCTGTTCGGCTGCCTGGCTCCTGGAGGGGTGAGCAGCTGGGCTATGGGTATCTCCTCTGCCCTCTGGCAGCCCTAGAAGGGGAGGCCCTGGCATCTCCACACTCACTGCTTGCCTCTACCTCCAGCTGCTTCCTGACATCAGGTGAAGAATCAGGTAAAAAGCTCTTGGGGTGCCAGCAGCAGTGCAGTAGGAGAAAAAACCTCTATGTCCAGGGTGTCCATCTCATCCCCCAGTCTGTAGCAAAGCAATGGGAGGTGGGAGGATTAAACCCACAGCGAAAACTGAAAGGTCCTCCCACCCACAGCCTTCAGTTTAATCTCTGTATTTGAAGTCCACCTTTTGCTCAGTGGTTTTGAGCCTTGCCTAGACCTTTTGATAGGAAAGCAAGGGAATAAAAATATCTTTGTGTGCAGATTGTGTTTGCAAAATCAAACACTTCCTCTCCCACTCGCTCTTAAACCAAACAGATCCCTCCCACGAGAAAACTGCCAAATCTCAGAGCTGATCCCAACCCTGTTAAAAGTGTCAGACCAAAATAAAGACACTCAAAGTGAGTGATAGCGTGAAGAAGGGAATGAGCAAGAAAACCCCCAGCTTCCGTATGAAGTTCTGCTTGCTTGGAGAGAAATAGTTGCCAGCTTTCATTGGAGACCCAATTTCTTGCCCTTGCTCTGACCATGAATGTCTGTGCCCTTGAACAAGTGACTTAATTTTTTGCCTGATTTTTTTTATCATTTGCAGTAATATATTTTTTGATATGAACGGGAATGCTTCAGTATTACACACTGGTTTTAGTTCCATGGAAAACTACAAATAATGAAGAATTAAGTGGGGGATGTTTATGTTGTTACTATTCTGTCTGCTATTCAAGGAGAAACAGGTCAAAGAGGAGAGGAGTACTTCTTCATATAAACTAAGTCCAACTAGCCAATTGGTATTGAAGTCTGAATATTTCTGAATTATTGTAATCAGTGAATTTACCCTAAAACTGTTATTTTCAGGTGTGGAGGTCATCACCTCTTCTTTCTCTTTGTTCAACCAGGAAAATGGAGACAATTTCTCAAAGCGACCATAAAATGTAATGTAATTGCTACTGTGTTACTTTTTCTCAAGGTTTTGCATTTGAGTGTGGGGGAGAGGTCGAATCAAAGGGGAGAGGGAGAAATTCATGATGCCAATAGGAATGAGTCAGAAATTAAGCACGATTGCTGGGAGTTTGGGCTTTCCACATTAGCAACTGATGCGTCTGTTCTGCTGGGAGAAGAAGTCAGTTTTGGAGCCATCTCAGATGCTGGTTAGTCATGTTTTCCAACAGAGGAGGAAAATTTTCTCAGTCTGCTCCCTGTGACTATATGCAACTGTGTGGAGCAGTTTTCCATCCTGGAAAACTTGAAATCAGCGTGGAGAGTGTGTGTTTATGGAGAGAGGCCGGGGGGGGGAAGGAGGGTGGTGGATGGGAGAATCAGCTGCTCCATCATTTTATGGGCAGCATTGGCACCTAGGAGAACGATGCTCCCTTCTGACTAGAGGGCTAGAAGGAAACCATGTGTTTACAAATTATATCCAAATGCAAAACAAAATTGGGGATTTGATCTAATGCGGGTCAGAATGCTTAAATATGTTTCAGATGGGAACAAATTGTCAAACGTAATTATTTGTATTGGACAGCTGTAAAAAAAACCCACCCCAACCTTCTGTGAATTTTGAAAAAACAAATGAACTTTCTGAGTATTTGGTGGATGGGAGGCAAACCTGATTTGCAAGACGAGGAGACGTTCTCTGCAGTGCTGCTGTCACAGGCTTGCACTTCGTGTAGGTGCTTCTATTTATTTTTTCCTTTATGTATCTTCTGTCACGTAGCATATTTCTAGACTGCTTCTTTCTCTCTCTGAGTCCTGCACAAAAACATTTAATTGAAAATGAATGTAGAAACATCTGATGTTCAGTGGTGTTCAGATTTTGGATTCAGCTCGTATGCTGAGCTCTGCGTTATGCCAGTGGAAAAATGCTGGCTGTGTTTCATCACATCTGACTGTTGACTAAGTTAGATGCATTTTAGCTGTTGCCAGATGTACAAGATACAGTAAAATGAGCATTTCCTGTAGCAAATTAAGACTTGTTGGCTCTGTGACGATATTGGCTAAAACTGCTTGTTTGCACTGGGGATTTGGCCAGATTGTGCCGGTCAATATAGACAATAAACTGAGCTAGCAGAGGAGATCTCCTGATCCAGCTTGAATTTGTCTTATTCTTCTAATTAGTTAAGTGTGGGAATTGCAGGCTTCTATTGTCACTGCTGTCTGTGATATCAGTTCTAGATATGTTCACCGTTAAGCAAAGCCAAACGCCCTGCAGCATTTCTTAGTCAGACTGAACCGGTGAAGATAAGCCTGTCTGGAAGTCGGGGGTGCTGGATGAAATGACCGAATGAGCCTGTTTCCTGGGACAAATCCCAAGCTGTCATGAACTGAGGTGCTGTGGAGTCAGGAACACATTGTATGAGTTTGGCAGGGGGTCTGGCTCATCACCTGAAGGCTTGCTGGTTTGCAGATAAACTGCCCGCGGGTTTTAGCAGGCAGGAGATCCATGACTGACTGCCTCCTGCCACTAAGCTCCTGAAGGCTGGGGTGCCTACTGGGCTGGATTTTAGGGTCATATCTAATTCTTCATTCCCAGGAGTGGGAACCATCTTGGTTCTGGGATGTTGCATTGCAGCTGCTGCTGTTGTGCATTAGCAGGTCTCACAGGGAGTTGGGGCTCACCCTGCTTCATCCCTGCAAATGCTTGCCGAAGAGATGCTGCCTGTCCTAAGCAGCAGATGAGTGGCTGTGGTAGGTACAAGAAGTAAACTGGGAAAATTACTGTGTTAACATGAGGTAGCTGATGGGAAGAGTAAGCAAGGATCACAGGAAGAACAGAGGAGCTGGGTTAAAGCAATTCTGTTTATCGTCCTGTAGCTGACTTGGAATTTACTGTTTAAAAAGCTTTTAAGTGCCGTTATGGCAGGCAAACAACAAAAAAAAAGCAAGCTTCTTGTGAACGAGCCCTGGTTATGGTTGAGTATCTGTATCAGAGAGGTCTTAGGAACCTGAGAGGAGCAATGACAGTGTAAATACCTGACATTTGCTGAGCTTTAAAGGGGAAGGTTATCTGCCTCTGGAAAAAAAAATACTCAAGAAGCCACCCAGCTATGAGAGCTGGAGCAAGAGGAGTATTTTTTGAGCTGGTGCCACATTTAGGACATTTAAAAATGTTGCCAACCTGGAAATGGTTTAAAAAAATCCCAGCCATTCTGTTGGACACAGTAAGTTGACCTCAGTGGTGTGTGAGAGTGAATAAGGCCAGAAAATGCCATACTCCTGGCCTGGCCTGAGGGAGAGGATGGATCACAGCAAGACTAGGCCAATCTCACCTGAGTTTAGTTATCCAAGAGAGAATACCCATGAATCTGCTACAGTCAGTGCAGAAGCACAGTGGTCTTTGAGGGAACAGTTCAATTTGTGATACCCGTTTTGAGATGGAAGAGCCCTAGAGCTGGGGTGGACCTGTGAGACCCTGGGTGCTGGGAGACCTGTTAGGGAGGAAAGCTTTTGCTGCTAAGACAGCAAGTGCACATATGTATGTATGTAAGAGACAAGCAAGGATCCAAAAAGCTGTGGTCCCCTCCCAGCCTATCCAGCAGTTGCTGAAAGATGAAGCAGTTGTAGATGTGAAGTTTTGATCTTCACAGCATGACACAAGAGATGCTGAATCCCCCTTTCCATCTCTGCCAGCACTGGCGCTGTCACGTAACGGGAATTTCAGAAAGTTGAAATTCAGAGATTGGGGGTCTACAGCTGTCTTGTTGCTGTTGAAGGTAGACTACCCTGTGCTAGAGCCACCTTAGCTGCTATGTGGAAGGAAGTTACCTGCCTCACATGGATTATCTTGTCATAAAACAAAAGGGCTACAAAGTAGGTGCATGTGAAATGTCAACAGCAACTCTGCAGGGAGCTGAAAGCTTGGAAAGCCTGGGGAGAAAACACTGTGCTATTAATGTATGGGGCGTATAAGCTATGCCTTGTTTAAAAAAGATGCATGGGTCCCTGAATACTGGAGTAGATGGGGCAGAGGGAAAGTTTGGGCCAAATTCTAGTATTGGTTTATCTGTCTCCTTCAAAAATGCAAACTGGTCTAAAGAAGGGAGTCTCTTTGGGAATACCTTAAAAAATAAATAAAAATTCTGCACTTATCTGCTATTACCAGATCCCTTGGCTATTCAAAGCAAAGCTTAAGTTTTACAATACTAAACCAACACCGTTATTTTTAAAAAAAAAAAGGAAAAAAGTTGTATTGTGTCAGGCTGGTGGAGGGAGGATATCTCTCTATCACACTTGGTGACCTGTATTAACATAATGTAAAAAACACTCAAAATTCATCCAGCTGGGGACTTCATCAATAACTCATCCAGAAGCCCCAAATCCTTAGGGCCAGCCTAGATCCCGTTTACCCCTGTAAATAATCCCATGCAAATCAATTTACTTTCATGAGTAGACCAAACAGGATTTGTCTGTAATTAGCATGAAGTGGAACAGATTGCAGGCATGCTTATCTTCTAATATGGAGGTGCAGCCAGTGGAGGTTGGACACTGTGCTGCTTCATCTGCAGATCAGGAATGGCAGGACTGGTGGCTACCGGGAAGCTTTGGCCGAACAGAGGACCTTGGCCCCTTGTCGTAATTCTCTAGTAAATGCTGTGAAAACAAGGAAATCTCAAAGTAAATTTGCCAAATCAAAACAGTGCAAGATAAAACCTCATGTGGGATTAAAGTCCTTTGGTTTTATTTTTCCCCATCACAGTGCTGAATTCAGAGGTTAATGCTGTCTCAGTTGTTCTTAGTTACGTTGCATTTTTTCAGATTAAAGTCAGTGGTACTTCTGACTGAAATAATTGTAAAGCACATTTCATCTTTAATTTATTAGTTCTAATACATTACTATTTAATATTTGATCTCCCAGTTGGCTTTAAGTAGCTTCTTTCTCATACTTGAATCCCCCAAGTGGTAACAGTTTACTTATTGGATTACTCTTAATTTGTGTTTCTTATGCTGTCAAGATGAAGAAAACTTTATTCCACCATTTGTGATAACAGGCCCACCTTCAAAGTTTTCTTTAGAAGGGCCTATTCTTCTGCCTGTTGGGTACGTGTTAAGCAATGATGGCCCCACACATGTATCATCACACTGAATGCATTATTTTCGACATGCCAGTGTACATCATGCCAGTGTACAGCAGCTCTGGGTGATGCACCCAGATGTGTTTGGATGGGTCTCTGTGCCTGTGGTGAAGCTTGTTTGTGTCCATAGGACCCGAGAAGACGCGTGGGCACCTTGCAGAGATAGCTCGTGTGAATGCAGTCTTCATCCTTCAGTTGGCTTCCTAATACTGTATATTGCATCTGAAGTATATTTGGTTATACTCCCTCAGAATGAACATTTCGTTTTCCTCTGTAGGTTAGATTGGTTCTTCTGGTTCGTTAAGCATCTCTTCGTATCATGCTTGCTTTGGCAGGGATGATAGCTCCCATGTACAGGGAGGGATTTCCCTCTCGTCTGATATAGGTTGGAGGTGTGTTGTGGCCCTTTACACTGAACGTAATAAAATGCTTTATTAATCTTTATTTTTTTATATTTATGATGCTTTAATCAAGCCTCTTACATGTTGGATTCCAGCACCTACCTGATAAGGCCAATGTTTGCAAAAAGTAAATCATGGTTTTTTTAAGATACTCTGTTCTTGTCCGCACAGCTCGAACCTGCCTGAGTCAAGTTACGATAGAAAAATAGGAGTGGGGTCAGTAGAACAGCATTAAATTTACTCATGCAAAACTAACAGGAAAAGTTGGCCTTTACAAAAGCTAGTTTTTGCTAGCAAATGCAAAGGGAGTAGATGGATAATGATAGCTTTTTCATGGCACTTTTCACTTCCATACTTTGGTGAAAACTATACTTTTAGTATTTAACTTGGGACATAGAAAGCCTTGGACTTTTTCTTACCCTAAATGAAATTAGTAGCAAAATAACATTGAATTTAGCAGAAGTTAAATTTGTTCAGGGATGAGTAAACCTGTTTTTTATTTGTGATTTGGGAGCTGCTAGCTCTAAAGCTGGGGGTTTAAACAAACAAACAAAAATGGAATGGCAATATTATGAGATTTATTTACCCTGTATATGCAGTGAGCTGTTAACTGAGTTGGTTGAAGAAAATAAAATTGGATATGTTTGATATATTGATATGAATAAATAAAGCAGAATTTGATAAGTTGAGTGCTGGTATTTACATTTACTGCATGTGTGTAAATAGGGGTCTGGCAGTCTATAACCTGCGCAGGGTTCCCTATGGGGCAGAAGTCCATCTCGTGCTGACCAATGAAATAAGCTATCAATAATCTCTGATACAGAAAGAAAATGTCTAATTGATTTGGTGTGACAGCAAGCATTTTGGGGAAGATCTGTCACTGAGGCAGGAAATGACCCAGCACTTAATATCTGGGTTTGACCCTGGGACTGGTTGTTGGTTTTTTGGTTTTAGTGAACAAGCACTTAATACTCACAGCTAAACCTGCCAACAACAGAGAGGAAATTATAGGCAGGCTTCAAGCTTGTGTGCAGAAATGAGCAAAACAGAAATTTTTCATGCTTTGTACTGGGTAACATAAATATTTTCTTTGGCTTTAAGGAATAACCTTTGAAGTGAAAAGTGACAGCTTGCTGAAAAATGGCCTGGAGCGTGGAACTGAAAGGCTTCTACCTACAGTAGATTTTTTGGGATTTTTCTTTTTTTTAAAAATCGGATCACTTCATGTTTTCCAAACAAACTCTCCTGGTTGTTTGCAGGCTCCCAAATACCCATGTGTCTGTATCGATACCCTGGTGTGGAGCAGTGCCTGCCAGCAGTGCACCTTCATCTCTCCTCAGGAGCTGGGGAGTCCCCAGGCCACAGGGCGGGCGCTGTGCCTGCTGCGCCTTCCCTCCCCACATCCCGAAGTGCCCAGGAGAAGCTTCTCAGGCTTCGGGCGGCCACCGCCTCCTGCTTTGATTATTCCCTGGGCTGCTCAGCCTGCAAAGGCAATTTGAAGGAAAGTCTGGTGTTACAATGGAGACGTCTGAAATGATGCAGGGTGGTGGCCGCTGGGCGAGGGGAAGGCCAGAAGGCCCCTTGCCGTGGGCAGGCAGTCCCCTGGCACCCTCCTGGAGTGGGGGAGCCTGAGCTGAGGGGTGTCTCAGGTGTCCTTTGCCTGTCTCTCATGCTTTACAGCTTCTTGTGGCTAATCAGTGACACAGCTCTGTCACAGGGAGCTGTTGGAGTCGGTGGTCCCAGCCCTGCCATGAGTGAGCAGCTGGGTGCCGGGCCCGGCCGTGTGCCCCCGCAGCGCCCGAGGAGCGGGCATGGCATGGCATGGCATGGCATGGCTGCCCAGGGGCCGGCCTGTGGCTGCGTCTGAGGGAAGGGGAGAGAAAGGAGCCAGTGTTTCTCTCCCAGCCATCAGATGGGAAGAGCAGCCAGTGGGTAAGACTGGACAAGCTAGAGGACTGCTTTCAAAACACATGTGGCTTTTGCTGGCGGTCATGGGCTCCTGTGTGGGGTGGTTTTCAGCAGATGTCCCCTTGCGATGAGCATTGCCACGTGAGACGCACTGGGGTGCTGCCTGCACCCGCAGGGACAGCCCGCCTGCATCCTTGCCACAGAAACGAGGGGCCAGCAGCAAAATCAGCAGCCGTGCTGAGCACCTTCCTTATCTTAGGCATTGACAATCCACACTTTTATTCCAATAATTAATCTGTCTTCATTGCCATACAAAGCTGAGGGCTGTTGCGCTCACCAGTGGCTCAGTGACAGGCCTGCTGTAACATTTGATCTGTGGATCAAGAAATCGTGCGTGTCCTGGTGTGTGCTTTGGCATATCTGTCAGGTCTAGATTAATTTTATAATTGGTACTGCAGGGTTCAAAACTGCTTCTTCTTTTAATTGCATTGAGACAGTTGTAAACTTCCTTAAGACAGCTGTAAAAGTGTGGCTAATCACAGAACCACAGAATGTTGGAAGAGACCTCGAAAGATCATCTAGTCCAACCCCCCTGCCAGAGCAGGACCACCTAGAGCCGGTCACACAGGAATGCATCCAGTCGAGTTTTTGAATGTCTCCAGAGAAGGAGACTCCACAACCTCTCTGGGCAACCTGTTCCAGTGCTCTGTCACTCGCACAGTGAAAAAGTTCTTCATTATGTTCACCCGGAACAACATCTGTTCCAGCTTGCACCCATTC
>VZRW01007024.1:1307079-1520680 GCA_013398125.1 Aegotheles bennettii | reverse complement strand
GCTCTGGGGCCCTCAGCGTCTGAGGGACAGGGACCTGCTGGAGGGGGCAGAGGAGGCCATGAGGTGCTCAGGCGGCTGAGGCACCGCTGCTGGGGGAGAGGTTGAGGGAGTTGGGGGCGTTCAGCCTGGAAAAGGCTCCGGGGAGACCTTGGAGCAACTTCCAGTACCTGAGGGGCTGCAGGGAAGCTGGAGAGGGACTGGTGCCAAGGGCATGGAGGGATGGGATGAGGGGAACGGGTTCCAACTGCCAGAGGGGAGATGGAGATTGGATGTTATGAGAAAATTCTTTGCTGTGAGGGTGGTGAGAGCCTGGCCCAGGGTGCCCAGAGAAGCTGTGGCTGCCCCTCCCTGGCAGTGCCCAAGGCCAGGCTGGATGGGGCTTGGAGCAGCCTGGTCTGGTGGGAGGTGTCCCTGGCCAGGGCAGGGGGTGGGACTGGATGAGCTTTAAGGTCCCTTCCAACTCAAACCATTCTATGATACTCATGAAGTGTTCCTACTTCGTTCAGCCCATGACAGGGGTAGCTGAAGGCTCCAGAAAGCATTGACCCTCATAACCCTTCCATGAGCGAGGGAACAGCCCTTCCTACAGCTTCACAGACGGCACCGAAGCACCGAGAGCCTGGACACTTCATCCAGGTGCCTTTCCCTCCCAGCCTGGGCTCTGCCAGGCCCCATCCAAAGCCCCTGACTGCGTTTCTGCCCTGATGCTGAAGGGATCACAGTGATGCCCTCAAAGTCATGAATTTTATGGCCAAGTACAGGGTGTTTCAAAAAGGTAGACCCCATTTCAATGACAAGATGCTTTGAAATGGGGTCCATCTTTTGAAACACCCTGTGTTATCTGTGATGTATGGTTGTCTGGGTTTGGTTTTTTTCTTGAGTGTTTAAAGTGTTGTAACAGGCAACTAAAAGAACATGGAAAAATGATATAAAAAAGATATAAAAATACTGAAAATTATTTCGTAACAACATGCAATATATTGGAACAGGTGAGGCTTGTAGTGCTCGGCTAAACATCGCTGTAGCCCCACCTTTATCTGACACATTTCAACTGACTTCTTATAATCTCTCTCACAAAAATCATGTTCTTCCACCTTTTGTATTAAGAATACATGGAGCTGCTTAGCAGGAAAATTCATCCAAAAGAGAACAACCCCTACAAACAAGAACATAGTGGTGTGGAGGTATTCTTCTGTGACACAGGCTGTCCACCCAGGTCACACTCATGGATGTAGTGCAATTATTTTTCATTCAATTTCATTAGGCTTGGAAAGAAAATAACCAAACTACTTTTTTTAAAAAAATTTCCATCATTATACAAAACCTTTACTTCAACCACATATTTCTCCATGACATAAAATCTTTATGCATTAAGGATTATTTACTGACTATCACTAATACTTCTAGGTTTGTGATGAACAGACTGCTGATATAGATGAACCATAAATACTGCCTTCCAATTATAGAGGCTCAAGTGACAAACAACAGCATAAAAATCTTTGGCGTGGTCATAAAAATATCCCAATTCATCATTAATATTGCTAAGGGAATTAGAAAATGTGGTTGCTCACCAAAAGCACACACCACAAGCACAAAGCACCGAACCGTTTTACATCGAAATCCATCTGAAAACTTGGGAACCTATCACAAAAATTCCTACTGAAGAACAAAAATTACTAAAAAAACTAAGAGAAAACTAATTACTCCTGCGGAGTAGCGCTTAGTGGTGCATCTTGCCATGTTTTAGATCTCTTGCACAAAGTGACTCCAATTTGAATAAAGACAAACCCAAAGACACAGCATTTCTGGAGGAATTCTTACAGAATCATAAAGGTTGGAAGAGACCTTCAAGATCATCCAGTCCAACCCCTGCCTACAACACCACTGAACCATATCACCCGGCGTCACATCCAGATGTTTCTTGAACACCTCCAGGGACAGTGACTCCACCACCTCCCTGGGCAACCTATTCCAATACCCAACCACCCTACAGTAAAAAAATTTTTCCTAATGTCCAATCTGAATCTCCCCTGCTGCAATTTAAAGTTGTTTCCTCTTGTCCTTTCACTGTGGGCACAGCAGAAGAGACCGACCCCGGCCTCACCCCAACCTCCTTTCAGGGAGTTACTGTAGAGAGCAATGAGGTCCCCCCTGAGCCTCCTCTTCTCCAGACTGAACACCCCCAGCTCCCTCAGTTGTTCCCCATAAGACAGCAGCTTTGTTGCCCTTCTCTGGACACGCTCCAGCACCTCAATGTCCTGCAGCGATGCGGCAGTGGGGGCACCAGGGGCAGCAGTAGATGAGCTGTAGGGTAACAGAGCCTTTTGGGTCAGCCGGGCTCTGCTCCACAGTCAGGAATCCTCACATTTGGCAACTGGCTGTCTTGTCACAGAAGTCCATATGTATTTTTCCTAGGATACTGCTGAAAAACATTGCTTAACACCTTTTGTTCCACTTCTTTAAAGCAGGCACTACCTTAAAAACCTATGCCAACCGCAAGGGCTTGATTTTAGAAACGCAGCATTGGGTTTAAGTGGGTCAGTAAAATAACTGAGAATATTGGCAGCAGTTTTCTATCACTTGGCACCCAAATTAACTCTTCCCTGAAACAAAGGAAAACCCTGCAGCTATATCAGAAGGCTCTTCACAGACTCAAGCAAACATGCCTGCATCTCACGCAAGTCACCTCCTTAGATTTTTCTTGGAAATGATAGCAGCGAGAAGCTTTTGTTAGAAAAAGGAGAGCTAAAATTGAGGAGAATGAATTGGCAACTTGGAAGAGGACTGACACACCTTATGACTACATCCTGGCACAACCTTACTTTGAGGATTGACACACAGACAGCAATCCGATGCAACCAAGTTATTTTCCATCTCCAAACTGTCATCTGAGGTGCCTGTCTCTCCCACTGGCAGCAGAAGAAGTCAGGAGAGACCAACCCTCCATGCCCAAAGTTAATCCTTCTGCAAAACCTCCCGGAATTAGGTTCAAGAGACTGAATGATGGCTGAATAGTCGTGATCCAATCCCTGTTTCCACTTTCACTTTGAGGATCATGTACTGAAGATAATCTCCACCTTCTGCAGTCATACACTACTTCTCCCTCGTGCAGGCTTCGGTGTGCTGAAAGATGTGTGGTGCAGAATAAAAGCGCAGTCCACTGTTGGGTTTTGTTTGTTTTTCTTCTTAATCCACACCCAGAAGCAACTTTCATCTCTAGGTCACTTGATTGACCTTTCTAGGTAGTGAACTAGACCTTTGTAAAGACGGATTGGATAAACTGTGATCCTCCCACTATCAGTAACAAGTAACACTGCTTCCGTGTTGCATCCCACCTGGGAATACTATTGCACTTCCCCCCTAAGGAGCATCTCCGAGCCCCTGCTACAGCCCAGATCCCAGTCAAGGAGGAGGACACGTACTCAGCCCCAGATACTGGCGCTTCATTTCTCCTTCTAAGCAATAAAAGTGGCTTTGTCTGTGAAAAGCAAGAACCATCCTATCTCTCAGCACAGCATCATTTCAGACAGGAGAGGGGACAAGCAGCCTGTACTTGAAGCATTCGATATTTACTGTTTCCATCACTCATCCTCTGTGGTGATAACTATCTTGGGCCAATATGGCTTTGAGGAAACTCAGCGGAGAAAGTGTTTACCTTTACACAAGTTATTTGCCAGTTAATAACCAACCTTCACAGCTGTAACAACATTTCTAAAGTTACACAGGAACTGAAAAGCACTGAAAAAAAACCCCAACCCCACGCATTAGCATTTATAACAAAATTATAAACAAAACTGTTGCGCCAGTCTTACCTGTAGAATGCACAAGTCATGTGCCTCCCCCACCAGCACCGCAGCAATAATCTCACAGGGGTGGGTGTTGGAAGAAGCACCTGGGCTCTGCAGCTCCCAAAGCTTCGTGCCTCAGCAACGTTTGACCCTGCGCTAGGTGGAACCGCGCAGGTGTTGGTGTTGGGAGGCTTGGGGGCCACGCTTGGAGAGCCTCGGAAACTCTCAGTGCGGGGAACTAACACGTGCTTGTGGGGATAAGACCAGTATAACTGTGAATTTTTAACACTTACACTAGTAGGCCTATATATATTTAAAAAATAAAACAACAAAAAAAATACCCAACAACAAGAAAATCCAGCAAAATCCTATGATAACTATTAAACATTGCCTTAATAGTGTTGTGGACAGTTTCTTGAAAACCTTGGCGGTCCTGGCTTAAACTGGGTGGTGCACGAGATGAAATAAAGCTATTCTGAAGAGCTGAAGTAAAAAGCTGTAGGTGCTGTGGTGAAGCCATACCCTGGAAGGTACAGTGTGACTCATTTCAGGGTGAGGAAGAGAAAGTGAAGGATTATATGAGGTGGCAATTCCGACCACGCTTTCTGCTAGACAGGTTGACCTTTATCTGGGATCAAAGGCACCAGTAGCTGGGGATTTCTTCGGCTTCAGTGTTCTTAAAGCTCCCTGAAGAAGTGCAGCCCTGCAAAGCCACTCCTCACCTTCACTGCACCGGCTGGGGAGAGGCACACAGGAAACCCTCAGCTGCAAACACAATCTTGACTTCTGTCTTTAGAAGATAACATCAGTTTTTCTTAGAGGCAGAAGAGATAGTAAAAGGCAGCAGCCAGGCAAACCTCTGAGAACAAAGGGACAAACCTCGGTGTGAACCTGCTTCATGAACATTTGAACGTTGAATCAAAGTACAGGGGAGATGCTGCAGAGCTGGGGTTTGGTCCATGCCCAAATTTGGCACAAATGAACAAGAAAGAAAATTCAAAGGTTTGTACGACAAGTTGAGAGTTTGAGAATGTGCTTCCCCCCTTCCCCACCTCTCACACCCTATCAGAGAAACCAGTGTTTCCCTCGGGTGCTCCTCCTGAGTGCGGTGAGCAGCTGGGGACACAGGGCTGGGTGGTCAGGTCAGTGATGCACAGGAGCTATTTCTGCATCACTGAGAGGTCCACTTGGTAAGCAGGGATTAGCAGGGAACCCTGTGGGGGCTGCAGCTGAGGTAGAACCTATGTGATTTTTTGGCCGTCCCAAGTGATAGTTTTTAATGCTACCTTGCTTTGGCTGTGAAGAATAGCAAAGGAACTTCTGCTGTCAGAAATGTAATTGGAGACAAATAGCACTGAAGAAAAGCTGCTGGAAAGACAACACATCAGTAAAGGCACCTAACAAGAGGCAAAACTTCACTCTCCCAAGGGCAGGCCACAGCACGTCTCTTCATGTTTCACTACTCACTTGCCACACAGGCAACTGCTACATTCACATTTCCCCTTCAGAGATCCACAGTTACTCGTTTTCTGATCAACTTCATTTCTTCCTCCGAGAACTGTCCCTGTACACTTCACGTGCAGCTGCTGCACCAGTTGTCTGCACTCACACAAGATTCTCTGCTAAGTCACTGATGGTGCCTTCATTGCTTTGTATTCTTTTGTAACTCTTTTAGCAAATTAGCTAATATTGCTTCCTCTGCCTGTATAAAAAACTTTGTGTAAAAGGACAACGGTCATTATTGCTTAATACAGTTAATAATTTATCCACATCTATTGTAAATGACATTATCTGCAACTTGTTGTTTCCTGTCTTAGCACTAAGCGAGCTGCCTTTTACTGGCCATTGAGACGTGATTCCTTGCACACAAATTAGAGGCAGCTCTGTGCCATTTCAGTTTTGACCCATCAGTGAGTATTCCTGTGTTAAACCACATTATCACAAATACATATATATCTCAATACATATAAATCGTAGCTTTAACATCACCAAGGAGAAGAAATCAAGGGTCTATAATAAATCTAAGAACAGGGCTAAGTGTTAAAAACTCTTCTTTCTTTCTTGTAATTTAGGATTGTGCACCTTTCAGAGTGTCTTCAGCCCTGACTGCTGTGCTCATTCGCTGTCAGACACTACAGAAAGACTCATCACTGCAAAGCCACATTATAAAGGTATTAGTCAATTAAGAGAGTAATTGTTTGGGTGTCTCCTTCAGCCTACTTCTTATTTGAAGGCCTGGTATCTGACTCAATGCTCAACTTTTTCTATTAAGGTGAAAATTTTGCCCTCACACAAGCTCACAAACCCCAGCTCCCCCAAAGGAGCCTCCTGCTGGACACCAAATCCCATTCCTGTGGCCCAGGGTGCAAAACAAGGACACAGTCAGTGGGGCAGTTCTCACTTCTCTCCTTCAAGACAGCTCATTCCAACAACAATTATATTTTTTTGAAAGGTGCTGGATTCCCTGGATTATGGCATCAAATCCCAAGCTTCCCAGTCGTATTCCACTGCAAAGACTACACTGATTCAGCGGGTGGAGGAGACCCAGGTAATTTAATTTCTGCAACCATATATATGAGTTTAAGTGGGTTCTCCTGTTTTTTAAGGCCAGTAAGTCTGTTTTTCCATTTGCCTTGCTTTCTTCTACAGCTGAGTTAGGTAACAAACAGGTAGAGCTACAAAGATTCCCCTGGTGGGATTAAGCACTGTAGGTACATGCTGAGAGCTGAGTGAAAGGAGGTGGCTGTTTTAATTACAGCCGATAAAAAACTAGCCAGAGGAAATCCACCATGACTGAGTAATAGCATTTAGCTACAAAAGCAACCGAGGAACAAACCTTTCCCATTTCTGTTCGAGCAGCGGCCACTCCCCGGCTCTTCATTGCATGATCAGAGGAAGAGGTAACGCTCTCTGCTAATTTAAATACACAGCTCTGTGTGTGCTTTTATTATCTCACTGCTTGTGGTGACTCGAGTATTGGTACATCTCGAGGAATGCCTGCTGTTTATGGGCCTGTGCAATCCGTCACTGTCATCTGAAGGAGGTCTCAGGAGCAGCGTTTCTAATTCGATTTGAAAATACACATGGAAACCTGAGACTGCTTTTAGCAAGAACGATGGGGTTGGCCTAATGAACACAACCTCTTTTGTCGGTCTCGGGAACAGTGTGTCAACAAGTAAGTTTAGGTTCCCTCCACAGCTGTAACAGCTTCTGTTGAGAAGCAGTAGCTTCGTCTCTGTCACCTTCTTGGTTCCACTTTACCAATCGAAAGGTATTTCAATGAGATTTGAACAACCAACCTTTGATTCCCTGGAAGGTAAGCAAGGAGGAAACTTTTCCATGGATCCCTTGAAAAGAAGTTTGCACCACGTGATGAACTTCTTCCCCTGAACCTTAACACAGGTGTGTGATACCAACCAATGCCTATGAAAACACATACCCAGAGACCTAGTTCTCAAATCACTAGCATGTTGTCATTGCTTTCGGACCAGGAATTGGCTACAGGAAAAGGAGCATGCCACAGAATGTCTCTGTGGCAGAGCCACGTGTATTTCTGGCTGCAGCATTATCCACTTTTATATGCAAGTACTCACAGATTTTGACATCTCATGGGAAAAAACAGACAAACCAACTCCACGCCTTTCTTTTAGTCTTTGATGGCTGAAAAGACACGGGAAAAGGTCTCACCACAACTCTACAAGAGTACAGCAACGTCACTGGTAGTTTGCTGCATCCCAGTGAGAGAATGATAAAATATAATTTTACTATTAATCTGTATTTTTTTTACCTTTTCCCATTTTCTGGGTCTTACTTCCCCAAAAGATTCTGTTTTGCATTCGGCAATGCAAGTATTAAGTGCCAAGACAACCCTGCCATGTTTGATGTGGTTTGTTGCCCTCCACGAGAGCTTGCTAGTCACACCTTGAGATTTTGCTCTATAGTAACAACTATCTGTCAAGGAATATTCAGTGTCAAGGGTTAGATTCTGTTTCTAGGGAAATCAAAGTTATTCTTGGTTTCCTTTGGGATTGATGAAGTCAGGAGACTTGTGTGTTTTGGAGATGTTTTGAGTGTTTGCTCTTTGTTCTAATTATCTAATACATCCATATGTTTATATATATATATATTATCCCTCAAGAGCTTTTGGGTTGAACCTTCCAACCTGCTGCCATAATGCTTCTGCAAGGTGATGCTTCTTGGACCATTGCTATAGTACCAAAGTATTCACATGGTAGGTACTGTACTGCTGCTTGCAGCTGTTCACACAGTTGCAGTCGGATAATCTGGCCTAAAAGGAGCATTTGAATAAAAATGCCCAGTTGAAAAATACCAAATGCATTGCCCTTTTCCAGCAAGTGGGTTTCCACTGCTTTCCAAACCAGTGGGTTTCCACTGCTTTTTATGTCAGTTTAGCAATGTGGACATCACTGCCTGACTGAATTCAGTGTTTGTAGTCATTTCCTGTCCTGTTTATTAAATAAAGAAAAAAACCCCATTCCCTAGTGAGCTCTAGTCTTTTATGCATGGAAGGCTACAGACAGACCTCCGAGTATTCAAAAAGATCTTCTTCAGCTTCAGCAGATATTGAGGCCAACTGCTCAGCTGTTATTTATGTCCATACCTCTTAAAGGATGTGAAAAGGCTATCAGCACCAGTCTGCATTTCAGTCCATAGAGAATAATTATAAAAACTTAAGCATCGATCTGTTAGGACTTACTTAAACACCACTCTGTTCTTATAGCAAACTAATATCATTTGCTAATTCTTCTCCAAATGTCCCATCTCCAGAAAAATTTAAACAGAAGCCTGTGATATTCTTATGCAGGTCAGATACAGTTTTCAGTATATTGCTACCATGGTCTGAGTTGTTGCTGAAGGCATCGTGCAGGTTGCACGTCAGGACTCTTGAAAGCAGTGCTGCTCATACTTCAGCACACCAACAGCGTGAAGCATGGGAAGCAAATGGAAAACAACATTTTTGGAGCTGGACTGGTGTCAATAATTACTTTTCAAACCCATTTGCTGTTCTTTTTTAAACTTGCCACATTAAAAAAGCACTTTGAGTCAATTATAAACACTCATTAGCTCCTGTAGACCTAATTTTCTAGGGTGCCAGTTGCTTTAAAATAAAAGAGCTCAGCACTTCTTAGGAAGACACAGAAAAAATCAGTTGCTCAGGGAGTTCTTTCTAAGGCAGGAAGGGACAGCTACGGTCTAACCTCCCAGGGCAGATCTGGGAAATATTGTCTTTCATTCCCAGCAGTGTTATTGAAACAAAACATACCACCTGAGCACCAAATGTTACCTAGATGTATATCAATCCTATGGCAGTTACCAGTTTCAATTAGAATAAGCTACTGATATGACCTTATATAGACCAGTCATGGCACTACTGAATATAAAAGATAATGCTACTGAAAGGTAGATGCAAAAAGTTGAAGCTTTAAACAAAACCAAACTAACTCAAAAATAGAACTCTCTTGAAAGCGCTTGCTACTGAAACGTAGGAAATATGTGATATTTAAAATAATATTAAAAATTGAGTCAGCCACTGGAACAACTAAGAGAGCTGAATTTTCAGGTCATGCCCACATTAATTGCAAGTTAGTAGAAACTGTGGATTTTTTTCTGATCAAAAGGAACAAATTAGTTTTCATCATGAAGGCTTTCCATCGCGCCAGGAGATAACCTCCCCCTCCCCTGCCCCAAAGAAAGGAGAGCTAGAAAGGAACCACTGCCTCAGGAAAACCAAACAGATGATTTGTTATGTGGAGAGCAAATCCAGAAGGCATGCAGAAGGCAACTAAAAGAGAAAGATGAGGTAGACACATCACTGAGGAGACACTGAGAAGGTTACAGAGAGTCACGAACCACGGAAACAATGTGAAGGTGGGTGTTAAATGGCTGAGTTTGTTTGTTAAGGACAAGTTACTACCTAGTTCCAAAGAACTGATAGCAATATCTGAATGGGATGTCCTACCAGCTCCTACTACACTGGCAATAATCTTTGGTACCAATCAGGTTGAAAAATGGTATTTATAAATGTTGGAGAAATTTTCAAATATACAAAAAATATACAAAAAATTAGTTTGCTTCTGGGAAAAAAACAACAACTTGTTATATTGACCACTGAATATGATATTCTGATCTTATCAAAGGAGCAACACTCAAAACATGGGGTATGGAAACCCCAGAAAGAACACTTGAAAGCCATTCCTTCACTTTGGAGTAGGACTGAGAAGTTAGGCTTGGGAACAGAGACACACCATAAAAGCATATTTAATCTCAAGTGCATTTGTGGGTTCCTGTCAACCTTCTGAAGGTACACATTTGCTAAATGACATGCATCTTTCCATGTACCATCAGGTACTTGGCTACCAGTATGGATAACTGGTTTGTACCTATAAAGATGCAAAGTAAATGTGAGACATGCAGTAGATGTGAAACACTTCATTTCAACTTTGGTCCTTGCAGAACAGCCAAACTAGCTAAACTATTGATACCAGAGGTAGTTTAGACAGAAGATGGTCCATTGGCTCTGTTATAAACTTAGGCTTTGAACTAACCCAAATATTTTCTTAGTGTCATGAAAAGTTCAATTGATTACAAGTGAAATCACAGTGCCATGAAGAAGGGGCAGACAAACTTCAGTAAACATAAAAAGAAATCATCAAGAAAATTATATTTTAAAGGCAGGTTGAAGAACAGGCTCCAGAGCAAAGCATGCAAACAGCAGAATCCAGTCAGCACGGTGTGTTTTCTTCCTCAACCTTGCCAATGTTGCAGATGCAAGTGCTCCAGAAAGAGAACCTACAGCTCTTGCAAGCTCTGGGAAAAAAAAGAGATATTGGAGTTCCCATTGGACTTCACCAATGTTAAATGCATTTTTAATCTTGGCAATAAAAAATAAGTCACATTTTACTTAGAAGTAAAATTCATGGGCACCATGTTAGCTGTTTAAAGCCTGCTGACACCGCTCAAAACTCAAAGCCACTCCACCAGATCTTGAAGGGGTCTGTAGTACAAGGCAAGACCCACGGTTTAGGAAACTATGAGCATCCAGTGCTCACCTCCCCCGTGTGCTGGTTTATCTAGCTCCCAATTGACTTCCTGACAAAGACCACTACCAAAAAGTGAACTTCTGAGGAAACCAAAAGCAAGGCCTCCATGAAGTATTTTGCAGTTGTGAGCATGAGCCAACTCTTACAACATTTAATACACACTCGGTGTTTTCAGTGGAAGTTGGATCATGCCCTGTTTTGCAAAACCAAACACAATATAACCTTTTGCAATTCGCTTTTTCACAATTTACTTCCCCTGAGGAGAACTTGGTCTCTCTATCAGAAGCATGGTCTGGTCAGAAGCAGAAAGTCAAATCCCAGTCTCCTTGTCCAGTGCTCTATCGCACAGATATTCCACTGATTTCAACAGAAAGGATGCTTCAGTAGGAGCTTATTAATGTTACTGGATTACATGTTTGGTGAAACATGCCATGTTCCAAATCGCTTCCACATCATCAAGCTTTTCAGCACTACTTGCTGCTCTGTGGAGCTGCGGAGAGGAAAGCAACCCTGTCTGGCAGGGAATGGGACAGAAGCAGGGTAACAATGCCAGAAGAGATGGAGAAAGGTGGAAAGGACAGAGCAGAAGATGACGAAAGCTCAGCAGGAGGAATAGATTGATACAATCAGGCTTGTCTTTTGACAGAAATGTGCTAAGAGCTTCTTCCACACTTCACAAAAGGAGCACAAATAATTCCTCTATTTTCAGCACTTTCCCCCGTATATCTGTGATGGATCTTCAGTCCACTTTGCTCCATGTTATTCTCAGGGGAGAGAGATGTAAATTTCATCTAAGTATAAGAGAGGCAGAAACTGAGCTCCTGGAAAAGAAATAATAGCCCTGTGGCAAGCTCCATGTATTGTGTTATTAGCAATCATTAAATTAATTGCTGTATCTGCAAGCAACAGGGCAAACACAAACTGATCGGTACCACCTACATGGCTGATGGGGCCATAAATCCACCAGACACTTTCCATGGCATGGCAGCATCCCGCTGACAGAAGCGTGGCTATTTTTTAACTTAACATCTCAAAGCTGTGATTACTTCAACAGCATTAATCCACTGGGAAGCATTAATGCACTGGGACGAGGCACTGGGAGCCACCTGCGCAGAGCGGGTGGCTTTGCGGGAAGACCTGCGCAGGAGCAAACCCCTCTCCGCTCCGGCTGTGAACGCTCTATCACAGAAAGGCGTTCGGTCAGGCTACGTTCTGTTCTAACTTTTTCTCTCTCTCTGTTTCCCCACCCAACTTCACACAAATTCTTATAAAGGCTATGTACAGACTTGTACAAAATGGAGACTGACACCAGCTCTTGGAGGATTTCCCAGAGCAACTTTAATGGAGATTATATAACATGTTAAATCCGTGCGCTGGGGGTTTTTTTATTTATTTTAATATAGATGCTATTATACTACTAGTTTATTCTTCCTAGCTTAACCCTCCAACCACCCTTTCAAAATAGTTAATTATGTTTTGCGGAGATTAAAAACCCGAGGTTATTATAAGCATTTTGTTTCCAGGCCTTACATAAGTCGGGACAAATGTGTTACAACTGGAGGGTCTTAGCTAGTCATAACAACCATTGTCTTCCTTCCACACATGCTACTATCAAAGCCATGGGGGGAAACCTTCCTTTCATTGACATAACAGCAGAACTGTAGAGCTAGCACAGAACTTTACCTCTATATTCTTTGATTAAAGATCTCAAAGTACTTTACAAAAGAGGCAGAAAGTCCTACAGGGGAGAAACAACTTCCAAAAGTGCCACAAGAAGGGCCAACTGGGATAGTAGTTCAACTTGCTGGAGTCTTAGCCTGAAAACCTTCTTACAGAACGGCAGCTTCTAGATGTGGGGAAAGTAGCCTGGATAAAAAAATCCTACAACTTTCATTTAAATACAGCTTCAGAGCAAGAAAACACCCTACATGGCTATTTTATTTTATCCATTAAAGAATAATTTTAATATCATGTCTGATTGGGAAATATAGTGTAATTTTCAGGGGCTTAAGATATCAGTGAGAATATAATTTTAGATATATTTCATGCATGTAGATGTATTTTAACGCATGCCAGCCCCAAGACCCAAGGAAGGAAATAACCAGGAAGCTGAAAAACAGCTCAAGACCAATGGTGGGGCAAAGACAAACAGGGGATTGCACAAAGCAGAGAGCACTTGGAGGTGTTTGTGAAGGAGCAATGATATCAAAGCCTCAGACCTCACATTGTTCTACTGCTGTGGCTGCTCTTCACTGCAGTGGAGTCCTGGTTGCTCTTGGATAACTGCAGCACACTCCGTGTTCAGAAAACAGGCTTTTTTTTCTTTGTTTTTTGGCCTAGGAGGCTCTCCTCTTGTCCCATGAGGACCAATTGGTGTGTCTGTCTATCTGTCCAGAAACCACTGAATGGAACTACTACAAAAATAACTGGAGTTGCTCCAGTGCATGGCAAGGTGCCTCAAAAGAAAGGTCAGCTCAAACATGTTTTGCTCACACTTCCAAGCTCTACAGACTCCTTATTCACTTCAGAGAAAAGTTCAAAACCTTGATAGTCCTGGCCTGCACAGCTTTGTCTCAACTTATTCAACCTCTTCTGTGGTCCCTCCACAAGACAATGGGATAAATCCAGCTTAAAATTATAAGGTACTCATAATACTGAAGATACTGACCAATCCCCCAAAATCAGGTTAAGTCCAATGCTGACAGAACTCATCTCAAGATATAAAATACATGTGCAAAGCCATCTCCAAGACTTTCTTCCAAATATGCACTTTTCAAAACACACCCAAGCAAAGAGTCAACCACACTCTATTCTGAAGGACCCACCAGACAAAACCCAGTTGTTTTGGTTGAATGTTCTTGACATTCAGACACTCTCATTCTAGATACCATGATAACAGGCACCTGCAGTAACCCAGAACTTGCCTTCTTAATTTAATCTACAGTCATTTCTTTTACAGGGTTAGGGCTTTTTCATTTAGTACTTAGTGTAAAACTTCAGGACTTTAAAACAAAAAAATAAAGCCCAAGGATTACTAACAATCCTCTTCTCCAGCTGATGCTCAGTATGAGGCTGATTTTGTCATCACACTGTGCAAGCTTCTTCCTGGGTGACCCCAGACAACATAACCTCAAATTAATTTGAGGTAGTCACTAAGTCCATACCAGGGTAGATGCTGCCTTGCTGGCAGAGGAAAAATGAGAGATTATAATAGCAAATGGTCTAAAGTTTGTTTGGGCAGCATAGCAGAGCTTATCAACGGTGATGGCCACAGAAATAGCCCAGGGCACTGCCTCAGTTTCTCTTGAGGTCACTTGGGCTTGGTGCAGCACAGAAAACACCAGTTCAAGGATGCTGTTCCTCTCAAAGCCCTGCTCCAGCTCTGCCTCTGGAGACACCGTAGTGCAACACAGCTGCTCTCACCCAGGCTGCAGTAGGGCAGCATGACATTTTTTTAAAGTGCTGTTCTGGGACCCTGCTCTTCACGTCATGGCATCCTTTCTGCCTTCATCACATCTCCCCCACTGCTCCTCCTGTCTTGTGACATCAGCTTCTTAGCATGCCCTTTCTCACAAGTCATGCATCTTCTACCAGGTCTTCTCAGGAGATGACCAAGCAGACTTACATGAAAACCAGTAGCGAGGAACAAAACGGTCTTTTGTAGGGACAAAATCCTTTTGATGGCTACAAATACTTCCAGAAAATGAAAACCTCTTTGAGCTTGCTGCTGTGGGTTTCCCTTCTTCTCCATCTCACTGTTTGTCTTGTGGAGTTTAGAAATAAATAATGAGCAGACTTCAAATAAAGAAGGAAACTTTCCACACACACACACTTTCTACTCATTTTCCTTTCTCACTTTCCCTAGGGTTTTACTCCCCCACCTCTTCCTCTTCTTCTCATTGAGAAAAAGGGCAAAATTCCCCTCCTCCCTCTTGATACCACTCCGGATACTAATTTTCTGAAAAATGTAGAAGAAGAGAATCTAGGTCTCAATTTTTTCTTTTAGAGTTTTTGCAACTGTGCTGAACCCTGCCAATGATATGAAAATGAAATATTCCCAAGGGGAAGGAAAAGAAAACCAAAAAGAAGTCTGTAAAAACTCTCTGTACCCGTGGGATTTGCTGCACTTCAAGAGGGTTTGCTCCAAAGACTTCAGAGAGGTCTCACTTCCATATGCAGCAACCCCCCTGTTCTGCCTTTAGTGCTGCTTTCCTGCAATCGTTATCTTTTCCATTCAACAAAGCCCACCTTGGAGGAGAGGGGGAAGATGTGAGAATTTCTTTTTCCTGGAAGAAAGCAACTGCCAGGGTGTTCATCCTGCTGCACGGGAAACATTTAGGGAGACTGATGCAGAAGCCAGGGCTGGCCTAGAAGAATTTAGGCTTTGATGTTAAAAAAAACAAACAAACAAATAAAAAAAACCCCAAACCCCAACAAAAAACCCCAAAGAAAGTATGAATTGTACTTTACATACACCTTGAGCATCTGAAAGAGTCAAGCTCCAGAGACACATCTGCTAACGCAGCGCTGATGGGGTTAATGAGATCAAAGCCAGATTCCACTTTGTGCTTAGCAATGAGACACTTCCTACCACAGGGCCAGGGTGACTGGAGCCCTCCTTCAGCTCACCATCACACCGAAATCAGCATCAAAATAACACAAATCAGCCCCTACTCTGATTATAATCAGTATTCCTACTTTCTGTCTCCTTCCAACTCCACCAACCCCCACCCTTTCACACGAAAATCCACCAGCATTTAATTTCAGGGTAATCTTCCTAATTCACATGTTTATTTTCACACATTTTCTCCATCTCCCCTCCCGCCCTCCCCCCAGCAAGGGCTCTGGCTTACCTTCTCACCCAACAGGCTGTGATCCCAAAATTCAGATCCCAAACAGCCACGAAGGTACAGACCAGCTCTCCTACCATCTTCTTTTAAGTCGCTTTAAGTCTCTCCGGCAAGTGCCTAACAAAGCTGTATGCAGCCAATTGTGCTATCAAGGCACTTGGCACTACCAGCTGATCCTTGATTACTATTCATCCCGCAGGAAAATAAAACACCCTTTTGTAGTAAAAGTGCAACCGGTTGCTACGATGCATTACATATTAACAAAAGCAGCTTTTTACCCAAATTACAGATGATGAAAGCCTGGAAGTGGAATCAGACCAAGGTAACCAGTTGTTCCTACACGTTGCAGATAAAAAGCAGACAGTTTAACCAAGATTTTCGCAGTGCTGTGAGAGGAGAGTGTGGCGGGTGAGCTATGTCCCATGTTTGTACATAAAATGGTAGTGAGTTCTGTAAAACAAACACTGAGGAACACATTTTCTGTTGCAGCAACCTTTCTGGTGTAGCATCCTATGTATGCAGCTGCCAGCACTGCGTAACTTCAGTTTTCACAGGGTCTCTCTAACATTTTTGTGCCTTTTTTGAAATCCACACAAGTTTTCAATATGCTTTCATATTTTTCTATTTTTTCCCCTAATTTTCCTTATTATTTTTCTTTTTCACTCTTATCAAAAGAGCACAGTTCTCTGAAACGCAGACTTTACTAGGTAGAAGAGTAGAATTATCCTTGGCTTGGTAGAATAATCCCTACTTAGGTGGTGAGGAAGCATTCCAGGATATTGTGGGATTTGTTTGCTTGCTAATCTACTTAAGCACCCACAGGCCTTAACACCCACAACTTGTGTGCTTTAGGGATCTCCCATGTCCGTGGCCACTCTCAGTGCAATAGCTCTGCTTGGAAGCTGCAGGTCGAGGCTGGTGGCAGTGTGGCAAGTGGGACTCACCTGGAAAGATCTACATCACAGAATGTCAGGGGTTGGAAGGGACCTCGAAAGATCATCTAGTCCAACCCCTCTGCCAGAGCAGGACCACCTAGAGCAGGTCACACAGGAATGCATCCAGTCGGGGTTTGAATGTCTCCAGAGAAGGAGACTCCACAGCCTCTCTGGGCAGCCTGTTCCAGTGCTCTGTCACTCTGACAGTGAAAAAGTTCTTCCTTGTGTTCACCCGGAACCTCCTGTGTTCCACCTTGCTCCCGTTCCCCCTTGTCCTATCCCTGGCCATCACTGAGAAGAGCCTGGTGCCATCCTCCTGACCCTCACCCTTTACATATTGATAAACATTAATGAGGTCACCCCTCAGTCTCCTCTTCTCCAAGCTAAAGAGATCCAGATCCCTCAGCCTCTCCTCAGAAGGGAGATGTTCCACTCTCTGTATGGCTTTGGCCCACTCAGCCACCAACTCCTGCTCTCCATTCCCCACAGGCAGTGCCCTCCTGGATGTCACACACACATCACTGCTACTCACATCTTGCACTTCTGCACCAAACCCAACCAGCTCCCCATGGAGGCAGCAACCCAAGCACCATGAGAACACCCCACACGTGAGGCAGACGAGGTTGTATGAACACATTGCACATCCTCAGGCTTGAGGAAACTCGCTGACAGAGAAGGGGGGTAGCTTTAAATGGCATTAAGCAGAGCAGGCTTGATGGAAGCAGCTACCCCTGTGTGAAATTTGAAGCTCTTGTCAGCGGTGTGGAGGAAAGACATGACCTCATTATTCCACAGCCCAGATAATCCGTTCCTGGATAAAGCGAGAGCTGACAAGTGGTTCACCTTGAAGGTTATCAAAGCCCTTTCCACACTCTGCTGGTGCAGAGGCATTTACTTTACCAAAGAGGGATGTGAAAACTCCTGTGCGTTAGCAAAGGAGATAAAAAAAATCATAGGGGCACGTGGTTAAGAGCACACTGCCCTGCCACATGGATACAGGGATTTGGAGGAACAGACCAATGGCATTTCCAGAACCATTTATGCAAACAGGATATGTTTGCACAAGTTGGTAAAATATTTTTCTCAATATTTTGAGCTTTACTGCTCTCAGTTCCTTCCATCTAACTCTAGGTGCCTAACTCCACTTCCACTCTAACTTCTCTAGGTGCCTAAGGGCCTTTCTTGATATCATCTACCACCTTTGGCACTTCCAGACAGGTAGTTCAGCTCTTAGCTGGGATAAATCACTGGACCATCTTCTGTGCTTCTCCCATGACTCCTGAGGGAACCATGAGCAATTCCACTCCCCTAATCTTTTAGTTAGATGAGTCCAAGCTTCACTGCCCTGGGTGTTACACAGGCACCATGCAGTCAACACACTACCCTCCAATTCTGTTGGAAGGACCTGTCATCTGTTTGAGCAATGGCTCCACACTAGTTCAAGGGAAAAGAATGTCATCTGGTTGCCATTGCCTTCTCTTGCAACACCTGTGCTCTTGCTGGAGCCCCACCACGCAAACACAGAGCGGGGCTCGTTCCCTCTCACTGGTCCAGCCCTTGGCGGATGAGTTAACAGAGAAAACACACATCTCCTTCTCCTATCAGGACTCCACAGTCGTTGGATTTCAGTCTGCAGGGAAGAATGACACCATTTAAAAGATTTAACACACAACATATAAAGTCCTGGAGAAAACACATGGCTGAGTTTCCTACAGAAAAGATTAATAAACGAACAGGTAGCAGTTGCAGAAAGAGCAGACACAGACACCAAGATCAGGAGTAGGTTTCAGCTGAAATATTTCTCTTCCAGATGTTAACCTGCCATTCAAAACATGCCCGACTACTAAATAGTAGAGATTCTGCATGCCTCTTGCACCTACTCCCCAGTAAAAGCTCGTTATTAAATTGAACACATTAAATCACTGACAGTATTTTCTTTCATGCCAAAGGAAAAAAAAAGGCAGCATCAAAAGCGAGACTTTGAGGTTCATAGCAGATAAAAACTACTGTAATTCACTACAGGCATAACAACAGCATAGAATCACAGAATCGAGGCTGGAGGAGACCTTCAAGATCACCCAGTCCAACCACCTTTTTTTTTTTAAAAATTAAACACAAATACAGGTCAGTTTGTCCCCAGCTCCCTCCGCAAGCCACTTCTCACCCCCCTGACTGCGTTAGCACAGGAGTAACCCCAAGGCACAGAAGTGCTAAGGAAGCACGTGCAGTTTAGCCCCATCTCTGATCCCAGGAAGCAAGGCCAGTTCTTTATGCCTGCTTTTTAATAGCTCTTTCAGGAGCTTTTGCCAAGGTTTCCACAGTGGTGCCTGCCTTCCAGGCACATGCATGATTCTTCATCTTCCAAGTACAATTCCTCCTAAGCTCTCCCCTAGCTAGCACCAGATATTGAGCTACCACAACCACTGGACATTTGCTTTTCCAGTATTGGCAATGCCATTTCACCCACCCAGTCAATTGCTTTCTCTGGGAGAAATGACCAAAAGCCATAAAGGTCAGTCCCCTCCACTGCCCCGATACCTGCCTGCTGCAATGAGGAGAGAGAGTTCCCCTGTCCACGAACTTGTGTCCACCAGTTAACTTCAGCTTACTGGGCAGTACACCCAAAAACACCTTCTCTTTACCCCTCTCCATATCCCTTCAGCACAGAATTTGATGCCTGCTTCCCAGGCATCACCCACAGGCAGCCTTCCCACAGTACCGATGCTCAGTTACGGGAGCGTTGTGTTTGGCACGTGCCCAGCTTCTGAAGGAGAAGAACCACACTTTGACATTTAAAATCACAGATCACAGAGTAATGTGAGTAAATGAGTAAAGAAAACTAAAACTAACAGGAGAGAGCCAGAATACACAAACCAGGAAAACCAGCTTTAAGGACACAATATTTGAGAGGGCTGACAAGTCTAAGTTGGATGATTTTGAATAACCGTCTTTGAAAATTATCTTTATTCTGTCCCTGATCTTGGCCCTTGTACCTGAACTCAGGAAACCTTATGTTCTGTTCTCATTTAGAGACTGTAGGAAAATTACCCACAATAAACTTCATTCTTCTTCCAGGATTAAGACTTGTATGTTGTACTTTCAGTGAAAATCTGCTTTATGCATTGGGGAGAACACAGGACTGAACTTTTTTTCAAGTTAAGTGAAGACATTTTTGCATTTTGATCATAAATATTCTCCTGGTCATTTTTGGCAAACCTGTCGAAATCCATTTGATGCCATTTTGCAAGACGTTGTTATTGGAGGAGAAAGTTAGACTTTGTATTTAAATAAAATGTGCCTGAAACATTGAAAAGCTCACTTAATGTCAACAATTCTGCGAACCAAGCAGTATTTGGGCCAAAATCTGCCTCCAAAAGATAATGGCAGGCAGGAAAAACATTGTATTTCTGAAGAACATAAAGAAATAAGCCTAGGAACAACTTCAGCAGTTGAAGAGAGGATGAGAGAGAGATGTCCTTCTGGGATGTGTTCTTTTCTGTTCACCCAGTCTCTATCGTTTTATTAAAATTAAACCTCATGGAAACACCTGAACAACAATGAACGTGATTAGCTCAGCAGAAGAAAGAACGCCTCTATCTTTGATTTACTGGGAGGCACAGAGGTGTTCAGGCTTATATGGCCTCACACTGCAAGCAATTTGACTTGGTGCCAAGGCACAATGTGTTCAGTAAGACAAACTGTGAAAAGTTCAGCTCTGAATTAAAAACCACTCATTTAAACGACGGGCTAACGAGAAGATACTTTTGAAGTGCTCTGTCCTGCAGTGCCCTCATCAGTAAATTCCAGTGAGAGGCTGAGGGTGCAAAAGCACCCACCGACTGGATTATGAAAAGGCTACGTTGCTGATGAGCTTTGACCAAAAAAGGAATACTTGGTTATTTTCCAGAATTCTGATAAGAAGGTTTCAAGTTGCTAGTCCACGGTAACAGCGATCTGTCATTAGGAACCAGAAGGGGAATCATCAGACCTTTCTTTAAATCTCAATCTACCTGTGGCTTGGGATGGAGTATGATTATGAGTGGCATCAGACTAGCCAAGTTCTCCAAACAGAACATTCCGCAGCAACATAAACCTTCTAGGGACTTCACAAATTTGCCAGAACTTCATTTTTTAAAGAGTATCTTGCTTTTTTAAAAATCAAGTTCCACAAACCCAATGATAAAAAGGGGAGTTTCCTATGTTCAAAATCACTTCAGGCATGTACCATGTGGATAAATGTGGTACCATGTAGATGAGGGGATAAATCTTTGCAAGGATGGTTTTTTCCCAAGGCACAAACCACACTCATGGGCCAGCATTCTCTCCTAATGTCCCCAAAATACCATGTGCAAAATTCTGATGGCAATGTATGGAAAGGGCAGCCAACTCCTACCTGCCTCTCTCTTTGTTCCTTAGTTCAGATTCATGTGTTGGTGCACGTTCCCAAGGGATCTGAGCACTTCCCAAGGAACGGCAATCTAGTTCTCCTACCCATCTGGAGCACCACATAGTGTAATTTTTAGAACACAAAATTACAAACAGAATTTGTTATTAGCAGTAACAACTATGGTCTCTCTTTCCTCCCTTCAGGAACACACGCCGGAGGGAAGTGCCAGGGGATAACGATATGGCATTCAATTTTTGGAAAGATCAAAAATGTAATGGTTACAGTAATTGGTTCACATCCTGAGCTTCAAGTTGCAGCAAATAGGGTTTAGAAAAGAAGGATAAAATACTTTCAAATGTGGTCTTGATCCCCAAGGCAACTTTTCCAGTTTATAATTTTCTTAATTCCCTCTGTCTGTTGTATTCTTAAAGAGTCAAACAGCAAAAAGCTGCACATACATGAGATTAATGAAGTAAACAAGCTGCTTTTCCTCATCCTCTAATTCTTTTCAGTGATAGTAAAATTAAATGCTAATTATAGCAACAGGAGTTTAGAATAAAAGTAATAGAAAAGTTGTAATTTAAAAATAGTAGATTACCGTTTAAAAAGGACAAATTGTGTACAGAGTGGAACTAAGAGAGAAAAACCATAGCCCAAGCCAAGAGATTACTTTTAAAATTCTATATTGATGAGTAAATATAGTAGAAATCTCTCTTAGACAGATACATTCAAATTTCCCATGATACGATAGAAATTCCTAAATAATTGTTACTCTCTCATGAATACATATATAACGACTGCAAGAAAGAAAAGTCTTCATAGCCATCAATAAGCAAATCCAAAAAATAACCTTACAAAAAGCCTGAAATTATATTTCTTGTTTACTCCAACAAGTGAAAGCAGGATTTGGCTAAAATTTTGACCTGTAAATTCTTCTACTTACCTGCAAAACACTAGGAAAACACAATTTCCCACTGAAATTCAGGGTTTTGTCATCTTCTTTTTAAAAAAGATAAAAAAAATGTTCAAGTTTGTATTGGTTCTACTTTCCCTTTCCCTCCATAGTTTATGTCTGGAATAGAAAAGCTCAATCTTCCTATTGTGGAAAAAAATGCTAAAAATTACGTTGCTTAACTACGTTTCATAGTGAGTGCAAGAGCAGAGAGCCCATAAGGACCTGTCATCGCTTCAACAGCCAATACAACCAAGAAATAAGTTGAAGAGATTTTATCTGCCCCCCTGAACTATTTTGTGGTCATTTATAACAGTTTTTGCAAGGAGATTTTCTTATTCCTTAATTAGGATTCATTAGGATTTTAAGTGGCCAGCTTTAAATTACCAATCAACATTCCTATTTATTTTGATGGAAACAAACAAACAAACACCACCACTCTTTTTGCTGAGGCCTGGCAGAGGTTCCAGGTTAGCCAAGGGATGTGCAGTTTTCAAGGTGCCTGCTTCCCAGTATGTGTAAAAAGGAGTTGTTTAAGACCAAAGATAAATGTTTCCCTGTAATCAATCAGGATACCTTCGCTTTATCTCGGAAAGTCCTATGTTCGGCAAAGCCTGTTTGGCAGCTTTTCAGGAGATCATAAATCAAAGGTTGAGAATAATTTTCAGCATTTTTGTAGTGAGGCCACTCCCCAGGTCTGTGTCTCGCTGGGATTGTCCCCGAGATTGAACTGTGGTTAAGGCAGGAACAAATGAAGACAGTGATGACCCTTGTTGCTACTTCTTCTAGGGCCAAGGATCCGCCAAAAATTCAGAATTTGATAATTGTTTTTTGATACCTGGCTATACACTCAGATAAACTGACTTAAACCAGCAATCTTACTACCTCCAAAATGCAGATTATACCACTGAAATTGTAAAATAGAAAGTTTTGGACAATTATCTGTTACACTCAAAACTTCCAAATCAGCATTTATTACAACGATTCTGCACTTCAGTCAACTTTGGACACTCTAATACAAAATCCTTTCGTTTTTGACAGTGTTACAAAGGGAATTTGCTATTCACACCGTGAACAGGGGTATGTATTAATTTGCCTTTCAAAGCACGTGCAGTCCACTTTGCTGCTGATAATCTGCATAAAACTGGATTAACGAATCGGGAATCCTCGGGGTCACGACGGTCAGTGCGTCCCGAAAGTGCCGTCCTGTAATAGATTTGGCATCTATGTCTTCCTGAAGGGCTAGGAGGGCTGCTTCTCTACAGACTGCTGTTATCTGCGAAAACACGATAAAAAAGAGCAAACACGTGGCATTATTGATATTATAAAATATATTACTTGAAATGGAGAAAGCAAACACAAGAATATCAACACCCTCCAAACGCCAGATACTCCCAAGGACAGAGCTTCTCCAACTTTTCTCTTCTTTTTAAATCAATGAGGTTGTGGGTCATTAGGACATCCAAGAAACAGGATACAGCTCGAAATTCAGACCCCAGTAACATTACATTTCATACTACAGCAAATTAACTTGATAATCATATTACCTTGTGTTCAACTCCCCGCAACACCTGATAAATTAAAACCCCAAGAACCTGTGGTATGTTTTTCTGTCCCCAAAGTGCAAGAGCAGATATTCCCAGGCTCTGCGGGCACTTTTCTTTCTCAGCTTTACGCTGGGAAAGAAGTAAAAACAATTAATTCAGAAAGGAAGGCTAGAAGGAGAGGGGTGTGTGGAAGGGGAGGAGGGTTAAGGTCTCATACCCTGCAATGTGTTTTTAAGCTCTCTGGACTTCAGACAGCGGAAACAGACTGATGCCAGTGTCACTCTAAAGACACATTACTGTGGTGAAAAGAGCTTGTGGAATGAAAAGAGATATTGTGATTTCCAGTGCAACAGGGAAAACAGTGATTGATATTGACTGCTCCCTTATATCTGTAAATGAAAGAGCCAGCTGAAACACATTTGTCCAGCTATTCAGCATATTTTCTGTTTGTTCACTTACTGAAAAGAGTTCCCCTGCTTATGCCGTGCTAATGGTTGCCAAAGCCGTTTAGTAGCTTTTTAGAGGATTTAGCAGCATGTTTAGGAAGCTTTCACAAGAAAACATGCATGGATTTAGATGGCTTTGTCAAGTTACAACAATATTACTATTAGTTCTGTGCTGCTCTAATGAGCAGTGAAGCTAAACACTGCTGTTACGCATTTCAATGCTTTTCAGGACTTCAGAGACAGTTAAACTTGGAAGCACAGCTGAGATTTAGGGCACCAGCTTCTTGCAGAGATAAGTAATACATCATCTAGAAAGTAACGCAGGGATCTTGGTCTTTCCATTCAGGTTTTTCTCTAAGTAGACAGTGTGACTATTTCCCTAACACAAATATAAAGCTACTTAAAGAAGAAGGAAACAAACCCAAACCAGATCAAACTTCCCCCCCCCAATCGCTGCCTAACACCAAACCCAGAAATCTTTCACAAGGGAGAAGACTGTTGATGGAAAAGCAGGTCCCAAGCATCATGGACTCTAAACCTCTTTGAAGGAGGTGTCCATTTCCCCTCGATAAGTACTGTACTAAAGACAAGTTTACCACGAAATGAAGAGGAAAAGACCTTTTGGGGGTTTTCACACACGTTATTAAAAATCCCAAACCCCAGTAGAGCAGGTTTTGACCACCCTGGTCTGCTCACAGAGACCATCACAACAAAATTATGAAGCAGGATATCACTACAGCACGAGACATTCACTTGTTAGGAGCTGCTGTGCTTTACTGGAAGAGAAGCTGAAGGAAAGACTGTCAAGTTGGCAGATCCAAAAAAGAAAGAACATCACTGCCAGTCTTACTTCTTTCTGTTTAACTCATACACTGATACACTTGGGAGGAATTTGCTCATAAGCTGATATTCCTGATGATGCTTTTGCTTTTTCCCCATGTTCTGCTGAGAGTATTGGTAACAGAGATGATGATTAACCTCCGAAGGATTTTTTGTTTTCATTTTATTCTTAAAGACTGAACCATAAATTCTGTAATAACCAAAAATTACTGGACATGAGGAAGCACCAAAAAGCTGGTATTCTTTGCTGGTTTCCCAGGAGCACTTGAGCTGCTTTTAATGGAAGAGGAAAGAATTTTAAGGCGTAAGCTATCATGCTGTCTTTTCCTGGCTGCACTCAGAAGTCTTGTGAACCAAATCTTCGATATATTATTGAGTAATAAAGAGTAGGCATTATGGCACAGCATTTAAAATCTGGGCCCTCGCATCTGGCCGCAGAAGTCACATGGTGTTGTTTCCATTCCTTGGCTAACCCAGTGGATCAGGTTTCTGAGGTAAGAGATTGGACAAGGCAAGTTTGATTATTTTTCTTCATTCAAGTATGCGAACTTACAGGAAAAAAAAGAAGTCCTCACAAGCATTCTCACTAGCTAGTAAAGCTAAATCACTCATGGAAAGCAAACACAAGTAGTACTACAGCCACAGTGAAATGAGAATGAATTCATCTGTTGAAATCAGCTGCGTTATTGCCCAAGGTCTGCTAGTTTTTCGTAGATATTTCTTGTCACGGTCACATTAGGACATTTCTTACTAAACCAAGCAACCAAAGGGTGTTTAGATGTCATTTCTGCCCAGATTAAAAAACAACACAGATTGGGTCAAGTGAGGCAAAGAAGGAAGTCAGTAGAAGGGGCTAATCGACAACAAAGGAAGAAAACCTGCAGCTTTCCAGCAAGGTACGGCTCCTTCCCGAGCCCAGCGGCACTCCGAAACCAGGTCATCAGTTTCTAAACCTTGCAACAAACCTATCCTCAATGATTTTGTCCAATCACTTTCTTAAATCACTTCTCCTTTTGGCCTCCACAACACCATCCTGTAATGAGTGCCACGGTCTAATCGTGCATTGTATAAAAAAATCACTTTTGTTTGTCTTAATCTTGGCAATTTCCACAAGTGCCTCCTAGTTCCTGTGTTATGAGAATGGTGATTCATCCGTTCCCTGTTCACCTTCCCCATATCACAGATAATTTTACAGTTTTACCATCCCCTCTCAGTCAAGTCTTTGCAAGCCAAAGAGTCCTCTGTGATTCAGTCCCTGCTCCTGCAGAACTTGCCCATCCTAGAGTCCCTCCACCACGTTAGCTTTGCTGGTTCTGCTCCATCCTCCACAGCCGTGCAGGGCATGGATGGAGCCACACCAGTATTTCTGAGTTCCTTGCAGTTCCTTTCTTACTGCTGTATTTGCCATCATATTAGTGCTGAGATGAAATTATCCACACTGCTTCCAGTGCCTTTTCCTGAGTGACGATCTCTAACTTAGGTCCTATACTTGTGAAGTTGAAGCCTGGGTCATTTTCTTTCCTCTCCATTGTGTTTATCAGCATGAACAGCCTCTGCCTGCCTCTACAGATGAATACTGTGAACCAACATTACCTATCTGCCAGTTTTAAGGCAATTCTTAATTATTTTCAAATATAAATCCAAAGGATCACCATTTTTACCTTTTCAGTATTAAAAAAACAACCACAAAAAAGTGCAGTCTTTTGGATCTGTCTGTTGTGAGGAATAGGAATAATGTCCTAGTTCTGTTCCAAAGGCCAAACAGTGGCTCAATATATAGAAGGAAAAAATAGATATTCTTGACTGCATCTGAATATAGAGCAGCTTTCAGTATTGACTGTTAGAGCAGTAATGAAGACATTAAGTGGTTGTCAGAAACAGCAGCGATTAAACAGCACCAGAGCAGGCAGCAGGTAATTAAGCAATAATCACTGAGGTGTGGGGTGTTATTGCAGAGCTGAATAGCCAGCCAGGTGCAGTGGAATACTATTGAATCTGTGAGTACCAGAATATACTCTAGTTTAATTATTAATATCATTATAAATGAAAGTTTAATGAACACTATTCTCATTTTCAATGGAATGAGAGCAAATTACCAACCTATGCATTAGTCTGCTGTCTGCAGTCCTCTCTTAGCACAGAAATCACTTTGAATTCACATATTAAAAGCAGATTAGGATTTTTTAAAGGATGATTTATCAACTGAATGAGTGCTTTAAGATCAGAAAATAAACAATTCATTTAGAACCCTACTTCAAAGTCAAAAAGGTGGCGGCATCAAGTTATCCTGGGAGGAAAGGAGAACTAAAACTTGCTATCTGAACCACACACACACTCTGATCAGTAATAAGCAAAGCCACACACAAGCTCACAGATATGGTGCAAACAACGATGAGTCCCTAGAAGAAATGCATTTACACCTAGCCATTCCCTCCCTCCCCTTTCCACTCCCAGCAACAATAAAATGCCCAATGCCAGTTGCTGTTCCCTGGATAAACAGCATTCAGCATAACCCATCTTTCTCCCGAAACCAATGGTTACACTGGCTGGTTCAGCTCGGCTGATTCTCCCCCATTCTGGCATTAAGCACCAACTCTTTCCAGCAGACTGAAAGTCCTTTTCAGCTTCTTTGTATTTAAAGTGCTCTAAATAGCTTTAAAGAATCTTAAAAAAAAAAAATAGAAAAAAAAAAGAAGAAATGAGCTTCTGTGTTAAAGCCTTAGGTATTTTCAAGAAAGTGGTTTTGTTAGTGCAGGGTCTGTGGGGAACACCTGGGAATGTGGGGTTTAATTGGGCTGCAGCTGGTGTCGATTGTGTGTGCAGTAACTGGCAGCCACTGCCTGGCTGTACATTGTGTTTCCTTTTTCCTTTTTCCTTCCTTTTTAAGTCGCTCCTCCGCCCCGCCAGTTCAAGTTGTAAGGGCTTGTGTGTGAGAGGGATTAGAGCAGGGAAACAGAAGAGTGCCCTGTGGTTTGTGAATAGGGCCAATCGCGGCGCTTCCCGGATGAAAGCTACCTGCCCGTGTGGTGCCCACCTGCCAGGAGGCCCCAAAGGAAAAATGTGGATAAGTTTGGGGAGTTTGCCTTCCCGCTCTGTTCAGGAGAGATAAAAAGTTCATAGATAGCATTTTAAGAAGACGTGAATAACTCCTGGGTCAGGACATCTGTTTCTCACTCAGGCAAATTCCTACCTGTCTCAGGCACCTCCTCTTCCCCCAGAGCTACTCGATGGAGAGCAACAGCCTTATCCTTGTAAAACCAGGGAAGTTGGAAAGCTCTCAAGACCCGGAGCTGTCACCTGATTGAGGAAAGAGGGGGGCATGGACACTTTTCCAAAGCTACAAAACAACTCAGGAGAAGATGCACTGCAGGCAGAGGGGTTAAAAGGGAGCAGCAGGGAAAGGTTGCTGGCTGTGTTCTAAATCAACATAAACATCTCAATCCAGCACAACTCCAGCAGCACACAGCTTTCCATAAGGGATTTGTACCAGGCTAAGCACAGTGTGATGGCAAACACCTCAGAGAGGTAAAACCCTCTAGGTTTTTGCCATCCCTCTCAGTGCACCGCTCCCGCTCAAAGCATGGGACCCCACGGCCCCTCTTTCCCCCTTGTCCTTTGTGCAGGCACCCCCTGCTGCCAGCTCCCACCCCTGCCTGGTGCTGGCCTGGCCCTGAGCTGCCCCTTTCATTCCCAGATTCAATGCACCAGACTGTCGGAAAACTAATCCAGAAAAATAAAAACCACAGCCTTAGCTTGCTGCTGAGGTATTGAGATGGGCTCACGGGGGGCTCCGACAAGCCCCAGTCGGCACGGGAGGGGTGGAGAGCACGGAAAGAGCCTCTTCCTCCAGGAGTGGAGAGCTGCTGGATTACATCATGACATTTTTTGGGCTCACTTACCCTGTTTTAGCACCCCCACACCATTTCTGTCTGAACCAGCTCGGGTACCGCCATGCGATGCTGCCTGGGCTAAGGAGATGCACCCACCCTAGGGTCATGCTTTTGTACCACGTACCACTTGTAAAGATAAAAATGCTATTTTAAGATGTCACAAATATAATTTTTTCTTTAAAATAGGCTAAATTGAGAGGCTCTTTACTGGTAAGAGGTGGAGTTTTTGATGCATCTCAAAAAGGCTTAAATTCAGTACTTCTCTCATTTTTCAACTTTCCCGTTTCACGTATAAAACAGCCAGAACAGGAACATACAAGATAACATGCCTTTTTCCTCTTCTCTGAGACAAGAAGTTCTTACAGATCATTACAAATCTTGTTCTGTTTAGGAGAAATAATGAAATAATTGATCACCCTGCAGTAAATCTAATCTCTGAAAGACAAAGAATTGCCCTGCGTGTGCATCTCTTCCTTCCACTCAATTCCATGATCTGTAGATTTAAATGGAATGGATCATATGTTTGGGCATTTTGCAAATGGAAAAGAATCTATTCTAGCCAGAAAATGATAAAGTATATCAGCATAATGTTTTTCACACAGTATCCATTCATTCCCCAGATTCATGTGCTGCACCTACCACCGGAGCTTTGGAGTGAATTTATTCACTATATGATTGTCGCACTATAAAACCTTCCTGACTAAAGTGTGCGAGGCACTCACAGGCCACACAAGTGCCTCTGTGAGACAGAGGCTTCTTTGATCTCTAAGCAACTGTGTTTTAAAGGTTATTAGTTTTCCTCAAGTTAAAGCACATATATCTACATGGTTCTGCATTCACGAGTATCACCTCGGAACCAACAAGCTCCTATTTGCATTGCAGCCAGCCCCTGCAATGATATCCTATAATTAAATATTATTTTTAATAAAAAGATAGACTTCTTTCTTCCTTACCAAAGAGACATTCAGTATGAGCAGACATTGGGTCTGCAGTGATGAAGCAGCACCTTTGCAACCCTTAAACAAAAAGGACAGGTATTTATCTCACGTCTGATCCAAGAGGCTCAGCAGTCTCTGCTAGTCCTGACTTCTTCTATGCATTAAGGAAATGCAATTGAACAAAACCAGCCCCTCCAATGATGTCTGTAGGTGACCTTAGTTCAGAACAGACTGGCCCAAATCTTCACTATTTAATCTACAGTTTGTGTAGATTTGTGTAATTTTGCAGATTGATGTGCATGTGACCACGTGCGTGAGTGGCCACAGCTCACCTGAGGTGTGCAGGGGGACACGAGATGGTTGTGCCACCTGAACACATCTGGTCTGATCAGGATGATGGTTTCCACTCAGCTCTTTCCATGGTGGCCATGGCTACCTTGGGGGGCTGCTGCAGAGACCAAGTCCTCCTTCTGCCCCCTCTTCCCAGACTCAGCCAGGAAGGCCATGCCTGAGGTTCACCTCATCTATCTGCTGCGGTCACCGGGTGCCACAGAGCCTGGCATGCTGGACAGGGGCTGAGCCAGACAAGTGGCTGGTTGCTCTTGTAGGACAATGGCATCATGGCAACAATTAAGTAGACAGCTGTGAGCACAGAACACTGCGTTTAATGACTCTTGCAGTACCAAACAGTGAGCACGGGTTGTGCCTGGGCAGCAGACGGTATCACATGTATCAGTAGCTCTTATTATTCTATAAAGCTTAAACACGCCCAGAGAAGAGAAGGGAAAGATGAGGTATGTAGCCAAAATTAAGCATATGTATCATAACTATAGCACATGATGACAGCTAAAGAGAATAAACCAGAGCCTTCAGTGGTACACGCTCGGTGTCATCACACATACCTCTGTTCATCCCAACATGTTCTAACAGAGCAAAGCTTTGACTCCATCTGCAAGCTTTCTTTTTTCTTCTTTCCACTCTCTCAAAAAAATATTACTAGATGTGGTATCCTTCCAAGCAATATATAAAACATGTAAATTCCAATTTAATTTTTGTAACTACAAGCCCAAAATGCAGCTCTTTTCCAAAACGTGCTCTGTCGATATGGCTCCCATCACTTTGGCAGAGACATGGCATAGCTACACCTTTCACAAAGGAATTCCGTAACAAAACGAGTTTTTACATGCTGAGACTAAATATTTTTAAACAGCACTCTCTGCCAACTTCAAGTTTCAGCTATATTTGTGCAACCGAAGAAAAAAAAATAGAAGAAAAATCACACACATGTTTCTATACAAGATTAAGCTGCATTTCTGGTTAACCTCAGAATTATTTCATTTTTATATAAACATTTAATGAGAAAGTTTAACGTCTTCCCTTCAATGAGGAAAAGGAAGCCAAGCCACTAGAAAAACAGTCTTTCTATACGTGTGTGTGTGTGTGTGTGTGTGCACGCACTCATTTTAATTAAAAGTAATTAACAGAATCCTGTGTTCTCACTCACAGTGTGCTGTTACTGCAGAGGACCTGCACACAGAGCCAGTGCTGTTTTGCTGAAAGCTGCTAGCGAGACATTGAATTATGCAACTAAGAATTTAAAACTAGAAGACTCGGAGGACATCGTTAGCTGGAGCTGTCATGGGATTCTCTCTAGAAAAGCAAAACAAAAGGAAAAAAACCAGATTTGGCAGCTTCTACCTTACGAAACCCATCACAGGGTAGGTGTTGAGCAGTTGTAGCATTTGCTTGCTTTCTTCAACATACTCCCTGTTTCTTGTGCTGAAAAATAATTCGTGCCTTTGCTTCTAAAACCAGTAATCCCTCCCTCAAGCTTAACCTGGGAGAGTAGCAGAGGCCTTGGACTCCTATCAAAACAAAGCAAATAAAAGTGATTCTGCAAAAGGCATCGGGAGAAGTGCCGTCCCTTCCCTAAAAATATTTTTTTCGTCAATAGAGCCCAGCCAGTCTAGAACTGTCTTCCAACTCCTTTCAGCTCAGCAGCATTTCTCTGACATTATATCACCATTTAAAGACTGCTAGAGCCCTAAACTTTTGAATCCACCCAGTACAAAGGAAAGCAAAAAACTCTTTTTTTCATGGGTTTATTTAAACTCTCCCTTTCACCCTGTCTTTGGAGCTAGGGCAAATATCGTCTCTGATTTGGATTTTGCACAGCAGGTTAATAGGAACTGTGTTTGGAGTTACTTACACAGGAGATGATACAATACAATCTAGTAAAAGCAAACAAACTCAGTTAAAAATAATGGCCAGAAAGTCCAGCAAATCTTCTGGAGTCTTAATGTTTCTCTCAATTTGGACATAAAGCACACAAACCCTATGATAATAAGATCTTTCTGGGGCTCCATATGGCTATTTACACGTGCACACACATCCTGAGCTGAGGCAGGGAGTGAAAAAAGGTATTGGTTGTGTGGGGCCTCCAGATTGTGAGATGAATAATGTCCTTAAAGGAAGCTCTCTTGATTTTCATTTACTGGGTTCTCAGTTCCTGGAAGGTGTGGGATGTCCCCTGTGGAGTATCTATTTCCTTGGCAGAATGCTAAAGGAATTTCAGACTGTTTCTAAGTTTACCTCTTGGAGCTTCCTATGGTACTCAGCTGCTCATTTTTCCCAGGAAAATCATGGAGGAGGGCTACTGCATGCCTGTATTCCAGAGAGGCAGAATGTGGCTCGGGGGACAGACCCACAAAGCAATGCTGTTAGACAGAGATACAGATACAGTTTTCACTCCTTAAGGAAGGAGCAAAAAGGCTGGTAAAAAACTTACTTTAAGTTTTAGTGCAAGTTTTGCTTGTGCAAGAGAAGAAAAGTAGTAATGTCAGCAAGGAAAAAAAAGCAATGAATGATATAAATGAAACAAGAAAAGTGGTGTACCAACAATTACCTTGAGTTAAGGATTTATGGAAGGGGTCTATTTTAATGGAATAGAAAGTCAATAAAACAGCAGTAAGACAGACGTGACAGTGTGACCTGTGCTTCCCAACAGTCAGCCCAAACCACTGATGCGCTGGTCACCACCTCTTTTTGATCTGCTCCTTGATGAGCCAGTTCAAGTGCTAACCAGCAGAAACCTAACCCAACACCACAGAAGAAAGTAGTTTTTGAAGGCTCCAGGGAGACCTTAGAGCACCTTCCAGTACCTGAAGGGGCTACAGGAAAGTTGGAGAGAGACTTCTGACAAGGGCATGGAGTGATGGGACAAGGGAAACAGGTTCAACCTGACAGAGGGGAGATTTAGATTGGATATTAGGAAGAAATTCTTTTCTGTGAGGGTGGTGAGACCCTGGCCCAGGGTGCCCAGAGAAGCTGTGGCTGCCCCTTCCCTGGCAATGTTCAAGGCCAGGTTGGATGGAGCTCTTTAGAGCAGCCTGGTCTGGTGGGAGGTGTCCCTGCCCATGGCAGGGGGTTGGAACTAGATGATCTTTAAGGTCCCTTCCAACCCAAACCATTCTATGATTCTGTGATTTATCACCCTGAACTGGCTCATGCAGGATGCAGGCAGGAAGACAGGCAAGGGAAGAAGGCTCTGAGGGCAGGGAGGGGACGAGACTGCAGCAGAAAGTGGATTTAAAGCACACCAAGCTTAGAGACATACTGAACCTACACACAAACACCTTCATTTGTGTAACTTCTTTCACTCATCTGCCAATCCAAAAGCTAATGCAAGATGCATCTAATTAGGAAAAGCATATGCCTGGCATACATACAGAGACATTCCCTGGTGCAGGCAGCCTTGAGAGAGGCCCTCTCAGGTGGGCAGTCCCCACGTTCCCCATAAGGATCTTGGTGTTCTGACTTGACACCCCTCCATCTATTGGTTTTAATTGTTGTGTGCTTAAACAAACGCCCTGGTATTTTGAGTTACTCAGTCACAAACCAATACAATTCTACTGTCAATAACAGCATAACTGCTAACCACTTTTACTTGCGGTACAAGCGTCCAACACTACATCTCAGGTGTATCTCTGCTGTGTCTCCTGAATATAGCCCACAGGTAAATGTGACCCATTGCTTCGGGTCTAAAATTCCCCAGCCCAGTGACTCCCTGAGAGTGTACCATGGGGGATTCACAGCATCACCCCAAATTACCACCTCCCTGACAAGTGAAGCAGCTTGGCACCAGTACAGCTGGCCCCATCACCCTGGAACGAGCCAAAGAACAGAATGAGACAGCGTAAGGTAAAAATGCCAAAATGTAAGAACCTGTAGGCAGAGCTGCCACTTACCTTCAGTGAGAGGTTATGAGTGACCAGACCAACATCACATGAGCTTTTGCATTGCTAACATGAAAGCTTGTCATTTGAATGCCCCCCTGCAGGAATCCGTGTCATGTCCAAAAGTGGCTTCAGCATTCTGGATAAGCAGATCCACTACTCCATGGCTGACAGATCTAATTTAGCAAATTCCTCCACTTCTTCTCTTCCATACTTGTAAACTTCTCAGTTTGTGCCATGTTACTGCAAAAACCTCCTTGGTCTCTTGGGTTTTCTCCCCCTCCTTCCTTGTCAAGGCAAGACAATGTAATGCAAATTTCCAGTGCTACGAAGACTTGGGAAATGGATCATTTGCATTTCTCTTCACTTAACAAAGACGTTTCATGTTCAAAATTTATCCTCAACATTTTTGCAAATATGCATAGGAAGAAGCTGAGGAGCCTCCCTTCCCTTTTCTCCAGGTTACATGCAACTTGCTTTTTAATGTTGAACTTCGAAGAAGCTGCAGACTAGCACAACACACAAACAATTTAAGACCAGAAATGTATGAAATTTATGCTTAATCGTTTTCAGCCATGAGGATCCCCCTAGAGCTGTGTGGCATTTGCTGTTCTCAGCTGCAGTGCTCTAGATTCCACGTTCCCCACTTCAAGCCTTGCCTTTGTATTTACATCAAAGCAGAGAAGCTCTGGGCCCTCTACACAACAGGCACAAATCTGCAACCCCCCAGGAGACCCCTCTGGCCACCCAAGCCCTGTGGAGAGGCACCCACCTTTTCCCAGCAGAGACCAAGGGAGGTGAGAATGGTCACATCTGTTAGGTAGGTGCTTAACGTTTGAGGAAGGCTCTCTGTAGACACTGTCACATACAGCATTGCTGCTTTCACAGCCACTGAGATAACGCCAGGTGTCTCCCACCTTTCCTGGCAGCACGAAGATAGATGCCAGGAGAGCAGCTAACACCAGGGCAGAGGCTGAGATCAAAGGAGGAGGGAATGACTTTTTACAAGGCCATGGAGTGACAGGGCAAGGAGGAACAGTTTCAAAGTGAAAGAGGGGAGATTTAGATTGGATATTGGGAAGAAATTCTTTCCTGTGAGGGTGGTGAGACACTGGCACAGGTTGCCCAGAGAAGCTGTGGATGCCCCTTCCTGGGCTTGGAGCAACCTGGTCTAGTGGAAGGTGTCCTTGCCCATGGCAGGGGGGTTGGAACTGGATGATCTTTAAGGTCCCTTCCAACCCAAACCATTCCATGATTCTATGACAGTTGTAGCACAGCAGAGGATGCCACAAGAGTGAGCTGAGAACGGTCAACTATAACACAACTAAGGACCACAGCTAAAAAACCCCTCAAAAGCCATATGCGGATGCATTATTTTGCTACACTGAACTGTGTGTCCAAGTTATAAAATTACACAATATAACACAAGTGCTCTCCTCGGGGCCATTCTAGCCCATCCAGCAGGCTCAGAAATCACCTAGCAGTCCACTTTGCATGGCCCAGGAGTGTCAAGGACGATGCTAAGGATGACAGCACCCAACAGCATGTGCCAAGTGGCCATGAGTGGAAGAGGCAGAAAATAGAGAACACCTTAATCAGTGGGCAACACTGACACTGTCTTTAGCTCACACTGTTCTGTCTTCCTGGCATAGTTTTCTACAACTGGTACTGTCTGCAGCCCTTGTCAAGAGATGACAATAAGATCTACTCAGGAATTGCTTATGTGCATGAGAAAGCATGAGCTTTCCACTTTCCAGGGTGTGATATTTGCTCACTTCATGTCTGATGCACAAACACTAGGACTGGGGCAGCAAGCATTTTAGCCCCTCTCCAAACACAGCACAAGATGATCAGAAAAATGAAGAGAGCACATACAGGGTGCTACCACAGAAGCACTGGTTTCCATTCTGAACCAGAAAACAGATGTTATTTTCTCTCCGCTTTGTAATTATTCAGTACTGTAAAGATCAGGAGATGTTCTTAACATTTCCTACTTGGTATCAAATTTAATACTTTTCATGGTATCTGGCAGACTCTGTGATACCAGTCGTTTGCTTTGTGTGGTATGAGGAAGTTTTGCATGCATGAAATGCCACGGGGAAGCTGGATTTCATTGCCACTTTTCATTTGCGCGACACCACATCAGTAAGTAACAACTATTAGTTACCTCAGGAGCCCGAGTTCGTGGAGGGGTCTGTTGTAGCCAAACACCTACGAGGTGCCTCAGCCGTGTGTTCTCAGGCTGCATCAGAAAGCTCAGGGTGTGCAGCACAGCTGGAATTGAGAAAGCCTCGCTCATGCTCCAATGTGCATCTCCGACTTACCGAGCGCGGTCATGACTTACAAATCAAATATCCTAACTCTGAGAGACTTGGTAACGGGTAACGGGTAGAGTCACAGCAACACCCCAGCACTGAAATCTTCCCCTCCTCCCCCCGTAACCACATCAGAAACAGCAGCCGTAGCACCACAGAACCCTGAAACAATGTGGGACTCTCACTCTACGTCATTAAGCGCTATTTCACTGAATGAAAGGCCACAAGTCAGTCATATTGCATCCATAAGCACATGGATGCCACAAGCCTCTCCCCTTCAGCTGCGGATCATAGAAAATCCCACGGAAGACATATTTCAACTTTCATGCTCCTTTTTGGTAAGAGGAGGACCTTCCACCCCTCCGTGGACACGGTATTCAAACCACACTGCCAAACATCGTATGATGTCCTTTCCAGAGTTAATTTTTAATTTCCTGACTCTACTGCATGAGAAATTTTCAAATTGTCTTGGCAGTCACTTCACGGCATGTGCAGACCTAATTGCAGAAGTGAATGCAGAGTCAGCCCAAATGAAAACCTCCGGACTAACTGAAGAATTTCTGCAGAATTAGTTACTTGGTTGAATTAAGTTCCAGGGAGCACTGCAGTCCAAGCAACGACTGCAAATGTAACGTGAAGGGTGCAAACCCTTCTTACCCCAGCCTGGTATGGAGTAAGGAGAGGCAGTGACTTCAACATGTCACCCAAAAACCCCGATGATTTTTCATTTTCATTTTTCAATGCCACAATTCATAACCCACAGATGTTGTGCATGGCTGTAAATCTTGGCACCCTCTCCGCTATGAAAGAATTTCACCTGGTATTCAATTTTCTTTGCGTTACCTTAAGTCACCCTAATCACACTGACATCTACTATCGATGATTATATTAGCCCTAAAAGATCCTTAAACAAATGAAAAGGACTGACTTCCACTCCTAAAGTTCTGCTTCCAATTTTCTAAAGGAAATTAAATAATGTATAAATCAAATGCTGGGCGCAGGCCCAGGCAGCTGAACATCGCTTTGTCCTTTCAAAGCGAAGAGGAAGTGTCTGCTACAGAAGGGACAAGCCAAGAGAAATAAAGCTTAACCTCAGCTCCATGTGAAAGTGATTTGGGATAATCGGGGGAATCTGCAAAGAGGTTAAAACGGGGACCACATACTAACAGGAGAACTTTACATCATGATCAAAAATATATCAAGAGCTGACCTTCACCTGGGGGAGCTGCACGGCCCAGGCAGCCTGTTACACCGCAGTGGAGTATGAAGGGCAGGAGAAAGAAGAGATGAGCAGGAAGTCAAAAATCTATTTATAGCTGGCATTTGTCATGTCATGGTAATCTTATCAGGGCTTTTTTCAGTTTGCAAGATTTATAAGTAAGTACTGCCTGACAACCTGACAGCAAGTCAGCTACGCAGTAAATGTGCACACTTACTTCCCAGTTCTCATTTAACTCATACATACTACTTAGATTATTAAGTCAGCCACCAAGGGACTTCTTAATTTATGTACTACTGATGGACTGCTGATCCTTCTCTTTAGCACAGTATATATCTAAGAACAGGGAAAAACCCAGTAAAAACGTGCTAGATATTTTCCTGGTATTTTCTAAGCAAGCGATCCCTTTAATTGCCACAAGGCATTTCTTAAAACTATTGGGAACAGATGTATTTTGTAATAAGATTTCTCTATCAAAAGAAGATCCTGATCAAGTTTACATGGCTTCAACAAGACTTTACACTGACATTTTTGCACACAGGAGAGTGGGTTTGAAATTTCAGATCCGCCACAGACTTCATACTTAGGGTCAACACAACCCAACTTGCACAACCCAAACTTCGATGGAGAGATGAAGATGTGACATTCAGCTGCTAATGCTGCAACCATGGACACTCTTGGCTATTTACAAGTCTTCCTCTCCTCAGCTTTAAAAGGTACGGGATATTTTAGATGCAATGCAAACAGCCCTTAAACAGAGGAAGAATCTACTCTATGCTTTCCCAAGAAAGCAGCAAAATTATTTTCAGCGCTGTCATTTAGCAGTCGTTTGGTCTGTCACAACACTGAGTGAGTAGCTGGCAAAGCAGGGATAGCCACGTAACAGTTACACACACATGTGAATTCAACAAACATCCTGCCTAGCTGTTGCAAACATGCCAGGAAATGCTTCACTGGTTAAAAAAAATAAGTAAAAAGTAAATCTCCAAACAAAATACTATTGATTTCTTTCCCTTTTGAAAAGTAAAGTCTCTGTATACACACTCGTACTTTGTAGAGTTATTTTAAAGTATGTAATGAGTGCTACTGCCATTTAGATTTCAGGATAGAAATTCATCTGAACATTAAGCACATTCGAGTCAGAACCACCAATGGGTTTACTGGGTTCACAGACCTGTAATTTGCCAACAAGTATCTGTACATTTCGGGAGAGATAGAAAAGATTAGAACAGTTTTCAGAAACCCTATTTGAGTGTAAAGAGGCAATTCAATCAACTGTCACGAGCTGGGAGATTGTCCTGTCCATCTCCCCGCTTCCTCTCTCCCAATGGACTCCCTGTGAATGAAGCACCAGCCCATGCTAAGGCTGTGTTTAAAAAAAGCAAACCAAGCAAAGGAATTAGGGGGCTTTAGCAGGACCACAGGGCTCTACACAAACACTACTAGAATAAACTCTGTAAAGACCTCCAAGTTTCACATCACTTTGTCTCTGCAGGTTACCAAATATCAATCACGAGAAGAAAAGAAGAAGCCATAAAGGATGGGAAGAAGTAGGAAGTTTTCACAGAATGTGGTTGTTTGCCATCCTTGAATTTAAACAGAACCAGACACACAACATGTTACTCACACATGAAAAGAGGAGAGCCAAAAAGGGAAGGAGAGACTTCTCTCTTTTCCTCTCTCCTCATTTCAAGAAAGCATCCCTGAAAGCACACAGGCATCTGCTTCGGGTTCCCCTGACGTCAGCAAACACAACTGAAGTCAAGCACATGCTTAAAGACGTTCCTAAACACTTATCTGCTTTCAATAACTGGAAGCTAAATGGAAGCTATAAATCAATGTTCAATCAACAAACAAGACGTTTTTTACTTTAAGGTGATGGTACTTACTGGTTCTGCAAAACTTTGGACTCAGTAAAACCCATTATTGGAACTAGAGACAGTTTCTAATGCAGGATTCAAACAACTTATGAATGCTAAGATATGGGCACTGGTAACAGAAAGGAGCTGTGATTAATATCAGTGTGTCACATCTCTCTGGTGCTTTGCATCTTAAACACAGCATTAACATTAAATAGTTAAACTAGTTGTAGGTAGGTCATTACCTGCAAAGCACCTACCAGAAGTAGTGGTATCCTGGGTTACCAAACTCCCATGTGGCAAGTGTTTAACATAAAGAGCTACAAACTGCGGTCCTTCATTTCCACAGTCACCAGCATCTTCTGCTCCCAAGGTGTAAACTGTCTGCATTTTGCATCTAAGCTTGTTAAATATTCCATGCAGAAAGCCAGGGGCTTCCACCAAGAGCCGCAATACAAGCGGAGAGCAAGCAATAGAACAGTCACTAAGGATTTCTACCTATTCGTTAAATATCCATGTCTCCAGTAAAAGGGAAATAGGAAGAAATGTGAAGGTTTGGTAGAAGGCTACTCATTCCCATGGGATAATTTTGCTAAGGCTGCTGGACAGGCAGCTGTGGTCAGCAGCTCAGGCAGCGTGTGGCCAGCACCCTCGGAGAGGTTGGGAGAAGGGTAAGAAATATGGGCTCTGCCGGAGCGTGGGAGACGTTACGCACCGGGGACCTCGGCAGGGGTTTAGGCAAAAGTCACCCCGAACAGGAGTCAGACATCTGACTATCCCTTTTCTAAGGGACTGAATGTAGGATTAGAGGTCTTGGCTCTGCCACAAATGTAATTTTTCACCACCCAGCAAGCTCTGCTGACACCTGGGAAAGCTTGGCTTCCTGGCATCAGTGCTCATTCACCTCCTGTCCCTCGTGGCCCATTATTAGCTCCTGGGACAGACTCCAATTCACTAGAGCCTGTACAGCAATGTCCGTGCGTGTGTGTCATCTCTATACAGGTACTCATTTAAAAATTTATCATCTGCCCACTGGAAATAACAAGACCTGCAATAATCTACAGTGACTTTGAGGATGTTACCATCTGCCACAGCCATTTGTTATTTTAGCACAGGATATTGCCTCTAATGCCTCTTCTCATAACGAGGTGCGTGCTGAGAAGGAAAAGAAGTCTGACCCAAAGTGGGACATTCATACTGGAAATACATACATTCATTCACACTTGAAATGGGCACAAAGGAACATAGCAGGGATGCAGGGCTGGGGTGCACATTCCTGACGTGGCCATCTCTAGCAACTCCAGGACAATCCCCTGCCCAGAGCTGGTCCCTGCGCGTGGGTTCCTGCCACCCCTGTTCTGCCCATGGGTAGTGGAGGGTGACAGCAGCCGCTGGGGCACCTGGCATGGCAGGGACTGGTCCCAGGGACTGCCACGGGAATTACTGTAGTGGGATCTAATTCCTTAGTAACAAGGTCCTATTTTAGCAATTCCTGGCTTTCATTAGGTTTATTCATCCTCAGGCCAATTTCTCTGCTGGCCTGACTCCCCTGGGGATTGTGCCAGCAAAGACTTTGGTCTAATAATTTCAGATTGATTTCTGTAGCGTCATGGTTGTGTGGCTTTGGGAAGACTATTTGTATATCCCGCTACAGACATTGCAGAAGCAAATATCAATTCTGAAGGAAGACTCAGACTATGCAACTACTCTTTCAAGATTAGAAAGTGTAGCCTAGACCACGGGCAAAAAACCCACATTGAAATACATTTAACAAATATGGAAAGTTAATGCTCCCCTGTATATTGCTGTGTGAGTTATTAGCACCTAAATATTCCCCATGGTTGAATTTGTATTAATGAGCTGGAAGACAAAGCGATCTAATCAGAAGAGATCAGCAGTAATTTCTCCTGTAGAAGATTTACATGCAGCAGCCATGTGTGTTTGTTTATGATCTCTACATCTGGTAATGAGTTTTTGACATGATGGAAAGCTGCGGTAGAATAATACACTCTGTTCCTCACACTGACTAATTAATGCCCTACTTAATCTGGAAAAAGGCACTTTAAAAATAAACACTCATTTTCAGCAGACCATAAAGAATAGGTAGCAACTGAATCACATAGCATAAGGCCTAAAAACTAGTGCAGCAGGCTCACAAGCATTGAAAAAGGTGATTTTTAACTCCCAGAGCACCAAGTGAAGAGCATGCACAACACATACCTCTCCAACACTGCAAACAATACATTCATATTTTGATTTTTTTCTGAAAGAGGAGTGCAAGTGTATGTTTTGTCCTTGTAGCAGTTTTTCTTTTGCACCTTCAAGACCTTAGATACCTGCAGAGATGACCAAAGCCTGAATTATAATCTGTACAAGTGACAAAAACCAGTAGGGGATGGCAGAGCAAAAACACTCCCATCATCCCCACACTGGGTGTTAAACTATGGTTTGTGTTCACAAGTTACCTACAGAAACACTGTTGGCTATCACCCTCAACCTCAGTCTGACCATGGATAAAATAAGCAGTAAATCCCAATTTCCACAAGAGACATTGACAGGAAAAGCATCCAGTGCAGAGGTGGTTAGACATTGGATCCCCACCAAAAAAAGGCCGGGGAGATGGTGTTCAGCTGGTCCTCTGCCTACAGGGCTGGTCACAGGGGGGCTCAGTGTCCTCAGCTTCCACTGAAGTAATTCCATTGCTTTTAGTCACTTCACCAGGTCCTTGTCTCCACAGGATGTTACGCTGGAACAGCTACTGCATTTACATTCACACCCTATCCCATTCCAGGATAACTTCCTCACATTGACTTGCCATTAGAAGTACAAGAAAGAGCATTGGTCTGTGGCTGCATTTAGCCCTAGGCTGAAGTCTCAAGAGGTAACAGAGAATAGAGATTTGGCTTTATCTTATAAACCTTGCTAATATATATCACCACCCTTTGGACTCAGACCAACTTCTCCTCTCTAATCTCCCAATCATTTCCCACAGAGCGCGTGTACTTTCTCTAGCCCATGAAAGCAGGCAAGGACATTAGGAAAATCAGAGGGATTGCAGGGCATGGAAAGCTCATGTGAGCTGCATTCAACAGCAAGTTTCCCAGCCTAAGATAATGGAGCTACAAAATGGCCCCTTTCAGTGACTGAGGAATCACCGTGGTGAATGAGAGAAAAACTGCTTAGGCTCCAAGTACTGAGGAACAACACTGCAGAGCCTTGGGACTGACCCTGCAGCTGGAATTAAAGGTAAGTCAGGTAAAACAGATAAACACAGAGCAAACAAACGAGGAGAGATGGAAGCTTTTCATATAAATTGAAGTGACAATGTCAAAATACGGCTTCTCCTGCCAAGCACAGCTCCTTACCCTCTCACTCATACAGCCAGTGGACAGAGTTTGTGACTCAGCTGTTCCTGGGTGCTCTTTAGCTGCAATGGAAAAATGCATTTTTGCAGCCCTCACAGCTCAGAGCCCCAGCCATGCCCCACCGAGACCATCTGCAAGGTCCCTGTCTCCCTGGTTCAGACTTCCCAACAGGAGCAGTGAGGACCAAGTGCAGAGCCACGTGTCTGACGGGGATGTTCCGGCAGATGTGCCCTGTGAGCACTGCCAGGTAAGGTCAGCAACGGCAGGAACCGTTGTGGGAATGGAACCAGCAATTCCCTAACAACACTTTGGTTTCGGGAACAGAGTGTGCAGGCTGAAGTCTGCAGAGAAGCACCAGCTCCTGCTGCCTTAATGGTCTAATGGTTAGGAATATGATGGTTGGACTTCATGACTCTGGAGGTCCCTTCCCACCATAATGATTCTGTGATTCTAGAAGTGAGCAAACAGCACACCATTTCTGGAGGTGCCTTGTTTTCTCTGCGTTTCCATCAATGCTTTCCTGATAAAGATTTAAATTATGTTTTTTTGTCAGTGCCTGTAGGCTCCTAGGCCTGTAGGACATCTCTGTTCCACTTTCTTAGCTTTGCTTCTGAGAGAAAACAAGTTACAGCTTCAAACTATGTTGGGCTGCAGTTTTAATCCTGCAGAATCCCCACTTACCCGCTTCTTCTCTGTTGGATTTACTGTTTACTCACAGACCATATGGGAAACATGTCGGGAAAGCATGCATCCGGGTTCATGTGCAGAATAAATACTTTTTATGACTATTCCCATGACCTGCAGCAATAGACTAGATTAGTCACCCACAACTATGTATAATCATACCATCATTTAAATACATTTCCAAAACAGAATGCATTTTAAGATACAGATCAACTAAATATTCCTCTATAGGCTTGCTAGATCTATTTCCTACAGCTTTACCATTTCCACCTGAGACAGAAAGCAGCATCTTTCATGTGTGGAGTCAATGTAAGAACATAAACACATGGGTCCATGTGAAAGTACAGCCCGCAGACTACTAGTGTTACCTGGCCTGCTCCATTAACAAAAAAATGATCAAGTGCAGCAGGAAAAGAGATGAAAATGGATGCTGATGCTGAAGTAAAAGTGCCAAAAAAACGTGCAAAAAAAAATAAATTTAAAAATTCTTTTTTATTCTCTGCATGTTCCAGAAAACCAAACTCCCTCTAATTTTAGGTTCATCCAAAAGCAGAATTGTAAAAGCTTTCTGCTGGATGGAGAATAGAATATTTCCCAAGCAGCATATATAATTTAATCCAAACCCAAATAAACAAAGGGTCAAATTCAACCTCACCCATTATACTTAGCAACAAAATTGAAAGGAAATCTTCAAAAAGTCATTCTGAAGCGAAATACTTAAAACCTTTTCAAGCGGAAACACCCTGAATTCTATTTGTAATGTAAAAAAAAGTCAATGACACAAAACTACAAAAATTATTCAATTTAGTGTTCCTATATAATTTTTTACCAGAAGAAAGTCTCAAGGACAATTTATAAAAGCAAAATTAATAACTGCATTTTTTTCTGTGTAAGTAGTGAGACAGTTATGTTCCATACTACTTCACCTTATTCAGGATTTTTCTTACTTTTGTTTTGTTTTGTTTTAGTTTGTCACCAACCTCTGGGTTGAAGAAAAATCTGATGTGTCCCTTCTGCTTTGGGAAATGGTTCTTTTAGGCACAGTTGCACATGCTATTGCCAGGAGTGAAGCATGCTTGCAGCTCTCCCCCACCTCCCCTCCCTACCCCATACACCTCTCATCTGCTACAGGGTATTTGTGAACACCTCACCAGCCAAACTGCCTGACTGCATCGTGTTACAAGAGTTAACCAGAACACAAGGAGATCTTCCTTTTGTTAAAATCATACCGAAAAGATAAAAAATTGGAGAGATTTGACACGGCAACTTGGCCTTTCATAGCCCTTTTTTGTTTTTTTAATGAAATGGAGGTCGGGTGTTATTTCTGCAGGCGAATGTTTAATACTTTTGCAAGCCTCTAAAAAAGGAAAGGGGTTTTGTTTTTCTTTTTTTCCTAAGAAATGCCTTCCCCATATGTTCCTGAGATGGTGAGCAAAGCACTGTAAAGTCCTCCCATGATGTTGCTGTTCAGCAAAACCCTCCAGCAACTGCCCAGCTGTAAGCACCTGAGTAAGTCTCCTCCTCATTCCTCAGCATAAAGAACCCTGAAGGAGGAGGGACTTGCCCTCCTTTTTGAAGCCAAGCACATGGTGAACAGGTTCCCTGAGCCGAGGCCGTTCAGAACTCTGGCTCCCAGGCACACACAAGCCCGTGGTCTCGACCAGGCTGCACACAAAGTCGAGCTGTTCCTGGAACAGGCAGTGATCAATCTCGGCCGGCCGCCTCCTTTGCCAGCTCCATCTCAACTTGGAGAACAGGCTATCTGGAAAATTATTTAAAACTGTGAATTTCCTTTCAACGGGCTTTGTTGTTGTTCTGCTTGTTCTGGGGGCAGAAAGCTGGAGCGGGGAGAGTCATTACATGGTGAAAAGCAAAAAACCCCACATTTTCATGTGCGATTACTTATATTAATACGTATCATTTTACATACATAGTACATCTACATATGGAACCTATTATTATTGAGGAAATGTTTTTTTAATGAGTAAGACTGAACAATACTTAAGAGAGAAAATGTTCAAACCAATGTTAATTTGCAGCAGAAGTAACAAAATATTTTAATAAAAAACAGTAAAAAACCTTGCCTTCGTATCCAGGATCAGCCCAGACCTGTGTTTACACCTTGAGAACAGGATTTGACTTGCATGGCTTTTTCAAGCTTTGCAAACCTCCTAAACTGAAATTTAAACTCTGACTCTGTCAAGCAGTTTTAAGAGTAAGACCAGTACTACAGACAAACAGAGATAGCTCATTATATTTCTGTTTTCCAGATCCATGGAAGCATTTTTACTTACTCCACCTTTTTTTTTTTTTTACCAAGCCTGTGTCTGCCTTCCCTTTCTAGCCCCCAAACTAATCCAAAAATAAATTAAAAAAAAAAAAAAAAGGGGGTGGATTTAGGTAATACAATCACTTCTGTATAAATGTAGCTAATTATATTCTCAATTGCTGAGCACTGTTTCCTCTCCCTCTCCCTGCATGCTGGGGTTAATTAAACTTTCCTTAAATGTTGCATATGAATTAAGAAGAAACAAACAACAAAAAACCCTCACTATTTTCAAATGAAAACAATCTGGTGCTAAAAAGTCCTGGCAGGCTAAACATTAGCACAATAAAACTGCTGGATTTTAAATGGTAAAAATGAAGTGACTAAAAGGTCTCTGTTTTAAAAATGAGAGACTTGCAAGAAAGACCGTTTGCTGTAGGGAAGAGATACTTTCTTTCAGGAATCCTCTCAAAACCAAGCATGAATTATTAGCAGCAAATATAAACCTCAAAATAGACTCTCTCTGTTATCATAATGCAAATATTAATGCGTATTTGCTATTCCTGCCAAATGTTATCAGTGTTGTTCTGACTCCCAGGGAACAACCTGTTCCGTGTAGATCCTGACTGGGCTAGGACTGGACTGGATTTATCATTTTAACACCAGTAACGTTGTTTTGTTCACCTTGAGAAACCACAGCATGAGCAAGAGGATACTGCACGGTCTCTTCACCAGCTCTTGAGGACAAGCCTTAGGAGCCTCAGGGCTGTGGGATCAGCAGAGCAGCTCCTGTGGCCCAGGGAGCTCTCACCGGCCGTGGCTCTCACCACCCACCTTAACTCACCCTCTTTATTTACTCTTCCCAAGCCAGCAGTTTTAAACACTTCTTTTAAATAGGTTGAACTACTTTTCCTTTTCTCCATAGAGAATGGATTGAGGAGAAAGACTCGAGGGTGTTGGTTGATGATAAGATCAAGCCAACAGCATCCTGAGCTGCATCCAAAGCAGCGTGACCAGCAGGGTGAGGGAGGGGATTCTGTCCCTCCACTCCACTCTCGTGAGACCCCACCTGCACTGCTGGGTCCAGTGCTGGAGTCCCCAAAATAAGAAGGACATGGAGCTGTTGGAGCCAGTCCACAAAGATGATCAGTGGGCTGGAGTACCTCTCCTATGGAGACAGGCTGAGAGAGTTGGGGTTGTTCAGCCTGGAGAAGAGAAGGCTCCAGGGAGACCTTATAGCAGCCTTCCAGTGCCTGAAGGGGCTACAGGAAAGCCAGAGAGGGACTGGTGACAAGAGCATGGAGTGATAGGACATGGGGAACAGGTTCAAACTGAAAGAGGGGAGATGTACATTGGATATCAGGAGGAAATTCTTTGCTGTGAGGGTGGTGAGACCCTGGCCCAGGGTGTCCAGAGAAACTGTGGCTGCCCCTCCCTGGCAGTGTCCAAGGCCAGGTTGGATGGGGCTTGGAGCAACCTGGTCTGGTGGGCAGTGAAACCAGCACCAGTCACTCCATACTGGCTTGATGCAACCTACTGGGGTAACATCCCACAGGTGCCAGGTACCAAATAAATGCACATCCTGGGAAACACACAATCTGTAATAATGCCCCATAAGTATTTGGAATGTTGTTCCAGATTTTGAATTTGCACAGTGCAAAACCAGTCCTACCTAGAAGGCAAAGAAACAAGGCAAATTATAATTTCTTCTGTTACTTAGGTGGTACATAGATACTACTGCATGCAACACCAAATGCCTGCTGAGTCTTTCTTGACAACAGATTTCAAATTATAAATGTCACACGGGCATCGTTTCAGGCTTTGAAATATGGTTCACTTGTTACCAAATACGATGTGTCAAATGATTTATCAAATTCACAAGAAAGAAGAAACCAATGAGACAACCCAACCTATCTCCCAGCAAGTCCAGGACTGTTTTCAATGAAACGTAGACTGGCAGAAGAGAGATTTATTACCACAGTTTCTTAATGCTACATTTTATATATATATATATAAATATATATGTGTTGCAAGCCTTCCTGTTGGGCTTCACATGGTACTTTTACCAAGCTCACCTGGATTTCCTCTGCCTGCCCAACTCGGTGGGTCACTTGCTGTCTGTGTGCCTCTGATGCTATGTCTCCATAGCCTATTTCTACAGATGGAGTTATTTTAGAAAGAACTTCCTGGATGCAAATAACTTCATGGGTGCCAGGGGAAAAATCAATTCAAAATTCAGTTTCAACACACTGATTAAAAGGAGGGGGATTCATCTGGCCACTGGTCCTCACAAACACATATAGCCACGTCTCCTATTAAAAATCTAGAAAAAGCAATACTGAAAGACCTGGAAATGTTTGCAATAGCTTAGCTTGGGACTAAATGAAACACAACACGCCTACTCTTTGATCCCATTAAAGTGCAAAGGGTTTTCTTGGTCATGGAAACATCATTTTGCTGTATCAAAATCTAATCGCACCAAACAGCACTGGCTAGTTCATGCATCGGTTGGTTTTACAGAAATGAACCGTTAGGAAATGACAAGCACATAAGTGACAGCAAGAGAACATGGCTACAAAAATGCATCTTACATTGAAAAGTAAAAAAATATAATAAAATAAATAAAAGATTGATAGATCTTCTGTTTTTCCTATCTAATTAATAATATACATTACATTAGAAGACATTTTAATCTGTAGGAATTAAAGAAATAATCCCTGGATTTAGCAAGCTCAAACATGTAGTTGGTTTTAAATGCATTAAATAATTCCACTGGTTACAGGGAAACTTTTTATGCACACGAAAATCTTTGAAATGCTGTAGGGTAACAATCCAAACTTTGACTAGGCTAGAAAAGAGAAGGTATTGATGGTCTGGCTTTGGATGATGTGATAAAGACAAACAGAATTCTAAGATTCCATGATAAAGGTGGCAAAATTCAACTGAAAAGTTGAATTCAGATCTCAAACTCTCTCAGACTTTGCAACTTGGTCAGTTCCTATTTTCTAATTAGCCATTAGGAAACAAGTATCTTGATCTTGCTTGGCACAACACATATATCAAAGCAATGAAAAATATGTTCATGGCAGATAACAGTTGTTTCAGATTTGTAAGCAGACTATTTTAGTTCCTTGGTACAGGGTACCTCTATTAGCACTGTGGTATCTCTCTGTGCTTGTCCCACAAAGAAAACACATTTTCATAGATGAAACACTAGGTCTATAAAGACTCAACAAGAGATCTCTTTCATTCATTCTACGTGAAACCTAGAGAAGTAGGAATTAATTATGAATTTCTGAAAATCCTAAATCTTAGAGAAAGAATTAAATATGTGGTAAAAGCTTTACTATGTCTTGATAACTAAGAAAGTAGACACACACACACACACATACACACACATTTGTAAAGGGTAATACAAGTAGGACACAAAGCAGGTCAAATGAATGCAGGTCACAATGAATGCAATGATGCTACTACCTGAGTGACAATATTACCAATTAATTTTTAAAAAGTCTCTAACAAAAGCTGAAATATTTTTCCATCACAGAAGAGAGACTTTTTGGCTGTATTTATATAACATCCTGAGTAAACTGGCTGGATTGCAAAGACAGGACACTATCCTAATGAAAGGAAAGTAAAATACTTCTCAGGACTGACATTCATCAATATAAAATAGCCATTTTTTGAAGTAAGGGAAGTAATTAAAGCAAAACCATTTTGGTACCACTGCCCTATTTCCTGCATGTTCATAAAAAAAAAAAATGCACACACCCCCCCTCATGCTGTTCATTAACTCTGCAATAAACATCTTACTTCCATGTCACACATTGGAAAGCACTCCTAAACTGGGAAGTTGGGCAACAGCCTTGCTCTATGCAAAAACGGCCAAGTCCAGTCAGGAAACAGATTAATTTGAAAGCCTTAATTAATGACTGAACATTTATACAGCCAAGATTTATGAGTTACAAGGAAGTAAGTCCAAAACATAACACTCCCTCCTGCATGCAAGCTCTCTTTTTAATGGTAAACAATTAGCCTAGAGTAAGATACTGTCTAAATTCTCAAGTCAACTTTCTTCTTCCAGCTTCCAAGCATTGATAGAAGACAAATTAATTGACTGGTTTTTTCCCTACTTTTCCATAAATATTGTTATTCATAAACAAGAGTTAATGAAGACAAAATATAGATCTATTATTTTAAATAAGCAAGCCAATGAGTGTCAAAAGATATTTTCTTTTAGCTTACGAGTGCAAAAACAGTATACAAAAAAGAAGGGGAAAGGAAAGAACAGAATACTTTCTGGATGGATATGTTTATAGAACTTATTTTCTATATATGCTTAAAGGAAACCATAAACAAGAAAAGGAAAGTCTTTGGATAGATAAATAGATACACACTTCTCAAAATTTTATATAATTACATGCAAAAAACTTTCTTAAAATAAAAAAAATCCCCAGGCTTCTCTTCTTTAAATTTACTTCACTGAATTCACAAATACTTTTGCAAATTCAGTAACAACAAATGTTAGAAATTAAGAGTAAGTTTTCAGCTTTAAACATTTTGAGTATATTACACTTCTGGAGAGAACTCACATCCTATTATGATGAGCCCTTACTGTTTGAATATTAAAACAAGACTGCCAACTCTTTGGAAGTCCTCAGGCCTTGAACTAGAAAAGTCAGAAATCAAGAGAAGTTCTGTTCTCTCTTGTTTATACTAAATTACCAAACTCATTTTCTTGCCTGCAAATTTGGTTTCGCTAACAAAGGAGCGCGGTTTGCTTCTCCCCCCTGGTTTATAGAACACGTGAATACACAGAAATGACAAGATCCCATGAGGCAGTAACACATCTGATTACAGGAGCCTGCCATGAGCCTGTACCATACTGCAAGCCCTCCCTGGCAAGGGAACTCCCTAAAACACCTCCCCCCAGGTACACAGCCACAACCACAGCTCACAGAGGGAACCAGAAACACAAGCAGCACGCGCCTTTCAGGCTTGGGTTTGGGTTTTTTTGCTTGTTTGTGGCAGTGCTGAACACCCAAGCCCCTATCATTGCCTGTCATGAGAAAAATCCCCAACAACTTGTCATCCTGGCTTCTTGTCTTCGCTTCTTCGTTCTTGGCTGAATGATGAAAACCACGCCTTGTCAGGGAAAGTGGCTGTTGAAGAGAGATTGAGCGGAAAGAGTTTTCCTGACATGGGCTCACAAATACATGGAAACATCCTGCTGCTGCAGGCACCCACAGAGTCCAGCCCATGAGCTGGGTACATATTTTTCCCCCCTTTTTCATCAGTTTCTCATCAAACGGGAGCTCGCTGGGAGCGGTTCCGGAAAAAGACAAAGTTGCTTTATCCCAGTAAAAGGCACAATTAAAGCAAAATATACAAGACAAAAGAAAAGACAGATTGCTGCTCTCCCCCTCCTTTCCCTCCAGTGGAGTGCAGAGTTAAGTGTAACAGTAATAGTCTGGTTTTATCACAAATTTACTTTATTTGCTAGGAAATGAAGTACCAAACACCACAAAGCCAGTCTCTGTAAGACACCAATTACTCTGAAACCATAACTAACCCACCCCGCTTCCCTAAATCACAAACTAAACCATCAAACAAACAAAATCCAAAGCAGCTCTTTTAAACTGGGCAAAACACTCTTAGTTCTGCTCCCCTGACAATGGGGATGTCAAGACCAATTAGCAATTGCAGTCATCTTGGGTTTTGCTCTGTTCTCTTCCACTGCAAGTGGTCAACCCAGATCCAATGGCTCGCTCCTATACACGCAATGCCATGGACAAATTACAGATGACCAAGACCTGAAAGGTTTTTTTTCTACCTGGCCATCCTTGATATTTACATTATTCAAAGCCAAGCTTAAGCTGAGAACTAGGTGATAGCTAGAAAAAGTTTAATTAAAAAGCAAAACAGTGAATGGAATTGTTTCTAACATAGCTAATAATTCACTGCAGAGTTATTATTGTGCTGTTTCCACCCGCCAATAACCCTTTTGCCAAAGGCAATCTAAAGCTTTATGTATTTCCATACGTATTTAAGGGAAACCATAAAAGGTAACTTGGAAATAACAACTTCCAATTTTTGATATACAAAAAACCTGAGCTACAGCAGTGCAGGCACCCATCAGCTTTTCAGCAGTGCTAAGAAACGTTACTTGACAGCTCCTACTTCAGGCAAAAGTTTGAATGCTAAGACCAAAGTTTTGTGCCAACACAAAATCTTTGTTAGGATTCAAATACAAAACAAAAAGCCAGCTACAGATAGCTCCCCTTACTGCACCTTCTTCAATGGGCTTGCAGCTCACTGTCTCACGAACAGCCAGTGTTCAGGCATGCTGTGAAACCAGAAGTTCCATGGAAAGATTAAAATTTCCCAGTTTGACAATGTTGGCTTGGCTGCAAATATTTGAACACTTCCCTGTTGCCACATTCAGCATCAGTGACCATCTTACTCACTAACAACCTTGCAAGCTGCTTCAGAATTAGTGCTGAGCAGCTTAATCTCCCCAAAAAGCCTCCAACTCCAACAACGTTATTGCTAGTTTGTGGGTAAAAAAGGAAAGCTGAACAAAAGCAGGTATTTCAACTATTCTGTCCCAAAAATATCTCACTTAGAAAAACAAAATTATATATCATCAAGACCCCTTTGAGAGGAATACAGCAGAGTGCATTTTCAAATAACTTAATGGAATGACAAGTGTGTAAGCTTGCAGCTTTTACACATTTTTAGGGATGGGAAGTAATAAAGCAGATCAAAATTATAATGTTAAAAAACCCAAAAAACCCTCTTCAAATACTTTATCAGTTATGATCATCCCTCCCAAAGTAAACTCCACATTTACTTTACACAAAAGAAATATTATTTCTATTCTAGGAGAAAGCAATGGAAGCAGAATAGTTGGTGCACGTTCTATATAAATGTAGCTTTAATAGTGACAGCTTTTAAGTTTGAAATTCAGTACATTTATTGCTTGAGATATCCACAGTCTAACAGCACACTTACTGATTTTATTAGACCTTCTTCCATTATTCACTATGAGGTTCCAAATTTTTGCAACAGAAACAATGACTTTGCTGATGACTGCCAAAGGCAAACATCCTATTTTATATGTACACAAAGATACCAATATATGTTCAAATATTTTAATTCATACACACACACCCCTTTCCAATCTTTGCAGTTCAGTGAAGTGTAAACAGTTAGTGTTGTCCTTAAAATAGACATTCTTCATTCACAGCAACAATACACGGGTAGATTAATAAGCTTTTATACCTGGGCTCTATTATTCCTCTGCCATTCATTAACATTTCTTCCACCTTGACAGCAATTTAACTGGCACAGTACCAGAAACACAAGTAGGTCAGCACAAGGTGTTCCTCTGTATGGTTTCACCTGGTATAAACATCCTATCTGAATTAGCCTTCAGGTACGACATTTAAATGTTCCCAGTGCCAACTGAGATCACAAGCAGAACTATTCTGGGTATTGTTGTCCAAGAACTACCCTTACTTTTGAAGGACTGACCTGTTAAGAGATGGAGAGGAGATTTTCCTGCAGAAGCAGGGAGTGATCTGCAGCTCTCCTGGCCAAGCTGATGCCTAAGATTATGCCTCAGTGCTACCTCTGTGGGAAACCCCCTTAAAATCCTCAGCATATTCAAGAGGAAAATGTATATGCACATAGAAAAAGGTAAATTGAACCCTGAGGTTTGATAGTCAGACACTGTATACCATTAAATGTTATCATAGCAGGCACTTAGGACAGTCAGCCCCAGGCTAATCTTAAAAGCATAAGAAATAGCAATGGATACATAAGAATATTTAGTTTTTCCCCCATTTATGGAAGAAGCGGATACAAATGAGTGCTCTCACAGAAAAGGAAACAAAAACCATCAGACCTATCATTTGTTAATGCATTAAGATATATTCAGTATTTACAGCAACTTGCATATGTTGAGGTCCTGCCACCATGCTGGTGTAAGAGTCAATGAATTAATTCTTTACGAAATGCAATGACTTTTGGTGATTTGCTCTAATTTGTATGCCTTGTCTTATACTTCAGGACTAGAGCTGAGACAAATTCAGAGCAGCAAGCTCACTTCTAACTGCATGCCGTGGGACACATCACAACTCACCAGCCCAAGTGCCAGCACTACAGGTTTAAATCAGAAAAACAGGTCAACATGAGGGAAAAACGCTTCACATTTTTTTCTTTTAATTTTTTAACATACAAGCAAATTCTGCCACTCTGAATTGTTACAAGCATTTGTATTATGGACATTAAAATACTTTAAAAGGCAGAAATAAACCAACATTTTGAATTTCTTCCTGATCATTGCAAATGCAATTTTTACTGTGAACATTATATAGCCCTGTTTGTGACCACTGGTAGACTGACATGTGCTTGAAGCCACTGAAGAATAATCTCTGCTGCCTGATTAAAAATAAAGAAGAATAAGAATGAATTAAATTAAGAGTTGATAGAAATAACTCACAGGCAAAAAATAAAACTACAATAAAACAATAGCAGTAGCCTAAAGAGACGTATTTTTTCCTTCAGGAATGAATTTCCATCTGCTTTTAAAGAGCAACATGTTTTTCCATTGCTGGGAATTACAGCCAAAGCCAGGACAATAAAGCAGCAAAGCCACAGGCAAGAGCAGAGGGCAAGTGGAGCTGGCTGACAGAGCATCAGTCCAGGTCCCTCTTTTATAAGCCTGTGTTTTGGTGACAGCTCAACAGTCCCCTGCTGTGCTGGCAACACAGTCCCCTCTGCCACCCCCAGCAACGGGGAGCTCCTGGGAACCCCACGGCACACAAGGTAGTGTGGCAAAGGGAAGGTGAGGGCAGGGGAGGGAGGCAAACAGCATAGTCAGTGCTGCCACTATATGTCCCCAGGGCCTCGGCTGGTTTGGTGAAACTCCAGCTGTTTTATAAAAGCTCCTGGGGAGCGAGCAGCCCCGTTGGCAGAGCATTGCTTACCCCCAGCACCAGGGATGCTCCCACCGCAGGTTCCTCCTCCAAGCCAGCACACACCAAGGAATAATCCCTCAAAGGCACAGAGAGAGCAAAAGCAAACCCAAGTGCTCATTCACAGAACCCGGGTGGATGATGCCATTAAAATAGTTAACGAGGACAGAAAGGAAGAAAAAAGACACCTTGAAATTAGCTGTAAGGTTCCTGCACCCTTCCTGTTTCAGCACTTAAGGAATCAAAGTGTTCAGCCCTTTACAGTATGTGGAGGAAGAAAATCTCAGGTTTGAGAAACAGGCTAAATTTCACACCTCAACACTATCCGCTGCTCACTTGGGGGCTCATTCAAATTCCCTCTGGCATTTTCCCCAAGTTCCTCTGAGGATCACTGTTCTTTGAGTGACTTTAGGAAGCAGTTTCGACTGTATCCTCCTGAGCTGTTAATGGGTTTGACCTTTTTGGAAACACTAATGTCCCTTCAGCCAGATGCATTAAATCTCCTCTGCTTGATTAAACTATTAGCAAATCATTATCTCACTGAAGGATAAAGTGTTCTTTCCCAGATGAGCCAGCCATGCATAAATTTCAGTGCAAATACTCTCCTGTATACCAAACCTGATGTTTTGCATAAACCATGCTTACAGGGTGAATGCATGCAGTACTTCTTCGGGTCTCAGCTGAGACAAGACTTAATGAAAATGCCCTCTTAGGGCAATAAACCCCCCACCACCTCTGCAAATGTGCCAGGGGAACCAGATCTTTCTAAAGTGACTCAAAAGGAGAGTGAGGAGCAGTGGCATAATGCCACAAACTCTTGTGGCTCAGCATGGCCACGCCAGCCAGTGATTGCCCTTGTTCCCAATCTGCCCGAGCACATTCTGCACGTACAAGGTTCTTGCGAGCCCAGCAGTGAGCAAAATCCCATGGGAAGTCCTGGGTAGTTAGTTATTTCCTTTCCGGTGATTCATCTCGTTTATCCCAAACACTGACATTCGGAAAACATTCCCAATGCCAGGTATTTCCTCACCTTCCAGCCACCTGTGCCAAACACATCCTCAGCACTGATAAACGTGTGTAGGAAGGTGGTGATCCCGTATTATCCATATTGGATGAAGGCTGAGCCTCTTTTCCTCACCCACCCACACAAAAATGTTCACTGTTCAATGAGTGATATAAATTAACAGATCCTATGTGTCATTCCAAAATAAACTTCAGAGGTTCATCTGAGGCCTTAAATCTTGCTGTGCTTCAATTTGATGGCGTTCCTCACTTAGAACACTGCATTTTGCTGTAATGTCAGGTCCTGGTGTGGAGCTATGCAGAACTCCTTCAAAAGGAGAGGCCATCCAGCAGTCAGGCCAGAGTCATCTCAGCCACAGATGCTTTAACTACCAAAGTGTATGCTCAAATCACACATGTCTGATGAGACGTTGATTTTTTTTTGGTGGTGTCTTAGAAGTTCAAAATCTGAGGGCCCAGTCCCAAGGTGTGATGTGTTGAGCACCTCCAACACCTCTTGAATTCAATGGGAACTGAACACACTCTGCATCTAGCACAGCTAAGCATAAAAGGAACAAACATATTTGCATCTAAAAATTAAAAGCATGAGCTTTAGCCAGGACATGATTTGAAGGGTCTACTGGTTTTTTTTCCTCATACAGAAACTTCAATCTTACCTGTCTGGGTTGGTTTTTTCTTTACACCTTCACTCCCCAAAGCCTGTGTCTCTTTTTAGGCCACTGCACTGGGTTGGATCTGCTGCCCTTCAAAAATGTTAAACAGAAAGCCTTTTCCTTAAGTTTGAATGACCTTTTCCTTCATGGAAAACTAGATGTTAAGAAGATAACACCTAATTTGTCAGATGTCCCTTTTTTCGCCCTGTATCTAAGTCTTCTCTCACCTTTACTGTAGATGCTGTTTTCTAAAGAGACAAACTCTTCCCAATCTCTTAAAAGTCACTTTGCCCTCATGTACACCTAGATGCATCCCTAGTAAAGATGCATTCTTTTCTAGTTGATACCTTCCTCTATAAGAAAGAGAGAAGTTTGGGGAGGTTTTGGTAATTTGGGGTGTTTTTTAATTAAAGTTTATAGTTTAAGTATATCAATATCTGCTAAACAAGAGCATGCATGTTTTGGAATATATCATTTCAGTGTCAAAGGCTTTGGTTGATTCCAGCTAGTGTGCTGCTGCAAAGAATCCTTCTGGCATCAAATATCAGCCAGAGCAAACCTTCACTGCCTTGCTTTTTTTTTCCCCCCCCTTCATTCCCTGTGTTCCCAATGAGAGTTATTGCAAAGTGAGAAAGATATTTTTTACATTAACTATTCTGCTTCGAGTAAGAACCAGTGAAAGATTTACAGTTTCCCAGATTCCCGCTTCACTATTGTGTCCTGTAAGCATGGAAACTGATAATACTATAGAAACAATGCCAGCCTTCGCTTTCCCCATGACCTGCTTTCCACCAATTTAAAAGCAGGCAGTCCCATTAGCTCACTTTTATAAGCACACTCGTCTCAAGAATACTGTCATCATATCCACAGTATTTAATTTTTTATTACTTCTAAGCAACTTTAAGCTCAAAACAACTCCACACTACTGCCTGAAACCTCCCTTTCTGCCACTGCCTTCTAAACTGTAACAAAAACAATAATGTGACTGGGGCTCAGACAATAAAAGAAAGTCTCTCACTCTCCTGGTTTTCTATTTTATCACCTACTTTCTGGAACAAAATATTTCTACAGTGGGGAAACGTCTTTAGTCCTTGCTTGTCCCTTTTCACAGCGCAGACTCTGAGGACTTGAAGACAGACACACCCTTTCCACTTAATTCACAAAGGCAAATGATAGAATCTTTTTTTCCCACACACGTCTAATAAAGACACCAGTCTTTGCATTTATAAAGGTAGGTGTCCTTTCTCCAGGCCAAGACATGTTCCAGCTACAACCTTTTCTGTTTCAGACAACATAGAATGTAAAAATTAGAAGACAAGCAGCTTCCTATCAGATATTGTCCACGTGAGACCTTGAGTTGAGACTACTGGTGCTTTCTATCACAACAGAGAGAAGCCAATAGTTAACAGAAAAAGAAAAACCCAATCTGAACCCCAAATTGAACGAGTAGAGCACTGGAGTTTGCAGAAGGCCAATCTTTCCTAAAGCAACCTGGCTGCACCAGCACCACGAGAGCAAACAAGACCCAAAAAACTCACACCACTTGTACTTTAAAACTTTGCTTTTAAATACTTCTGTGGTTGGATCTTTAATTAACCATGCTTTATAGAAAGCACAGTGAGAACTCAAACAGATAAAACTCCTCAGCATGAAGTATAATAGTGAAAATGCTCTAGGAAAAAGCCATGATTAAAGCAAACAATCTCCAAGTGAAGACATCCCAATTATATAAAACCATTTAAAAAAAATCATCAGTTTTATTTATAAAAGTCAGATCTCCTGCAATTCTGCCCAAAATAAAACACAGGAACTCTAGAATAAACCTTATAAAAGTTTCGATGCAGCACGACACTTGTTCTTTTAACTATTTTTATTACTTTCAAGGACTAGAGATATCTCCTCTGTGCCTACAAGTGCTCCTTTCTAATGTTACAGCACCTGGACTTGCAAGTTCAGCCTCCTGCTGAACCATGTCAGGCATCAGCTGCCAGGGCACAGCCTTCAGTAGGAACTTCTAAGAAAAAAAAGCTGGGGGCAAAGACAAGAGCAGTTCTGACTGCTCCTCTGCCACACTGCTGAAAGCTGCTGGCCTGTGTGAGAGGGCAAATGGGACATACAGACACTACAGAGCCATCCTTGCAGCAGCCAGACCTACCCTGCGCATGGCTTGGACACACCAGCTCAGCTAAGAAGAGGTTGAGGTGGTTCTGGGAAGAGGCAGATACCTTCAAAGGCAAAGATGCAGCCCGAACACCTGCCTTAGAGGGAGGAGGGAATGATCCTTGGTGTCAACATCAGCTCCGAGGCCAAACCTTGCTATTCAGAAACTTCTGAAAACAATGTCTCACTTCCCTGATTTACAGATACTGAAGTATCCCTGAAAAAGAGCCTTAAGCACTGCTGCAGAGCTCTACTTCAGAAGGGCCTAGAAATGAAGATCAACACAAACCCAAATGTTTCTAGAAAGCTGAGGGGCTTTGTTTGACTTATACTATTAGCATAGTAAGAGCTAACCATACAGGAATTGCTCCTCTAATGCACTTTTTTTTAACACTAAACTTCACTTAGACATGAGAGTAGGAAATTATAATTCACCCTCATAAATTATCTCCCATCTTCTCTCACATGAAACAGTGGGAAGTAATCACCTTCTCTTTCTATCTTGATCTATCTTGAAAGGCACTCATTACGAGAAACGTACATGCAGCAGGTGAATAGAGATAACTGGTCATAAGTGATGACAGGCAAAAATACTCAAATATCTGATCTGAAAGAGGGCCAAGTTGGAAGCCAGATGCACACTGCACCACCCGCTTCCCTCGCTGTGGATTCAGCTCATGTCAGGATGATTCAACGCATCTCTACACGCAACTCCCTATTCATACAGCATCTTCTAGTCACAAAACCAAGCATTTTCCATTTCTTTTTCTAAACAAAGGGCAGAACAGTGGAATGGGAACTTGCCATTCAACAGCGGAAACTATTTGTAAAGCTGGGAAGCTGGAGACACTAGGAAGAAAAGGCTTTAATGAAACTGGCCACTGTGCGTGCCAACTGTCAAGACTTTTAATGTATTCTTCCAAGGAACACTGACTGGGGCTTTTTCTGTATTTATTCTTTATAGCCCAGTTATTATAACTCTTTGAATGATGCAAAAGAACAAAATTCATGAGAAATGCCATATTAGAAACAGGCAGGCTTTTTTCCCCACTGCAACTAGTTTGTAGCTGCACTCAGTGACCCATTAACTTATTTTTGGTTCTGTACAAAGCCAGCACCAAGACATTTGCGACTCATTATCAACCAGGCATAGGAATTCACCACTGGAGCCTCAGCTGATCCAGATCCAAAGGAAATCCCCATATGCTTGGAATTTCTGACATACAAGCATTACAGTTGTTGCCTGGTAAGAAGACAGTTTCCATACACAACAGAGGATATGTTTATATTTATGTTTTTGGAGGCTTGCAACTTAGCCAGAGGCAGATAAATTTTCCCAGGGCAGCAAAAGTTGTATCACAGACATTCGGGTAAAAACCACACTGTTTCAAGTCACTGCTCCAAAGCATGGAGGCAGTAGAGCTGTGACAGTTCCCCAGACCAACATTTAAGCCTCCAATCCTTTTGATTATTGCCTTTTTTCATTATGAGAGCCCACATTCCATGGCAAAAAGATGTGCTGCACAAACCAGCTTTGCTCACTGCGCAGCTTTCATTCATTCCTTCCCAGAGCACAGTTTGTCCTCTGCTGTGGAGGAGGAAAGCTCCTGTGGGTTTGACTTTGGTGTTCTCCACAAAACAGCTTCCCGGAGCACGCCTGGAGGCGAGCCCAGACACTGCTGCTGCATATGGCAGGGTCTGACCCCATCCCTTGCACTTGGAGCACTGACAGCACTGCCCTCACCAGCCAGAGGTTACTAGTAGGCAACACAGCATCTTACAATGTACTGGCATATAAATGATAGCTACGTGAGCAGAGGTCTTGCCTGGGAACATATCCAATGACCAGCCAGTTGAGAAGGGCCTTCAGCATCATAGGAACCACACAAATACTCCACAGTCACCCTCTCCTTTGGACCAAGACAAAAGTTTAGCTTGTTTCCTTGCCCTCGTAAACAGCACGCAGAAGGATAGAGGAGCCCAGGAAAGCACATCACCTTTTCCACTCTACTATGGAAAAAGTAGAAGGTGACCATGTAAGTAAAGATGGTGCAATAATGTGCGCACCAGGACTGGCTATGGAAAGGTGGAAATCTTATTTCTGGTTTCTCATACCTTTCAAAAGCTTAAATTGGCAACCTTAATAACATTCTTTGAATTTTTGAAACAATACAATGACTTCCAATTAATCAAAGTGAGGAAAGAATGAAACATCCTTTCATGAGACACTGACGTGAATAATATTCAGGGAGCAGAGTGGTGACCACTAACGTACCAATGCTAATTATAACTGCTAGGCAGCAGCATCTGAGAAAGCTTCTCCTTCTACCCAGGACAGGAAATAATTGTCTGACATCCATTGTCAGAAGCTGACTAGTTAATAGCAACAAGCTCTAACAATAAGTGCTGCTGTGAGGTCTTAATTATACAGAATAGGAAAATACGAGCTTCAAAGCGACCAGTGACTCCTTTGCAATTCCCATGCGCTGTCTCATAATCCTGTCTCTCCTCACTCCATCTGAGGCTCTCAGTCACAATCCTAAATGCAAGATCCGCAGAGACATGGGGAGGCCCAGGTCAACTGTTTGCACAGTCTGAGGACACTTGTCCCCACCTCCCTCCACTTCTCCTGGCAGCACATCCTGCACGAAGCCACCTGTGATCGTACTACACCTCACCCTGGAAGAGGCCCTTCCCCTGGCAACAATCCTCTGATGGGAACCTCGACAGAAAAAAGCCCTAGATTGTATTCTGATTTTGGAGTGGAAACACAGAAATCTCTCAAACATTCCCTTTCATAATTCCCTCCACCACTTTGAGAAGACTTGAGGGACAATATCTGGATGATTCTTGATTTCCATTTCAAAACCACAATTTTGTGCACCAACTCTGCTGCCATTACTGGTCAGAAAGTTTTACCTCTGCTCCTGAGTATTTCTGCGTGTGCTGAACGAGCTCCTCCAAGCAGACTTCATCACTGACTGGCATGGACTGAAAATGAAGCTTGAAGATCTCCCCACGAGTGGCTGCGTCTGGTAATGGCACGTAGATAATTCTGTCTATTCGTCCTGGTCTCAGCAAGGCCTGCAATGAGAGCATCACAGGAAAAATTATAGCACATGGCAGAGCATATCAAGAAAGCAAAAAACCACAACCCAATTAAAGACAACGATGCTGCCAGATAACCAACAATTCCAGCAAAAGCAAGAAGCTGCACAAGAATTATCAAGCTATGTGCAAGAGGGGTTATTCTCCTACGTCAGGATGGAGCAGTCACTGAAAAGACAGTGAGGCTACTCAGTGTGAGAAACACCAGCTTATGGAAAAAAGGAATCATGAAGGAACCATAGCAATTTTCCTAAAATAATAATTTTAGGCTTGTTGCAAGGTGTGCTGGAATGTTAGGACTTGGCAGAAGGACAGGTGGCAATGGACACATCCCAAGTTCAGATCTTCAATCAAGACAAGTAGAGAAAAAGAAGCTTTCTGAAGTGAAGCATGCATTCTGAATTCATGTTGTTCTACCCCAAATTATCAGAGCTGCAAATGCTTACAGAAGAGCAGATTCCTTTGACAGTTTTTTATGCAAAATAAGGTAACAACAGACAGGCCAGTGATGCTCAGCTTCGAAAAGGGGCAGAAAAAACCCACAGACTTAGCAAAAGCACTATAGTTAATACATTTTAGCATCAGTTTTGAACTGTTGGAAAAACCCCTGGGTTTTCCTTCTCTTGTGCCACGAGACAACTGAAAATTCAACAGATGAACACAGTTACAAGGTAAGGCCCCAACTTTGCAGCTCCACACACATGTATTGGCCCTTGTACTTCGGTTCCCTGGGGTTACTCAGATTATATATACACCAGGGAGGTGGGAGAGTGGCAGAGCAAACTCTGGGAAGCAGTGACAGGCAATGTAAGAGGGGACAACAGGCAGCACGGAGGGTTCAGACTGTATGGGAAGAAAAAATGTCTACAAGAGAAGTGCAGCCTCGAGGCAGGTCACTGGGGAGGCTGCGGAAACTCTGTCCTCGGGGGCTTTGCAGCTTGGCCAGACAAAGCCAAGCCCTCCCCAGTCTGGTGCTGGCGACAGTCCCGTGTTGTGGAGGAGGGGGACCACAGGCCCTCTGGAAGCCCCCTCCAACCATCATTTCTGTGACTCTGCTTTCTGGACAGGGTCAAAAATTAAACATTATCTATATATAAAACACTATATCCGATACAGAGGAGAAGCCAAGCTCTTAAATTTATGAGAAGAGAGGAAGCTCATTTCCCTGTATTTCTAAAAATCTCCCAAGACTTTTAAAAACCATCTACAGTTAAAAAAGTAAAAACCCTCCAAGTCTTTCTTACTTGACATTTGAAAAAACCCAACAAACATGTGCACAGCGAAGGCACATAAATAGTATTTAAGCTATTTTTTAGAAACTGAACAATGTTTATAAGATTCAGCATGTAACCTAAATTGTTTTTATGTTATGGTTCTCCCTTGGGCAGAGTAGTTCGAGTTCCAGATGACTAGAGATATTGCATGGCTGTCCTGGGCTGTCAGCCAGTAAGTCTTTTCCCAGCCTGATCATGTCAGTGAAAGTCACGCTGAAAAAATAGTAGGAAAGAGCTTTCCTTCCTGCACAGCATTGATCAAGTTAACACCCTTCCTAGAGTTTCTTTAAAAAGACTGTTGTGGTGCTTCAGAGTGGAAAAATGTATCCTGAATGTTAAGAGATGTCTTGTTATTTTTAAAACAGAACATGAAAACACTCAGCAGAAAGTGCCCGGCGCTGCGGGGTGTTGCATGGAGCTACGTGAGGAAGGCTGCACTGGGGAGACACCAGGTCTGCATCCAGCCTGGTACCCCGTCCCTGGCAGTGGCCAACACTGCATCCCTACAAAAGAGAGCAAGAAGCACCCTGCTCACGGATATCTCCTCAGCAGACCGTGCTACTTTCCACAGCACACTTGATAGAACTCAACCCTCTGAGGGTAACTCAAGCAGTGTGTAACTCAGTGCCTAAATCACGTGTGCATGAGGATATTGCCATTTTTTGCCAACACACTTGAAAGAGAAATTTGCATCTTTCAAGACCAGGCTTGGAGGGGGAGGAATTACACTGCAATTGAGTTCTGCATGCTCTTAAGGAAATGCCCATAGCTAATTCTGCTATTTAGAAGAAACAAGAAATGTTCACATGAGCGTGGTGGTGTGCCTCTTTTAAATCAAGGCAGGTTTAATCAGGACGCCTAGATAATTACGATGTTTTCTAGAGCCAGCTTAGCTTCACACTGCTGAATGACCATGGCTGCTGTGCAAGTAGGACAGGAAAAATGCTGGATACCAATCAGCTGGGAGCAAGAGCTCCCTGGTTGTGTCAGCTCTCAGTTTGGAGCCTTCTAACACGACGGAGCACCCACGCTTGCAAAGCACAAACACAGATGTAAAAGAGTGAATATATCATTTTTTTCTTGATCAGTTACTAAAAATTGTATTTCCTCCAGTTTGTCCCAAATGCTTTGTGTTTTATATATATAGTCATAGTTGGAGGCCCAAGTTTTAAACACGCTATCATTACTTTTTGCTACAATCAGGCCCAGGGACCTTATCCAAGACGGCCAGATGTGCTGGGAACTGTACAAAAAAAGCACAAGTCAGTCTCTGCAGTGCTCGCTGCTTAAACAGACATAGGCAAAAAGGAGAGGACAGAAAATATCCTGTAACCTCACTTGAGAGAAGAGTCAAATTCCCCCTAGCCCCTGGAGAGAAAAGCAGATGGAACTGAGAGCTGGCCTCCACCACCTCTCCCAGCTGGACGGGAAATGTGGTGACCCTGGGAGACACCGGGCACAGACTGACTGCTTCTTGCTCTGCTGTCACCACCCTTGTCCCTTTGGCAAGCTGCTGGCCCCCTCCCCTCTATGCTCCTGAGGAACTCAGAAGTGGGGGGAGAGGGCAAATCCCTGGCGAGGGGCCGCAGAGCAATGGCAAGCTGAGGCCGTTCTTGTTTGCAGAGAATGTTGACCTCTCAGGCTTTTGGTCTCTGCATACTTCTCATGGAGATAGTTTTCCTTTTTGGCCAACATAATTTAGGACTCAGAATGAGCTGCACACAGAGGTCGGCAGTAATGGAACAAGATATCCCTCTGGATGTTTTTGCACACGGAAGTTTCCTCTGGAGGAAAATGAGCTCCTTCTCGGTCGCTTACAGAAGCCTGCTGTGGCATTTGGTATGGACACCTGCAGCAGCAGTGTCAGCCTGAACACGAAGGCCCAAGTCATGCTTACTGGCAGCAGTGCTGAGTTTGATGGATGCTGGTACCACCTTTTTCCTAAACGCTGCTGTCTTTACAGACCTAGAAACTATTCCTCTTCTTAGTGGGGCATTGCATGACGTGGGCTTTCCCATGAGAAGGGTTTTGGAAGTGGTTGCTTCAAGCACACCATGATTTTCACAGGCCATTCCAGAAGATGGAGCTTCAGTCTTGCAATGTGCACCTTGGAAATCCAACGGAGAGGCATGAGGACACCCAGGTGACCTCTGGACCAGCCCCGCTGCCTGTGGGGTGCATTGGGATCCAGCGCTGACCTGGAGGTGAAGCTGTCTGGGATCGATCCTTGCTGCTGAGCTGGAGGAAGAGAAATTCTGCAGGAGAAGGCAGTGGCTTGGCTGTGCAGAAGGAGAGGCAGGTGGGGGAGGGTGAAGAGTTGAAGCGGGGCTGCAGGTTCAGGCAGATACGAGCTGCTGGGAGTACAAAATTAACTGCTCTCGGCTGGGAGATGCAAAAGCGATTTGAGGCGAGGAGCACACAGAAGGTGGGAAGTTGATGGGGCCAAAATTAATTGATGTGTGTGCAGAGCTACATAATTCACTGATGGTGAGATGTGAGGTTGCATAATTTATGTAGGCCAGAAAGGGCACAAAATTAAGTAATTGGGGTTTTGGTAGAAACCAGAATACTTCATACCATTAAGCAATCCTTTTTGCAAGTTTATGTCATTTTTTTGCTGTTACCACAACACTTAAGGGGTCTAAGTGCACACACGCTGAAAGGTTACAAGTGGTACACAGATACAATACTCTTCAGGGGAGCACAAGGAAAGTGGGATAATCGTCTTGTAATACATAGTATCATCAATAGCAAAAACTCATTTTAATTAAGAAGAAAGTGCTCCCTTTTCAAAAAGAAATGCCTAAATCCTTTGGTAATTGAGTATTACTTCAAAATATATCACTGGGAATGATAGCGGGCTCAAAAATGTGTATTTTGTGTGCAATTATGAAGATAATTATTTCAGGAAAGAAAACTTAAATAGGTAAAGCCAGGCAAATATTTGTGGTTCCTGTTAAGAATGGACTAGAATTAACCTTAGGGCTTTGCTAATTTTTCTCCTCCTCCTTTCCTTTTTTTTTTTAAAAAAAAGCATTCATCTGTAGTTAACTTTTTCAAAGGATACTTGGCCATTTCAAGAACTATATTGTCAAACAATGCAGAATTATAACACTGACAGAAGCATACCCAGATGATGAGGTTTTTATGGGATAGAAAAAAAATGCTTTCCTACTGACATACTTCCACAGCCATGCCTAACTCCTCAAAATAATTCTTAATCAGATCTTGTAACAAAATGTCACACATAAATGGTGCAAGAAGGTAACCTGACATTAGAAAACGTACAATGCCAGAAATGTGGCAAACATGGACACAATTTTTGTTAGCAAAACGTAGCTTGTATAGTAAAACACAATCTGCAGAGTAAATGGCATATCGAGGTGTGTAAGAGAGAGCAAGTAGGTTCAGCAGGTAACAAAGTTCATCTGGAGAATCAATGTTGCTGCATGTTCTCTGCTGCAATCAATCTCTACAAGTAGGAACAGATTTTTATACTAAATTTAAGACATTTCCTTTCAAGTAAATACATTTATTTTAATGCACAACCTAAAAAAAATGCAACTAAGAGTTTAATCCTGCCTTCGGAGTCCACTGGGATTAAACCACAGACGAAAATGAGAGGACTGGAAACAACAGAACAATCTGTTTCCTTTGTAAGTAAATCCTTCCAACTTAAATTAACAATTGTTATTTATGAACCCTGCTTGTGGTCCCTATTTACATGGACTCCCAAATATGAGAGGTACTCTGCATTTTGTAATCTAATTTGGTAATGCACTTTTTTTACTTTCATCATTACAGTATTTGAACACATGTAAAGCATTTTAAAGCCACTCATGGTCTTCCTGCAGTGTGTGCAAGCAGTAACTGTTTGGGGGATCCTTTCAGTGCTTTTGCCCATGTGTCAGGACAGATGGGCTGCATGAGTGGGAAAGTATTAAGGTAAAAAGATAACTGAGGAAGTGAATTTGTTCACAACGATGAAAGGGTCTCCTTGTGCCATCACATTTATCTCTTGCAGGAGTGAAGTCAGCTCCCATGAAGGTGCTTCTCCTATGCTTTCAAGGCTCACCTCGGTGTCTGATATTTCCATTCTCACTCCGTGCCAGAGCAGGTCATGATCCCAGCACTACAGACCAGGAAGCCCTCAGCATTTTAGGATCTTTGAAAGTTTCAAGTATGGGAAGCTCTTCCATCCTGTTTTCTAGAGGTTACTGGAGGTTTTTTGCAAGCATGGATTAATTACCAAAATTAAAAGGTGCTGAGGGGAAAGACACATTAGAGTATCACTACTAAGGGCTTAAAAACCACATTCCAGTGGAGAGCTAAATTTTATTTTTCCGCAAGTTTTTTATTCCCCCTCCATCTGGCACGAGCTCCTTCAGGAGGCAACCTCAAATTCCTCTGTTTCAGGTGACACGCTTATTTGCTGTGTCACAAGGCTGGAGTCTTGTAATTACAGGCTCCCGAGTCAAGCTGTACTGCTTTTTTCTTGCCAAGAGCCCCTTTCCCCACAGTCTTCCTCCTCCCCACCTTCTGCCTTCTGTGCCAATGTCTGTCACCACCGTCAGCACATGCCAAAATCTCTAACCAGTTCCTCTCTTTGATAACTTGTTTGCTGGTCACCACCCTTGTACTTCTCCCAAGAACTGTGTAGATTACTCTCTGTTGTCGTTACACAACATTTACGATTCCTCTCAGGGTGGAGCACTTTGCTTCTTCAACCTACAGCATATCCACTACTGCAAAAACTGCATTTGCAAACAGAATTGTATAGATATTATTATTGGAAACTAGCTCCAATAAACGCCGCAGTCTCCCATTATCAGTCCCTGTGCAAAGACCTCACCTTCCACACAGATTTCTAAAAACCAGGCTGTACAACCCTTCCGTCATGTCAGTCTTGCTCAAGACCTGGAGCATTGTGCAAGTTGACAAGAAAAGACACGATAGGTTTGACAGCAGGTGTTCAGGAAGAATGCGCGCTATCAAGTGGCAGTGAGCACAGCGGGAACATTTTACTCAGGCATTAACCAGAAGTAGTAATTAAAGGCAGAGAACAAACACGTGGTTTGATACGCCGACAAAGAGTAAACCAACTTGAATGGGGAAACAGTTTATATCATCCAAGTCCAAACCAAGATGAAGTGATACAGAGAGTTAACCACCTGAAAAATCAGAATGCAATCAGTCCTTCCTGCTAAGCAAATGCCCCTGCTTGCACAGGGTTCATCTCCTCGCTTTGCTTATCCCCCAGGTCTACTACCAGTAGTTAATCCTTCCCCTTCAACCACTGAATTTCATCCATTTCAAGTTCATCTCATCAATAGAGGGAAGTTTTTCTGTGTAATTCAATGTATCTTCTGGAATTGCCCTCTTTGCTGGCTACCAACAGGAACTAACACCTTCAGCTATCACTGCAGACCAGTCTCTTCATTATCACAGCAAAACGCAGCTTACCCTACAGTTCCAGTATGCAGAAAAATAACAAATTCATCTTTCCTTATAAAATGAAACCTGGCGAAAAAACTGCCTTGAACCAACAGAAACCATTGGCATCACTTGCCTGAACGACATACGCCGTTTCTCCATGTTTCACAGTAAATCAGTCATTTAAACTTGGACATTAAACAGATATGAGCATTAGTCAAATAACTGAGTTATAAATAGGCAGCACTAAAAGTGCCTCAAGAAAGCAAAGATTCCCAGAGTTGATGTGAAACCCTATCGAGCCTCCACACAGTCAAAGCATTCAGAGCTGCTTTTGATACTATCTTCTTTCCCTGACATCTGCTGTCAGGCATGGATGAGGTCCCACTGTGGGCTGAGTCCCCAGCTGCCACCACCACCACCACGCTGCCACCAGGCAGTGCCCACCACACAGCCAGCTTGTCTGGCCCAGCACCACTGCCTGCAGCCTGGCATCTACACCATGGTCCCATGTGGAGAAGGGGCAGCAGGGAAGAGGGATGGGTGGTGGGGTTACCACCTCTCCACCATCTAAAGAAATTGCTCGTGGATGCTGAAGGAGAAAAACTGCGAAAAGCCAGGCTTGTATTCCCAAGCCTGCACACAGCTGAACACACCAAAATATTCTCATCTTTTTAATCATCAGTATCCTGACCTCTGTACATCACAGTCCTGCCACCACAGTTTGATTAATACAGCTAATTCAAGGGGAATTGTGAAGAAAGAAGACTTGAGGAGACTTGTTTCGTTGCAGCAATGAGACCATGTAAACACAACTGTGAGGAACAATGTGCTCCTTGGCCCATGCAGACAATACCAGAGCACTTTTTTATGTGGTTTTGTTCAGATAGGATTAAAATATCTCAAGAAACCAAGTCTCAATCACTTCTCTTGGCAGAAACATCTGCAGGCTGATACTCTGCAGCTGCAGAACCAGTATCTCCATGCAATTTCCCCCTGATATTTCAAACAGTTAAATTGGCCAGTTGGCACAAATTACTGCAGTGCTCATTGGGAGCCAAGCTTTGCCCAGGCCCCCATCTATAAAAGTCTAAACCTGTCAGTAACACAGCAGATTTTTCAACGCAGTAAAAGCAGTGCAAATCCAAGCAACCCTACTGATACAATTCCAGATACTCCAGTTTGGCACCACAGAACTTCAGCTCCAAATCAAGCCTCAAAGACATTGAGGCACCAACAGGGAATCAGGCTCTCCTCCTCCCTGCTTCACAAAGATTGTCTCAGATAAAAACTGAAGGAATTGATAGCAGATTCTCCACAATTTGCCATGCTTCCAGGACACTCAAACACACATTTTTCAAAGCCACAAACCTTTCTCCCTTTGCTCATGAGGCTGAAGCTGCACGGTCCTCTCCTTGTGCCCACGCTGAGTGGCAGAGTCTTGGCTCTGGGCTGTGGCTTCCATCACAAAGGGGGACTTCAGACACAACATCTTGTTCTCTCCCCGTGTCCAATGTGAGCAGTATTAGTACAGAGGTGTTCAGACACAGGATGTCCCAATTTTTGGCTGTTTTCCTGCAATTTTGGTAAGAAGCAGGAGCAGTCTAGTCCTTTGCCACTCGCTGGCTCTCACGGAGAGGGTTTTATGTGGAGAAGGCACTGGAACTCTCCCTCTTCTCCACTAAATGCTATACAGCTCTTCCTCTCCCATTTCTAATAAAATGATTTTTAGTAAAGTTAAAATTAACCGAAGGGGGGAAAAAAAAAATCTATCATCAGCTAATAAACAACATAAAACACCCTCTTCAGTGTATGTTTACATAAGAGAGTCCTCCATGCTCCTGTCTAAGAGGTGCAAAACCTCAGGAATGTCAGCTCTTTTTTTTCTTTTCCTTCTTTTTTTTTGGGGGGAGGGGGTTTAATAAAAGAACCCCTTTAGAAAAGATAACAATTACATGTAATGGAACCTGGAACCAGACTCTTTTGGCAATTAATCACCCAGGAGCCGTTGCAATCCTGCAGGCTGTTTCTGACAGATTTTGAGAGCTTTACAGGAATCACTGGGATAAGATGTGCCTGGGCTGGCTTCTGACAGGGACTGATCATGTACAAAGTGGATTGTTGGTTTTGGGCTTTTTTTTCTTTTAGTTTGTATATTCATACACACACATATACACACACACAGAGATTTGTGTACCCATGTACACATTTCCATAGGAGTCTCTCTTTACATACATGGAACAAATGTAGAACTCCTTTATTAGCCCAGAGGCAAAAAAGAAAAAGAAAGAAAGGAAAAAAAAATGAAGAAGAAAAAAAAAAAGCCTTTTCTTCCTCTCAGCAAAGCAGAGCTATCCATCACTTAACAGAGATACTTCCTGTTTTCAAGCAGTTGGGAAGGCATGACTTCCAACCCAAATACTTGGCTTGGCAAACTACTCCTGTGTTGACAGATGCTTTTATAACCACTTCATTCCACCTGAAGTTTCAGTATAAAAGGAGTTGGGTTTTGTTGCTTTGGTTTGTTGTTTTTTCGGGTTTTTTTTCTGAGGGAGGAGAAAGGGAAAGCAGAAAGGAGAGGAAAGAGATGGAAAAGGAAGGAAGGAAAATACCACAATTATAACAGCTGGATGACAGAGGTTAGCATAGCTCTGACAGATGTTACCATGTAACCTCAAAATGACATGTTAGAGAAAAAAAACCACCAAACCTGTTCCTTGTAGGAAAGAGAATTTTTAACTCCTGCCAAAAATATTACAATTCTCTTCAGAAGCTTTTGAAAGCCGTAACAATGATCTACCACATAACACAGTATTTCCCATACACAGGCTATGTCTTTATATCACCATTGCTCTGACTGATGAAATTAACAGCATGGGATGAGATTCTTTCAGAGAGACAACACAGCCCCAAATGACAAAAATCCACAGCAGGTCAGATCCATCAGGACCTGCCTTGTGACACCTTTTCACCTCCTACGTTCTGCTTTCCTAGCAGTCATTAACAGGACACGCTCCAAACATTTCTTGAGACTGAATACTTCAGCATGTGACAAACAGCAGTAAAAATGTGCTGCACTCAAGATGTATTTGTACCATTTGCTCCATTTTATACAACCTTCTGTCATATCAGTTTCTGTATTGCTTGCACCTGGTTTCTGTATTGCTTGCACCTCAGTGCCTACCCCACCACAAAAATCCTGATGACTTTACCTGGCTTGTGACCAAGGTTTACAGACCTGTCTGACAAACTACAGATAAATAAAATGAAAATGAAATGTTCACAGGACAAAACAGGTGTGCAAAACAAGGAACGAGGAGATGGGCAGAGAGGTAGGCAACATCAGTGAAACAATTCAGAACCAGTTTCAAAAGGAAATCAATGCCTTTCCATCATTACAGCCAACATCGGGGCAGAAAAAATTATAGTTTCTGTTTTTCATTATTTGAAAGATCTTATTTTACTACCATGGCTCTGGAAGACCATTGAAGCAACGAAGTAGATACTGGTCACAGTAACTGCAAGCTAAAGGAAAAGTCATTCAACTCATAGAGAGAATAAAGTGACGATATAAGAAATATCACTCATTTGTAACTGGAAACCAACGTGATCTCGCCTTTTAACAATCTGTCTTGAGGCTTATATTCCTAGAAGACAGGGAGAGAAACAAATCCCTCTCTTTGGGGAGGTACAGCCCTCCTCCCCTTTGTAACTAACACGTGCTGGGTACAATCCAGTTGCCAATACCATTTGAGACCAGCTGAGGCATCTTAGACATCTCTCTGAGGCTGGCAGGTATTCCCAACAAGGCTTTCTCCCCACCGAGGGGACAGTGGGTGGCCAGGCAGGAGCCTGCTGAGCAGAACAAATAGCACAAGATGCCTCTGTTCAAGCCCCCGAATCCCAGCCATGCTTTTGGTATAGCATCAACCAGGAGACACACTACAGGTTTTTAGCTCACTACCCAGCAGTCCAGACATGTGAACACCAATGAAGCCCTCCCCCCCTTTCAAAAAATGCACAATCAATCTTTTAGTTACAAATTGAGGAGGAAAAAAAGAAACAGATAAGCATACACAGTAGGAAAGAAGCCTCTAACCAGCATCTAGTTAAAGCAGTGAAGCACTGCTTGATGTAGGGCACCTAGCAGCAGGCACACAACATGAGTCTTTAAACACGGCCATGGAGCTAAGGAGCCTTTCTGGGGCCAGATGAGTGTATCAGGGAAAGATGACTTTTTGGGAACAGCCAGATGTGGTCACCGAGGACGCCATCAGCATAACAGTGCAGGTAACACAGAGATTGAGAAAGTGCAGGTAATACCAAAGAACTGCCTGCTCGACTATAAAATCCCAGATAGCTACATGCCAGGATATTAATATAGTCAAGACACAGGCTAATTAAGAACAGTGGTGCACTGGCTGGGTCAGAAGCCAAGATACTCTGCTTGAAGAAAAGACCGCGGCAGACATGCCTTCTCTTATTATTATTATTATTGCAAGCAGACAATCACTGACTTCCTCCACCCGGATGCAGGAAGACAACCTGGTGGTTTTTTCCCTCATACCAGCAGAAACCACTTTGTATGTTGATCTTAGAAACTTGTGGGTGGTGCTGAGTTTACATAAATTACAGCGCTTACTGCAGCTGCCAGTTGCAAGTGACAGATAGAGCTTGGACTCTGGGATTAAGATACGTACTTTCTAGTCATTAGGCCTGAAGCAGTGTTGATAAAAATCCTGAAATCATTTTACAGGTCTGCCAAAAGTTCATAGCCCCTAATAGACATGAAATATTAGATGAAAACCTTTGGTGCCATCCAACTCACATTTTTTCCCTAGAGATTCAAGAGCTCCTTCAAACATATGTGAGACTGCTGATTGTCGTCCATCTGGCTTTCTCCTTGACTGTCCCCAATTTTGTGAAGTCACTCACGTTTCCATCTCTAAGCACTTTTCAATGGAGAAATTATTTTGGTCAGCCCCTCTTATATGTTCTACAGTCAGCCTGGAGGCATTCCTGCCATGGCAGACAGTCTGGCATCAGATCTGGCTTCATTCTTACCACATATCCTAGATATTTCCATCTTCATTTCTGGATAATTTAGGAGATTAAGTCTTGTTCAACTCCCTGACGAATCTCTGTATTTGTTATAAATTCATTCCATTTAATACCTATTATTTCCCCGAGGCATTTACTTTCAAAAGCTTTTAGACGTCTGTCTGTACCTTTGGTGGATTTCCAGCTTTCACATCCAACTGTTAAGGTGGAAAGAAAATTTCAGTGGAAGACTCCTAGATCGGTTTAAAATTGTGGATTATCAAACACCTAAATCTTCTCTATGCTGGTAAGTGCAGCTGCTGTCTCGCTGATGTATTACACTTTCTTTCTGGACATCCCTGTTCGTTCACATCTTACTGCCATGCAATGTGAAGACATGAAGACATCTGCTATGCATATAGCTTGCTTTTATTCCACATTGTTGGATTAAAAAATTACTGTGGTTCTCACTATGTCTATTTGGTTTTTAGCTTACCTCCCCCCCCCCCTTCTTTTGTGCATGAGTGCCTGTCGGTCTGTTGGAGCTAGGTTACCTGGAAAATAACCTAGCTGTGGTTTCTGTTAAGTAACATAATGCATGTTCTACCTGAGTCAACTTTCCCACTTAAATGAACAGTGGCTCCAAATAGCAGAGGTGAAAGATTGCACCTCTACTCGATAACATTGCATGCATAAAGGAGTATACAACCTGTCAATATGTACTTCAATCAAGTACACTGCACCTTGATCTAAAGCCTTGATGAGGCAATTACTTCTCTTAACATATCGTGCCATTTAGACTCAATCCTGATGGACAAAGCCAAAGATTATCTTTAAATCTGTGAGTATAATCTAGGTTACAAAACATCGGGGGAGGTGTTTCAAATCCAGTGCTTGGTTGAGTTATGGTGGGTATTAAAGCTGAGCAGCACATGATCTTCTGTTCTACTGAGCTTAAACTGATCCCTTTATTCTGCCTGAAACAGCACAGGAGAAGACTTTTCTACCAATAAAAAAAGCACAGCATCACACTAATTACAACAGTAGTTTAAGCCATCTTTAATTTCTCTCTTCCCCACCCCCCTTTTTTTTTCCTCCCAAATTACACTTTTTCTACTGACTTCATACTTTAAAAAAATCAGTTACTTTTACCAATGGCTTTTTCATTTTCTAGGGCTGTATTCATTTCTAGTTGTCCTGTTTTTTGCATTTGTATCAAGCCCTTCCTGTTATGCTGTTAGCTTTATGACGATACTTACTTATTCATCATTTATTTGCTAAAACTGATGGATTACTGCACTGCTCAGCTGCTTAGTATTAACATTGCTTATTTTCTTCCCTTTTAGTTATAAAGATTTGGGTTTTTCCTGAAGTGCAGGCCTCCTAAAGTGTATGAACTTATGCTGGTAAAGTGTTTTCCTATCACCTTTTTAACACTTGTTTATACTCCTTTGATAAGGTCATTGATATATCTCTTTTCTCTTTTTACATTGCATTTATTTGCAGCATAATTTATAAAAACTGCTTTTTCCCCCTGAAAGGGTATCTTTGAGCAGTTAATTTGCAAAATTTTCACATATTACAAACTAACTGTGATTTATTAATAGTTGAATGTCTGGAAAGCTGCATTTATTGCACCAGCTATGAAGCTGGCAGGCAGAAAGAACCAAAACAAACCACGCTGAGCTCCTGAGGTAAATTTCTTCTTCAGACAAGACTTTCATGTTAAGTGTTGTGGGAGTTTTACTCTTCTCCAGCTTACAGGTGTCCAAATAGGTGTGAGGTTTCTAACTGGACAAGCTACTCTCCTTACGGAATGCAAATTTTGGAAACCTTCCTTAATTTCAAAACATAAATACTGAAGTTATTGTCATACCCAAGCATACCTTTTCTCAGCTGATATTGTGAGAAGGCACTTCAGTTCCATCCTGTTGCCAGGTGTCACAGAACCCCACTCTTCAGCACTGGGGAACTGTAACATATTAGCCAAGCAGAAGAAAAGCCTTGCTTGCACCACCATTTAAAAGAAGCACTGCATTTTTCCTACCAAACTTCATTGTTAGAGAAGTTATTGCCCATTTGCAAAGTGGAAACGGGAACCATCTTCAGCATCCATAGCTGAGGTCTTCCCAGAATTTAGTGGTGTTTGATCCTGAAAGCTTATTATTAAGTGACTTGCTTGGGAGTCACTTTGAAATATTAGATTTCCCTTGGGCTCTAATCCCTGTTTAGAAATGGATTTGAACTGTAGTCAATTTAACATAATCATTTGATTACTCCATCTGTCTTTCTGTAATAATACTCTCAAGGTGTCATGTAGGCATGCAACATACCACTTAAGACAGACAATAGCACAGTACAGGATACAGTTTAGGAGTAACGTACCCAGAGCTTGATGTTGCCCAAGGGCAACGTGGCTTGTAAGGAGACACATATCTCTATTCTCTGTCGATCTGGATTTCTTGAAGCATTTGCAAATTGCTGGAACTGCAGCGAGACATTTTAAATTTAGATTACTCTAGCTTACTTCACAAGGACATCAGTACTCAAAGGTGCCCTCTAACGAAGAGAAAATACAAGTGGTTGCCCTTTGAATACAGACAAGTCTTGAGCTATAGGGTTAGAATTTATCAAAGGAACCAAAGGAAAAAAAAAATCCTACTTCACGTTAGTAGCTATATTTCTAACATTAACAGCTTCAAAACTACTGAAATTTCCTCCCATATATTCTTTAGCTTTCAAAATCATACTCATATTCATTCTTCAAGTTTCTGAACCCATAAAGCCTTGCTTTGGCTGAAGGCCAGAATATGCAGGATCAAACAGAGAATTTCATTTTACTCAAGCCGCTCTGATGGAAAAATCAGAGTTTCAGATTCTTTCTGGGGATGCAGAGATATAATCTTTCGGTACCAATAGCATAATAGCATATGCATGCAGAAATTAGTCTATGCCAGGAAATTCAGTTCCTCTCATGATGAGCACCAAAATCAAAACAATGACAGAAGCTGGGAGAATTGCCTGGGTGTTCCCTGAAGGCTTGGACATATCCCCAAAACCCAGATCTGGCACATACCAAATCCCAGCGAAGAACTGTCACCGGTACCAGCTCAGCTTGTGCAAAGGTACTCTGGGTAAACACTGTATTAAAGCAAATGTTTCTTCCATGGACTTGAAGGGGAAACAGTGGACTCAGACAGAAGATGCAAGTCCTTTCTTGGTTTCTACCACTTACCTAAACGACCCCATTCTGAATTTCTCACACACCAGATACCACCAGGAGCGAAGCCTGTTGGTCTAAATTTAGTTTCTGACACAGAACACAGCGTACTCACAAGATGCCGCTCACCCATGAGGAGCTCCATTTAATGGGGATGGTGCCCCAGCATACAGTAGTTGGGACATGCACAAAACATTTTGCATCCTGTGGGCACGTGAGGATGGGGACCCAAAGAAAACAGAAGGAAGGCTAACATAAAACTGCTGAAATCTATTCATAAGATATTTGATTGAAATGAAGGAAAGGGCTTCTTTTCTTCATCTTCTTTTTCAAAGGGCTGGACACTCCTTTCAAATTTTGAAAACCCCGTCACTGCTGGAACTGGGTCTGGTTATGACACCATTTTACTGCAGGCTTCCAGGCAACAAAAAACGTACTTGGCTATGGAGCACTTTTTCACACTGAATGGTGCAAGCTCTGCTTCTTGAAACTTTACAATTAAACAACACACTAAAATTTCTGGAAAGAAGGTTCCTATACACATACGGGCAGCACGTGATGACATTTCCCAGCAGTTACTCCTTTAATCATTATCTGTGCTTCTATCTTTGTTTCAGTGCAGAAAACAGGAAACACTTTGCTTTTCAACAGGAATTACTAAAGAGATTTCTTGGTGCTGTAATTTCTGTCACAAAGGGTGCTGACAACGAATCAAAATTTACTTTTTAAACACAAAAATGAAGATAATTAAAATGTAAACTGAAAGAAATTGTTCCCCAGAGTTGGGGATTATGATTGTCAGATTTTGAGGCAACTATGACTTCTTATCTGCTCAAGGTAAGTTAAAATTCAGTTTTGGACGCATGATTCACATCTCCCTTTGCAAACATACTTGGCCTAGCATCTCTTTTTGAAGGCTGATGTTCTAAAACCAATACTTGTATAACAGAAAACACAGTTTCAAAACTCAGAAACCTTCCATTCTTAAACTGTAACTACAAAACCACCAGCATTCAAAAGTAAGCAAATAAAAAAAGTGCCACACTACAATAATCTACACAGATGAGTGTTGGGGTCTGCACTGGAGAACTCCCTCAGCAGCACGAACAATCACCAGCAACAGCAGTGCTCACATTCTCCGCAGACTTTATACTCGTTTCTAGTACACCTGCATATAGACCAACAGGAGTGTTTCATAACTCACAGGGTTTCAGAATTCTTAGAAGATTTATTAGCCAACATGACAGCCTTCAGCCCCCCTGAGAGCACAAACATCCACAGACAAAAACTTTGGGAAGGGGGGGGGGGAAGTGGAAATTAATCTCAGAGTTAGCACTGCTTTTTTATCCCTGTTCAGCTACAGCTGTGCACAGTTGCAGGGCTTTGCTGGGTGAGCGCTCTCAGTCCTGGCCCTCCGTCTGCAAATCGCGTTAACCAAAGAGAAGAAAACATTCATCTGTGGAAGTTCAGGGAGCCCTGAAGTGTCCTCTTGAGCACCAGGCTTTACCTGTTTATGAATTGCTTGGATTTCACTATGCAGCATCCATTTCCCCCCTCCTGCCCAAGAGGAGCACTTCTCAGCTGTGTGTCCATAAACTTGCTCAGTCAGCCTGAACAGAAACAAGCCCTGTCCCTGCTTTCCCTGCCTGTGCCAATGCAACAGAGAAGTGACACTCAGAAAAACAGACTTTGCCAGTGAATTTAAAATGAGAATACTTAAATTTGACAAAAGACCACGTCAAAGCATATTTATGCATGGAGATCTATGAAGAGACCAGTCCTCGTCTCAATTATTCACCTTTCTTTCTTGCACTTGGAGTATAAATGCTGTAAATAATCCATTTTCTAAGAACTAGATCTGAGATTGTTGTAATTATTGTTATAATGTCATACAAACACTATTGCTTAGAGAACCACGCAGACTAAGAAACACAAGGTACGTAGAAATGGTTCTGATCCATTAGAAAAATCTACCTTGCCCAAAGCAGTAAGAAACAATTTTTCCATTATCTTACAGTAATCACCACAAAACTATACTGAGTTTATCAAAATCAAGGACTATTGCTCACTTGTTTTTGAATGATGACTTCATAAACCTGGAATAAAAAGAGTCTTTTAAATGTCTATTAACTACTGTATACTAAATGGATGTTAAATGATCACACCACAGCTGATGTTACTATTCATATTGCTAAAATGAACCTCAACCTATTGCAGCTTGTATCAGACACTATTCCTTTAGCTTCCTATTTGTATTTTCTTTTAAATTAAGACTAATGGAATATTTGAAAAGACTTTTTTTTTAATTACGTATTTCCTGCTGTCTTTTCTTCAACTTTTCATCCCTGTGAATTTCAGAGAAGCAGCTGTAAGAGCTAACAATTACAGCAAAAATGTTTAATTACCCAACCAGCTTTTAAACAGTACCTGTGGGCACACACAGTTCTCACATGAAGTTACTTAAAAGTAAACCCACAGGAATTATTGTTAAATAATGGTATGATTATCAAAGAAAATTATTCTCTGTGAGTCATTTTACATTAATTGCAATATATTATTTGAAAGGTAACGTGGATGCAGGTTATTCCACAGTGCTCCTAGGAGAGCTGTAATGAGTGGTGCCATTAGGAACCATAGGCAGGAACTGGATGGACACAAAGGACGCACAGACTCGCTGCTGGCACCAAACCCACCCGTGTACACCACAATCTACACCCAACTTGGCAGGAAATCAGTTACAAGAGGCTACAAACAGCTGTAAAATATTTAGAGAAAACCATGGAATTGAAGACCTGACCAGATTTCCAAATCCTATGTTCTAACACTCTTAAAATACCCACTCCACTTTTTAAAAATCTCTTGAAACGATGGTTTGATTTAGCAGCATGCTCTAAAAACCTGAGAATTAACTCAGAAAAAAAGCTATTCAAATGCCATTTATATCTGATGGGAGAATATCACTTAGGCAACATTTATAAATGTAGAAAAGTAGAAAAGCAGCTGTTAACCTCTATGGTTTTTGCTCTTCCAGCAAGAAACTGGATCATGCACATTTTTTTTTTGAAGACAAAAACATCTTCTGCAGCAGCCATCATTTTAACACGAGATTTAATAATACACATAGCTTATGTGTTACTCACATGTGCAACACCATGTTTGTATGCATCGAGCTCAACTGAAGTGCTGATTGCTCAGTTCCAGGAATTAGACTACAGAAAGTTTTTTTCAGAGCTTGCTTCAGATTATTATCCATAGTACCCTTCCATTACCTTCCTAAATTCTTCACCTGTGAGTCCACCAAAGGGAGAATCACTGTAAATATGCACACTTATATGTATTAAGACATAAGAGTCCCAGCCTGTTGTTGTAAAGCAATGTAGCTCCACTGTAATCTGGCACCTTGCTAATATTTACAGCAGCAGAGGCTAGTCCCAGAAATTAAACAGTGGCCAGTCACTTTTCCATGATATGAATCAGCAAGTTTATATAACCTCAAAATCCTAAAACTTGGGTGGTTGGATCTTACTCATCATCCTGTCATTGAGTCCTTTTGGCCAGCAGGGAATTCCAGAATTCGGATATTATCTCAAACTCACTGTGATCAACACACAAAGATTACAGATGGCTCTTTTCCACCCCAGGGAATTAAAGTCCACATTAACCTTACCAAGGAATTGCAGCTAAAATGTAAACCAGCACTAACTCTTTCTACCACTGAAGAAAACTGGCTGGAGTTGGAGCCAGACCATGGAGGAGGGAACAAGAGAAAAGTAGGAAAAACAGCAGACCAAGAATAGAACAGAAAAAGCCAAAAAGAAGAGAGTAGAGAGAGAATATTTACCACTAAGTCAAAAGAGACAAAGGAGCAAATAGGACTCACGTACAGGAGCAGCTCTTGAAAGGATCTGCCATTAGCACTGCAGCTCGACAGTGAATGGAAGGGAACATCAGCAGCTAGAGCTACCCAGACTTTTGCATCACTTAATTTTCTGGAGAAGACTTTAGGCTAAGAACTTTTGGGTCAGGAAAGCAAGTAAATGACTCAAAAATGGTTATACGGTCCCTCCCTGGAGTTTCTGCTTGGATACTGTAACCTTTGGTGGAATCACATTCTGCAAGAGTCCTGGCTGAGCTGTGTCCCGTGGGATGCAGGTGGCTGTCCCTGCTGCTGCAGCCTCTGTGTGTGCACTTTGAGGACACCCAGCAGTGACCAAGAGCAGAGGGGCAAAGCACCTGAGCTATAGTACCCAGCAAGCATGGTAACAGCATTTTCAAACCAAAGTACTTCCTTCAGTGAACTGGGTATCTCATGTAGAAAAACCCAGCCAGCTAGTAAAAAACCTCCTCATTTCTGTTAAAAGAAACCAAACAGAAATGTTGATTATTCATATAAAAAAACCTGATCTTAAGTTTTTACCACATGAGTATCATCAAAAAGTTACCTGACGTAAGAAAAAAATAAAACCTGTTTTTCTTCAGTCCGCTGGCTTTGGTTATCTCGACTACACTTCAACAACTTCAGGTGAGATAAAGAAACTGCATCAGGTCTTTTCCACGTTAGAGAGAACTGTTAACACAAAGTTAAGCTGTCTGCTTTCTATAAATAGGCATGGTTAAAAATTCCAGCTTTTTCTATCCACGCTAGCCAAGGTCAAACAATTTTAGAAATTATTCTTGATAATTTTTTGGGCACAGAAACTATTTGCTAACATTTTACTGGATAAAAAAAATGTTTCAACTTACTCATTAACATGATTTGTCTCTTAGCACAGAAGTTCATAAAAGAAAGCACAGCAGCTTGGTACATAAGACCTGATGTATAGAACCATAAATGAAAATCTGAAAGAGTGTAACAATGGCTATTCTTTAAATTCCTCTGATAAGCACATACTAGAACCCCTCCAGGGAATATGCCCAACCTTTTCCCTACTGTCTAAACACGTTACCCTGAAGTCTCTACTATCATCCACACATACATACAATGACAGGTTATCCCTGTCTAGTTCGACACAGCATTAGAAGCAGGACCTGGGAAGCCAGCCAAATACCTGAGAATAAATCCCTAGCACATTAAGTCTATTTACTATTGCCCATAATGCTATTTTATATATAAAAAAGCAAAAGGAGATCCATATGGAATTAACTGTATTGTTCATTTCTGTGCTTTTTGCCTTTTTTTTTTTCTTTTTAAATACATGAAAGAACTAGGTCAACATTTTCCAGAATCACCCAGCTTGCTTTATACAATGAGAAAGGAAAAATGTTCCTGTTAGGAACATTGTTTGGGGGGAAACAGTACAATATTTATAGGCATTTTTCTCATTTGACTTTTTAGAAAAGGAGGCATACTAGAAAAGCCCTCCACCATGTGCAATAATACAGATTTTTATGTGAAATATCAGTACAGACATCTACCACTGGAGCTAATAAGGCAGTAGCAGTCTATTAGGTTGGCTGCTCACCAGAGGAAAATGAAGAATATATTGTGCCTTTGGGTTTCATAGCTCTGTTTTGATTTCACAAGTATGCAGAGCGATCTAGATTCTATGTGACATTTAATGTACCAGTTACAAGATCCATCTGCTTGATTTTACCAGTATCAACTTCTACATCAGTCCTCTCCAATTTGTTTAGCCACTTGATACCTAGCTACATGGATCCTGTTGCTCTCCACTCTTCTCCTACACTCCTGGGTGCCCCACTCTCAGCTTTCAGTCCTCTGAGTGATACGAGTGAGAAAGCCAACATGTCAGCAATGCCAGAATGGATCACACCCAATGACAACTGTTTAATTTAGCTGCCAAACTCTATCAAGCCTCTAGTGTACATACCGAAATCAAGGTTTGCTGGAAGTAAAATCTGCTCAAATCTGGACAGATCTTTCACGAAGATAACAAAAGGTACACACATAACAAAAGTTTGAAGTCTCTTTTCTAGAGCACAACGGGTGACAGAGTTCCTCAACCAAACCACAGTAAAAAAAAACCCAAACCAGTATCAGTGTGGGCAAAACCAACAAATGGGGGAAGGGATTATTCCCCTATTAGTTCTGTCCTGAGAAACACAAAAGTGGTGTTTCTGCTGACATGAAGAAAGCTTGAAGCACACAATGGTCCCACTGGACAAAGAATCATAATGTGCAAATATTCCTGCAACTGAACCATTTGACAAAGAGTTGGACCACTTAAAATACAGGCAGCACTATTCTAATTCTAAAATTAGAATTCTAAATCTACGAAGCATCTAGGACTTCAGCTTCGGTAGGGCAGGAGGCATGCTTGTGTCATCCTACCTTGTCAGTGAAGACACAGTATTTCCAGAATTAGCTGACTGAAAGAGACTCCATAGACTTCATTAAGTTGCCACATAGGATGGTCACTATGGGTGTTACCTTCTCATGAGCTAACACGTGGTGTTAAAACAATGGGCAATGTCTCTATGAACCCCTTTGCTGATCCCACATTTACATTAATACCTTTAAATCCATCCAATTCTGTCTTTAATCTGTTTAAAATGAACTTAAATGACATCTTGTAAATTAAAAACAAATATATATAGATCCCTTTGAGTAGAAGATGGCAGGGAAACTGGCAACATATGTGTTCATTGAACCAAAGCACCTCGTCTAGGTCATTCCCAAGCATCTTGCCCCACTTCTTTTCCACCCAGACAGAACGCTTGCGACCTCAACAGTAGTCAAAAGCCTAGAGAATGCGAAGAGGAACATGTCATTCCCCAGTATGTACCTCCTTTATTACCAGCCATTCCTAAAAAACACAGCCTCCAGAGATGCCATTGGGTCTTAAGATGCTTTATACAGTTTGTAATCATAGCTGATGCACATTAACAGTACCGTGGGTAGACACCCACTTCTGCACACCGCTACAAACTACATGTAAGCCCCCTGACAAGCTTAAGCCCAAAGTGTTCTGGGGGTGTTTGGCTTATTTTAAGGTTTATTTTATTTACTCTTCCAGCACAATGACATTCTAGCTGATAGCTCCGGAAGCATGTGCACATTTCACTATCTCTACTTAGAACATTTAAAAGGTACAGTGAGCAGAGGAAAAGGTAGCAGATACAGATAAGTATAGTGAGTCACATACCTCAAGGAAAAGTATTGCTTACCTTTGATGAGGTAAGTAAATAATTAGCTATACTTAAGGCACTTCTCTTCCAGTCTCTCAGAACAGTCTAATACAGGTAAAACCTTTGAACACTTTAAGAAGGGAAACATTCGAAATTCATAAGCTCCCTGCACAGGTAAAATATCACACCTGCCAAACTGAGCATCTAGGCACAAGATCTTGAAATATTAAATGTATTCATGATGGTAACGGTTTTCCTTGATGGGCTGCCTCTTAAATAAAACCAGTAATTTTGCTAAATTCAAAATATTTCTCGGGAATGTGCTCACTTTGATGAATGTTTTCTACAAAACATTTAGGGCTTTGTCTCTCTATTGAGAGAGAAGCAATGGCATAAGCATGTGAGACCAGGGCCTAAAGAAACCTCTTTAGAATAATCCAATGATTTTTATTGTTGTTGTCTTTTTCTTATTTAAGGGGAGGATACGTCAGACTGTTGTGTCATGACCTTAAATATCTCAGTTGTCATATAAAGAATCACAGTGAAGTGGGGTTCATCTGGCTAAATACAGACACCTGTCTTCAAGCTAATCACCCTGCACATCACCAATAGTCAGATGAGTTCAAAATGTAATTCATTTTTTCACTTAAAAAGATACCTAAAGTTATTTATGCCCTGAGATCTCTTAATTGACTATAAAAGTGCAATAGACTATAAAGGGAATCACTTTTATTAGCTTAGATGAATCCTTTCCTGCTCTTCACTGTTGGAATGTTTATTTTTACTCTCACCATCATCATTACAAACCCAAGGTAAACATGTAAGAAAAACCAGAACCATTTAGCATTACATGCTTTCACACTAATAAAATTATCATCTTATTTGTGCACCCCTAAACGCTTATCCTAGAAAATAATTTTAGCCTCTGGATAATAAATTATAATATATAGCAAACAGCATAACTAAGAACAAACCCTATTTAAAAAGATCTGACTAGTTCCAAGATGCTAATGTAACAGCAGATATTAACTAGGTGTAATACTGCAAATGATTTGGTATTTTTCATATTAAAATATAAATGATGAAAGTCCAGAAGTGCAATGTATATAACTTTGGTTTGTGTAACAAGATGAATTTCTACAATCCAGCTCTCATCGGTGTTTTTTCTAATTTTATTTTACTTTCTACTGAGCAATTCTCTAGACTGATCATTCTTTTTAATTTAATGGCCATTCTCTACAGTGACTTATTCAAGGAAATTTTACTCAAGACAAATACTCTGTAATAGGTTACAGGAAGTCTAAAACTCGGTGAAAACAAAGGGTGCTCTGAGGATGGAAGAAAGTTTGAGTCAATAAATAAATTCTGTAAAGGTTCACAACAAAACCAAATCAGAGTACAGATATTAGCTGCTTGGACTTTACAAACCCTGTGCCAGCTCCTCACCTTTTGCCTTGGCTTCTGGCTCTCTAGGAGCTACTGAAAACACTTTTCAGCTCCTATCAACATTTGGTACTACAGACCCTAAAGCTGCTAAAGAATTTGCAACAATACTTGTTCTGTTTGTTACCAGCTGACGTTTTGTGTAGGACGCTGGCTTTCACACAGCCTCTCTAACCTCAAGTAGCATTTCACCAGTCTGCAATATTTTGGTGTAGGCAAAGAAAATTATTTTATATACTTGAATCATTAAATGATTAAAAAAAACCCCATCTCACCAAACTAATTAACATCAGAGCATGATTTAAGAGCAAGCAAGAAACATCAAAAGACATTACAACATTGTTTGATGCTCCTCTCTTGGCAATAAGCCTTCCCCAATTTCACAAACAGAGGGAAAACAAATGTTTCCAGTTACACGTATGCTCACACACTCTTGGCTAAGTGAGGCCAGACCTTTCTCTGTTAATTACATTGGTGTGCCTTAGCTGCCAACTGGCTTCGAATATTTCTCAGAAACATGAGGTTCCTCCTGCAGCAATGTCTAGATAACGAGGGACGATTATGGGATAAAAACATACTGACTTCCAAAGGAGAATAAATGGATATGAATACAAAGCAATGCAGTAGGAAGGATTTTATTCCCATATAGACAATTACGGAACATAAAATTCTTCTCAAGTAATTAAGCTAATCACACAAATCCTATAGATTTCTAGGGGTAGTTGAAAAGGCTGTCCTTCTTCGTTCAGAGGAAAGTAAAATGAGAATTAACCCCATCATTCACATAAGTAAGTGCTATCAATGAAATGAGGGCCAGCTTTTTAGTGCATCCCATCCTCTCATCACCCACTCCCAGCCTGGTCACCTCCAGCAGGCCGGCAGAGAGCTGTGGAGATGCAGGGTCAGGACCCTGCTCCTGTCCTGTTGCTCTGACAAAGAAAAAGACTAGGTATCACATGAAGAAGCAGCAGTTGTCAAAATGGTTCCAACAAACAGGTAGAAATCTCAGCAAAACATTTAACGCTTTGTAGCATAAAGTTGAAGTTTCACACACAAACATTTTTAAACTGTTTCTTACAGAACCATCTTTTAAAATGGTTTCTGGCTATAAAATTGTGCAGAAATGAAGTGGAAAAATAAACAGTTAAGGCAGTACAGATATTTACAAAGAAACAGATGTAAATACATCTCCATGGCAGAAGCAATGCATGCAGAAAAATTTCTGCAAGATTTTTTCCTCCTCTGAAGCTAAAAATAATAAAAAAAAGGATGTCAGAGGGAAACAATCAGGAAAACAACTGGGGAAATCTAATGAGACATAGCTATTTGCTGAATATCTTCAGGTCTCCAGAACTATCAAGAACATATAAATAATAATAATAAAAAAGAATTAAAATACATTTTCTACAGAAAACAACAGCTTTTATACTACTGGTTGATATTTCCTGACATAGTTACTGAAATTGCCAGATTGTCAAAGAAGGTTTCCAGCATTTGTTTGCTTATGGATGCCCTGAGTCTTCACCATAACACAGTGACAAGCAACCTCTAACAAAATGGTGTACAGCCACATAAATGTATTCACTCCCTGACCTGCAACCCCATTTGGATGCTTTTAGCCCCTCTGGAAGCAGTAGCGGAGGCAGAAGGAATAAGGGAGATAAAGTACTTCTGGCCAACTACCAACGATGTCCCCTCACATCACCCAGCAAAACACATCAGTTGCTTCTCCTGTTTTTGTACCTATGATGAACTTCACCTCTCTGCCTATGAGGGAACATCTTATGGCGCCTGAAAGCCACAAAAGTTTGGCAAACCATTTGGCTCTGTTTTAAATATTATGGAGATTATAGAGGACAGAGAACAAGTTCTAGTTTGTAAATACAATTAACAACTGTTACATCTTTACCTTTGCACTCTGGTTTTTCATTTTAACAGCTTAATCTCTGAGTCATACAAGTCTGTCCTCATTTCACTTGTCAGATGCAGAAATCCACATTCTTATCCCCAAAATGTCTGGATTCCCAGCACCAGGCAAGACACATGCTTGCCATTCTGGTTTTCAGAATAAATTGGTAGCCTGGAAGACCAGACAGAGCTCAGGGAAGCTACTACCTGCTCATAACTAAAGAGACTGAACTGTCATCCAGTAAAGTCTTTCGATAAAGACTTGCATAGAATCATAGAATATGCCAAGTTAGAAAGGACCCTCCAGTACCATCGAGTCCAACTCCTGTCCCTGTGCAGGACACCCCAGGGGCACACCATGTGCCTGAGAGCATCATCCAAATGCTTCTTGAGCTCAGGCAGGCTTGGTGCTGTGACCACTGCCCCGGGGAGCCTGTGCCAGTGCTCAACCACCCTCTGGGTAAAAAACCTTTTCCTGATATCCAACCTAAACCTCCCCTGATTCAGCTTCCTGCTGTTACCTTGAGTCCTGTCATTGGTCACAGGAGTGAATAGATGGGTACCTGTCCCTTCTCTTCCCCTCTAAGGAAGCCATTTCTTTAAAGGCCATTGAATAGCCATCTTTAAAATAAAGGACTTAAACACTTTAAGCACTTTGGTCAATCAAGGCCTAAGGAAAGACTTAAGATTGTCAGTAAAAACTCAACCCTTGGTTAAGTGTAGAAGGTGCAACATATGAACACAGGAGGCTGCCATACAGGAAGGATAACTGAAGCTGTCTGAAAGGAGAAGATGCAATAGCAAAATGGCTGAGCTGGACAAATAGTAATATCTACCAATTACCTTTTCAATGTAGAGCTGCTGATAGCTGGGTGAACGAGCAGGAACACTCTTGAGTGAGAAATGATTAGCAGATGCAGTAACCACCATATGGTCTTGCACAGTCTTTACCTCTGTTGTTATGATGTGGTCTTCCAAGGAACCTAATGGCTTTTGGTGTACCTAGAACTCTGGAACACTAATCAAACCATTTATTAATTCTGTTAAAATGTTTTAGGTTGATTTCTCAGTGCCTAGGATACTGTTGTCTAACTTTATAATGGGTAATAGAAATTAAAGATCTGGGTGTGCAATTCAGTCTGCAGGTTTTGGTAGTTGTAAACCCCTTTTCTCCATGTGCCTGGTTTAAATCTCACAAAATAAAACAAATGAAAAAAAATAATTCAGAGAAGTTGAGACTGCAACAGGCTATGCAAAAAGCAAAAGGCTTTCAAATGCATCTGAATCAGAGATGAAAATACTTTTTTCAAATTACTAATGGGTCTGTTTCTCCCCTAATCAAAATACCAGTTAATTATTGATAACTTAAATGAATTAAGCAGCTGCTCAAAACCAATGTTCTATCAAAATCAACTGCAATTGCTTCTAAATCCTTCCGTGTGCTTACACAGCATCTTGGAAAAGGAAGCACAAGTAAAAGCAGTTTGCTCAGGGAAACTCCACAGTCCTGAGACTTAAAAGTATGAGAGAAGAAAGAATATTCTGCAATACACTAGCACTCATTTTGTTTTGCTGTGCAGCTTCCTCTGCGCAGAGAAAATAGTCCTAATTGATTGATCTTGCCTAAGTATATTGTATCAGGCACAGGTAAAATTAATCCACACTATATGAGGACAGACAAGAGATTTAAGTAGGTTTTTCATTCCAAGCTGTCTCACTGGAAGAAAGAAGTCATTAGGAAAAATATATATTTGGAGTCTCCAAATATTTATTCAACATGATACAGCCTCTTTCCTCAAAACAACAATTTCACAAGAAAGCCTTCCTTCCATATGCATTTTTCTATTTTTGTACACACCCTCCCCAATTTTTAAATAATACTTTGGCAAAACATATAAAAATTAAAAAATAATTGGTTGAGTTTTGGCAAAGCTTAAAATGTATAGGGTAAGTTTGGAAAATAGAAAGCTACGACCATGGTAATGATATCTTTGTTCTTGTATATAGGGTGAGTATTCAGAGCCCACTAAGTCAGTGTTTCACAGGTTCACAATTCACAGGTTTTATACAAGAGTTTGTACTTCTTTAGAAAGGTCAAGTCTGTAAGGTTTTTCATTCCAAAAGGGCACTAGCACGAAGCTTCAACGTACATGGTAACCGAAATTTGCTTCAAGCAAGGTGTGACTTAGAACAATGATGTATACCTGTTGCGTGACAGCTCTCTGAAGAGGTGCCAACCCCTGCCAGACTAAATCTCTAACACACTGCTGGATGCTAGGGAAGTTTCTGCATTAGGCACGGACAGCACTATCCTCCAATTCACTTCAACCACAGAGAAGAGTCACGCATGAGCAGGGAGGTGGCTTGCATGACCTAAGAGGTTGTTTTTGTCTCTGCATTCCAATGGTGAAATTTAGAGATGTCCATCAGGAACCATGTATGCACAGGTGTTGCATCTGCTTTTCCCACGAATGCATGAATTTGGCTCTGTGACCCTTTGTTTACTAAATCAACTACCCTTCCAATATCTTTTTAAGGACCTCAAAGGTATCCGTGCCCCTACTTGTTTTGTACTTCTTAAAAATTCTATTTACATCCTAAAATAACAACTTGTTAGTCATTTAAATTCAACTTACTATTGGATGTCACATGCAGGAAATGTTCTACATAGCATTGTCAAAATTAACTTCCCACCTGAAGAGAGGTAAAGGTAGGGGAAAAAATATGACAACCAATGGATATAAAATAACAGAAAACACTGTTTTCTCCACAGCTTTCCACCAAAAAGCCAGCAGGAATCTTTTGAATCATGACCATAGTTTGCTTAGCTAGAATAAATCACAAAACATGAGTAGATAAGTCAATTAGGAAAGGGATATCTAAATTTCATATGATATTTCAAAATTTTTCAAGGTACCTTAGGAGTTTGAGTCCCAAATACCGGATTCTTTCTTACTTCTAGTGACAAGACAGGCCCTCCACTCTGAAAAAGTTTGAGCAAAGTACTTTAGAAAGTTTCACCTTCAGTGAGGTCCTATCATACTGAATTAATAACATAATATAAAATATCTTTATTACCTAGAGAAACAACTATAGCTCAGGCGATTTTCTGGGACACTTCCAGCACAGTACAAGTTGCTAATAAAGCTTCATCAGCTGGAGGGCAAGGCAAGACAAAAAGGAGAGTCCTTTTGGGAAAAAGCAATTTTCAAAAATTGTTTTGGGATTAACTCACTCTTGAATGCTTGCAATCCAGGTACGTGCCACACGTGATCTTGTGTTTGAAGTGGAGTTGAACTTCACAGAGGAGATGGACGGAGGCTGAAGAGATTTATGTGGCTACAGACTTGTTGGTTTTAGTGTTAGGTGGTGCGCAGCTCTGATTTAAGATGTGCTGAGCAAGTCTTTATATAAAATAATAATAAATTAGTGATGCAGATGTAGATTTATGTGTCAGGAGTCCAGAGCACAGAATGCGTGCTTAATGAGTTTTATAAATCTGTATAAACAAACATAAATGAAATCACACTGTGGGATGTCCCTGCCTTGTGTCTCTCACTAGTATCTAAATTAGATATGGTCTATTTTCAACATGTATATAAATATGCTCACAGAAACACACTAATTATCAGCCTGAAAAATCAGCTTGAGTTTTGAGAGCCAATTAAGTTCCCTGTAGGTTCATTTTTGTCAGGAAAGTCAGCAGAGACAACTCAAAACGTACACAGGAAGCGGAGCTGCTGCCTAAGACGAGATTTGTACAATTACTTTTCTGACCATAAATACGCTTACTTCACCTCTCCTTGCTAACATTACATTTCCCATATATGATTCATGGTGTTACGCCAAGGTCACCCGGGTCCTTGGTATTAAAAGGTTATATACACACATCCCTGGAGTAACTGAAATGAATCAGATACTCGGCGGACAGAGTGCAGGCCTGAACCTGGAAAGGGAGGGAGTGAGTGTGAAACCAGGCCCCTGACACTAAAAAGTAGTAATAACTTCACTTTCGTTTGTAACTTCACAAAAAAACCCACAAAGAAACATAGTATTACTGGGAAAGAAAATGTTTCCTTTGGGGGAGGAGCAGGGAAGAAAAAAGGCAAATCCCCCAATATCTGCACCTCTAGAAAGTACCCGAGGGCCTCTCGGTACTCTGCTGCCTCACACTGCCCCCAAAGCCAGCACCTGCACAGGTCACTGCCTTGAATCCCAGCACTGACAAGGGCTTGAGGTTGAAGCCTGGTCTCAAATGGCCATTTGGCAGCTGATTTGCTGTCAGGCAAGCCACTCCACAAGTGAAACAAAATAAGAAGGTGTAAAAGTTGCCTATGAAAGGATCAGAGAAATCATTTCCTTTTCTGTGGTACTTTCATTAACCCTACTGTCCTTAGCTACCATCACTCACCAACATTATCCATTAAAACGCTGGTAGAAGAATGGTGCAAAAAGCATCAGACAATTAGACTAATCATTTGTAATTCTACATCTTCAAAACATGTTTGTAACATCTCTGCGAAACAAGGCACATCACAGTTTCGCAAGTGTGGAAACCGGGGAGCACAGACTTTTAGTGGTTTGTTAGAAGCACCCTAGGAAGTCGATGTTCAAATCAGAATTAACATCCAGTTTTTTGCTTCCAGTCTTATATGCACTCAGCTTTTTAATCCTATTAGGACTCCAGCAACTCCTAACTTCTTACAAACTTCTGTATCACTGCTGCAGAGCAATCAGGGAACTGGGGTTATTGAGCGTGGAGGAGACTGAGAGGAGACCTTATTGCCCTCTACAGCTACCTAAAGGGAGGTTGTAGTGAGCCTGGTGTTGGTCTCTTCTCCTGAATTGCTAATGACAGGATGAGAGGAAATGGCCTCAAGTTCCATCAGGGGAAGTTTAGGTTGGATATTAGGAAGAAGTTCTTTACTGAGAGGGTGGTTGGGCACTGGAATGGGCTGCCCAGGGAGGTGCTGGAGTCACCGTCCCTGGGGGTGTTCAAAAAGCGGGTTGATGAGGCACTTGAAGCCATGGTCTGATGGTTAGGACTATGATGGGATAAAGGTTGGACTTGATGACCCTGGAGGTCCCTTCCAACCATAATGATTCTATGATTCTATAATCAGAAGCAACTCTAGCTCTATGATACAGCACCAAAGTGCAAAAGCAAGTTGCAGCGACTGGCTTTGTAACAAGGTGCTGGTGAGCAGCTTGGGTAATAGCACAACACTGCAGGCCAGCTTTGACCTGTATCGCAGAAAAAAGACACATCACCATTGCAGAAAACACATCTTTCCATGAAATCCCAGCTCCCATTGCTTCAGGCAGGTGATTTGGGTTTTGGCACTAGACTGGACCAAAGAAATGCCAGCAGAGATGGGGATGCAAGCTCCACTGCAAGCCCATGTGGCTTAAGCAACACATCTCTGCAAACCTGAGCATCATCTCAAGTGCAGGTTGTGCTGCTGCTTCTGGTTGCAGATCCTATGTTAAAAGTAAACACTGGGCCCTCTCCTAAACTACCTATGGAGACACTTTTCTTCTTTTGCCAAGATAGTAGCTGGAGAGAAGTAGGGTGAAGAGGCTTTTGCACACACTGTGATTTCTGCAAAGATAAACCGAGCAGAGAAGAAGCATGACAAGAATACTTGAAAGCTCAAGCACACCTGTTTGAAACTCAAAGCAGTGGAATATGTCACCCAGTATGCCCATGCATGGGCCTCAAAAATCCTGTTTCCATTAGAAAAGGAAGCTCTCCCTGAAACAGCAGCAATTTGTGTGGGAAGTCTCGGTCTGATTATGGTCCAAAAATTTTTAATAAATTTAAGAGATTTTCACATTGTCCCCTTGTAAGCATAATTTTTCTCTCACTTAAACCAATATCCCAAGTATCTGATGGTATCAGTAGATCCAAAATAGTTACTGAGAGTCAATAAATAATATATCTGCATACACACAAAAATATTTTTCACAGCTATACATACTACCCAGTACCATTTTATTTCTTCCACTGCCTACGAGTAGATGGACTTCTAAAATTCTAGTAGACTGTAAGTGTGAGAGGGAATAAAAACTGTTATCATTTCCACCAGCCATTAACTAGCAAGCTAAGAGTCTATCATCCCCAGATATAAATTTCCCAATTTTGTTGGTTTAGGTAACAGCGAGGTACTGAGCACAACTCCTCAAAGTATATTCATCTGCATTTCTTCTTGCCTGAGTACAGTCTTGATGTGAATTCTAAAAATCTCTCTCCCAATGCTGAATTCTGCTTCACTTCGAATGCCTGTTCTTTCTATTACTCATCAAATAAGATTCAAGGCATAAATAGAGCAAGGTGGCAGAAACTAGCTTCCAGCTCTAAATTCCTGACAGTACAAACCAAACTCTGTAATTTATAGGTTTTTTTTTTTAAAAGAAAAAGCAATGACTTCTTGTTATTGTTACCTTTATTTGAGAGGTTAAGCCAAAAACTGTCCACATTCCAGACAGTGCAGGAACAGTCACACTTTCTCCTGCCAACTTACAGCATGTTAGGACAGGAATACTTACTTTTTGTAAGAGGACAACATGGTTGAAGCTTTTTCAGAACAACATCTTTTTAAGCAGTGAATTAAGAAACACTATCTATGTTCACTGACAAACTGATAACCAAACATCTGGTGTGCAACCTGCATGTTTCCAACCAGATCAACACCCATTTCTTCTGCTCTTGTTCCTGTGCTACAAATCATCTTTGCTGGAAATGTCCTCCATCACCGACTCCTGGGATGCTTGGTGTACTTAAAAACAAAATCACACAAAGGGAGCAAAATCTAAAATGTGTTACATTGTCTCCAACAGTTAGACCTTAGAGTGTTTTTTGCCAATAACCTTTAATCCTGCTTGTCTTAGATGCACTTCTTCAGACTCTTCATAGCTATAAAATACACACACCCCCAGTAACCCCCACAATCCTTTCAAAATTTGGTCCCTTAACACACTGAGGCCAGTGCATGGTGTCTTTGCTGCTCTGCTGTTTTCACCTTCCTGCCTGTAGACATTTGCTGCCTCAAGTCTTGTCCTGAGGTTGTCAGTTCTTTCAGTCAGAAACCTTATTGGTGCTCTGCCTCTGAGAAATGGGCTCAAGTCCTCAAATAAAGTCCAAAGGCATTAACACTTGGTAAATACTGAAAAATTAGAGTTTCTACCCAACTATTTCTAAAGGAATTAATGTGTAGATTTCTCCTCTACACTAGCTATTAAAAGCCTAACCAGAATCTGCATTTCTGAGATTTTTGCAGCCCTTTAATACCTATGTTATACCTCTTTTTCCTACAGCAAAAATATATATATTTAAAAACAAGTATGCCACTTCGTGCTTCACACTAATTAAAACCAAGCAACTTCAGATCTCTAAGCATAAGCATCAACATTTTCATGAAGCAAAAGTACTTCTAAAAACATCAGTACTTCCATTTTACAGATGGAGTAATGGAAGGTAGAAAAATCAGTTAGTTTCTACCAGCAAAATCACATGAGTTGAGAAACAGACCTTGAAATGTAACCCCATCTGATGTCCTTTCATTTAGTGATCTCTGCAGATAAGCATTACCCAACAAATTAAGCAAGAAATACAAAAAGAGCAATAGAAAACCACCCACTTCCATGATGAGCAAAGATGCAGAATATTTTGTGAGCAAAGCATCTGAAGAGCAACAAAGCCTCTTCACTTAGACTGCACAATCAGATGAAGAAGAAATACCTTCTTTATCTGCAGATTCTGGTCAGATTCTTTGCCAATTAATATTGGTAAAACAAACTAATTAAAACAGAGTTATTGACAATGAACTGAGAATATTCTCAATGAAGTTATAGTAAAATGCAAAACTTTTGTTGCTAAGTGCTAGCTTATAATTGATAGTACAACATTACAAGCCATGCCTGTGCTTTTTTATCTACCAGCAACCAACGGGACCTTGTAGAAATAATTGCACAGCCAAGTACACTTGCAGTAGGACCTAATAAAAGCATAATGATGCCTCATCTCATACCGAGAACTCCTAAAAAACAAGTCACTGTATCCACTACTAAATCACAGTCATCTCTAGGCTGGTACCTATGCTGATACAATTATTTTGTACAGGTAAAATAAATTATAAATTAACACTTTCTAGTGAAACAAGTCACCCGGGGGCAATGGGTCCTCCAGCACCAGGCTGCAGCCGCATTCCAGGCAAGGACCTCAGCTTCTGCCGGGGACCCACTGGGCACTTCCCACTGTGTTTTAAAGACAAGTTCTGAAGTTTTTCCCTTCCTGACAGATGCACACACAGCATCGAGCATGTACCAAAACCAAACCGCCCCAGGCACAGGCCCCCCCGGCTACCTCCTGACAATGTCATCAGGTGAAGCAGGCACTCGGTGCCCTGAATAAACAGAGCAGGACGAGGGAGTGAATTACTGACATTTCCGGGTCTGAAGAGAGACCTCCGGAGCCTCAGTGCCTTTCCAGGTCAGACTGGCTGCCGCCACGAACACTGATGGGGAAAGGCAGAGCAATGATGCTCTCCCTACGGTGAGTGAGGGTCGGGGAGATGGGCACAGAGGAGGAAAAACATATTTCTAATACCTCACAGACTCCTGGGTTAGAGAAACCTGTTAGCCCAGCTTTGCCTTTCTTTTTTTTGTGTGTGTTATTTTATCGACAGGATTAAGAAAATAGCTTACCGAGATAAGAATCTTAAAAGTTGAAAATCAACGTTAGCTATGGAACCTGGGGAGGAGCAATGGACTGAAAAGCTTGTGGTTGTTCACACACCCTGGCTGATGAACCCACCGGGACTACAGCGCACGCACGCTCTCCTCTGGCTGCCGAGGTGAGCAATCACCAGTTCTCACCAAGTCATTTAGAAAAACTAATGAATGACCAGAAGATTCTATTCCACCTGAACCCAATTCCTCTCAAAATGTAGGTTTTGCAGGGCAGAAAGACTAAAGTGGAGGAAAAATGAAACATTTTAGGGTCCTGAGGAAAAAAACCCAAACTACTGTGTAATGATTATAATAGCACTTTCAGATGAAGACCATGGTATTCAAAGACTTTTCAGTGACCCTGGGAACCTTTTGACTTCAAACTGCACAGCCCTGATTTCTCTACCTCTGAGCATTAGCGTGAAGGTGGAGAGGAGTAATCCCAGAAAATAACTGCAGTTCTCAGACTGAGCGACACATCTCCCTAGTCCTGGAGCTACAGAGGATTAAATGGAGATCATTTCAAAGTTCCCTCTTCCCCCTGTTTCACTTGTGTGTTTCAGTCTGTTTCTTACCCTGGATATTCAAGAAAGCAGCTAGCACAGACTGTGGCTAGGCAGGCCAGGCACATCAGCTCACTGGGGCTCTCCCCTTGCTCACAAGAAATTGTTTAGCAGGAATCCTTAGCAAGCTTAAGGTCTTTACAGAACCAATTATAACCACTTTCAAGAGAGATGCAACTTCATGTCGCCAAACTCAAATGCACAAAGTATCACAAAACACTTTCAATATATTCATCTCCTGAAGTGTCCAGATGTCATTAATAAACAGTCTGTCATTTCTAAATTCTTTTTGGGGTTTTTTTTTGGGGGGGGGAGGGGGAGCCCTGTAAAAATGCTGAACATATGCTAGTTTATATTTCTTCCATGTAATGTAGAACAGCATTCCTTAGCTGTATCCTTTACTGCTATTGTTACAAAGCTTGTGCTTTTTCATCACCTATTTGCCAGCATCTACATCTCAACAGTCATTTATAAAATTCAACTATTATAACTAAATCTCTCTGCTCATTTGAACAGGTGCCACTTTCTAAAAGTCTGTTGCTGAGTCTAGAAGAAAGAAGTGTGAAAATGCAGGTTACTTCGTCCTTCCAAGAGGTTTTTTCCACTACGTGCAGCAGTGCTTAGGAAATGCATTGTGCTGAACAGAGACCAAGCAAGCGTGATGCAGCTGCCACAGGCAACAAGTCTGTCCATGTGCTCAACTAACTCCCTGAGCTGCAGTTTTGACCGAGTCCTTACCTTAAATTCAGATTCTGCTGACATTACCCTAATTGTTAAGGCCCGAAGATCTTCCTGGGGACTACACAACTATGGTTTCCTTAACAAGGGAGAAATATTTGAAGTCTCACACCCAGGACAGGAGTAAGAGACGGATGGGAACAACCTCGCTCCGCTGCCATGCACCCTTCCTGTCAAAGCACCTGGGACACCAGCTTCCAGACCACTCAGCTTTGGTTTTGATTACAAAGTCTTCTGCATACCTGGGTAACAAGGGTATGAGCATGTGTGGGAGGCTGGGGGCAGAGTTTTTACCTAATGGTCAAGATAGGAAGCACATCTTTGTATAACACAACTTTTTTTTTTTTTTTTTTACATATTAGAGGTGTGGATCCAATTCTTTTGTTTTGTTTCGTGCTGTTTTTAACATACCACCACTCTTCTATGGTTTTCCCCTCAGAGCTGTCTTGACTTGACAGCAAAAGTAACACCACAATGTTTTCAACCAAAAAAAAAAACCAACTTCAATCTCCCATACTCTTTCTCTGACCCAGTGAACCTCTTCTGTAACTTTACACCGGAGAACAGCTCTGCTCTGTGTTTCAGTCTTATTAAAAGCTTTTAAGATTTTAATCATTCATTCATTGGCTGCTAAGTGAATATTATATCCCTTTCCTGTAGGCAATCAGATACCGTAATGCTTTAATGTTAAAACTTGTTAGTGCTGCATACAAGAAAGTAATAAATAGTTTCTTACTTAGTGCTGGATTGGTACCCAGAACACCACCCAACTATCTGCAAATATCCTGAAGGCACCTTTATTAATAGAGCTGATCCAACAATATTTGAAAACAAAATTGCAAAAGACAATGCTTGCAATGAAAAAACCAGGCAGAGCTGTAAAACAATAACTAGCAGTTGTGACTTTGCATTTTTATGGACAAATGCTGAAACCGTATCAGTGCAGTTTGATGACATTCTTAACAGTCCTAGCGAAAAGCTCTGCTACCATCGGGGTTTTTTTGTTTTGCAGTTCTCTCTGTAAATGCACTGTTTGGTTGTGTGCATTGTGGCAATTACTCTAATACATGAGAGAGAAAAAACAGTGCAGATGATATTCCTGATAAACATGCTGGTGCATGGAGGAGCAAATTGGGAATTTAAGTAATTCCCGTATTCTTTCTTAAGCATCTACTTTTTGGCAACTGCTAGAGACTGGAAATTGGACCAGATGAATCCTTAGTCTGGCTACTCTTATGCTCCTGAGATTATAAAATAATGGAAATTAGGTTTATTTCTGCTAGGCTCTTTTTTTGACTGAATTCCTCACTACATATTACCATGAAGGCTTACAGATGCACATACAGAGCAGGGGGCAGCATCAAGCCACTAGTAATCATGAAACCATAACCTCAAGTATTAATGCATGCTCAGTGTCTTTGAAATGAATACCTATTTTAAATTACACAATTGCCATCAGTGTAAGATTACATTTTAAGCCTTCGAAATACAAATTTTGTCCTATTATGATTATTCAGTAAAGCTTTCCTTTTTGAAAAAAATGTCAAAATTATTTCTCTTTACTCAGGGTTAAATGACTTGCTCTGAATTAAGCTACAATTTCACACACTACTCAAATAAGAAACAGAAAATTCTTCTTTATCAAACCTCTGGTTTTGTTTTCCTTTCCTGGATTTTTTGAAACTCCAAGGATCTGACCTCAAGCACAATAAAGTCAATGAAAATCTTTCCACTCTCTTCATCAGATTTTGGGTCATGACCCAAGCTGGCTTTCCCCACCCCACTCCCTCCATAATAGTTACAGGCAAAATAGACAGAATAACAACCTGTTGACAGGTAATACTAATTTACAGTCATATGAGAGGTAGAAGCATCACACACAGATACGCTGTAAACTGAGCTCAATACTATTTGCAACTTACACAACTTCATGTCTCAGGTTTCATTACAATCATAACAACTTTTTTTTTTTTAAGACAAGTTTTCCTCCAAATTATTATGTCCTTTAAATCATCGGGTATCTCCTAGTCTGTCATCAAATAATAAAGAACACCATACATGTACAAAAAGTCAGAAAGGAATCCTTTAATGCTCTTTTACCAAGATGGTTCTGTCAGTCTTGCAGCTCAGATAACGAGGCAAAGAGGCACATGACAATTTTTGAATTATGATCTTTTAAAAAATATTGTTTTGAAAACTCTCTTGCTGCAAAACCACCCGAGTTAAAAGTAAGGAACATGGAGGGCAGCTGGGGGGCAGGGAACAATTCTTGTCCTGACAGCAATTCCAGTGAAGGTTTTTCCTTCAGCACACCTCCAAGCATGTTAATTCCCAGTATTCAATTCCCACTCAATATTCCATGAAACCAAACAGAATAAGGCATTAGGTGATTTTAAATTCTGAATATTTGCGCACAAAGTATTTCTTGGCTGTATCACATACCCACAAATACCATTTCTAAATTTCAGTATGCACTACCGAATTATGAAGAAGGTATTGTTATTTATCATTTTATACTAAATTCTAACATCCTTCATGGTAGCTGTACCACTACTCTGGCAGAGGAGCCCCTTTATCTTTCAATAAGCTATTAAATCATTACAGTCAGAAAGGCAACCATAACTTCTGGAGGAGCTTACAGCATCACTTACAAATAAAAACAAACACCATCAGGCTTCTTCCTTACACCTTTATATTATTTGATTTTTATGTGTATGTATATACACACATAGATACATAGCTCTGAGACTTAGAAAGTTGTATATACACAGAAATTATGCTATATGGCCAGTAAGATCACTCTATTTAACAGGAAAAGTTGGCAGGGAGGGAAAGGAAGGAAAGCTGGTATGAACCTGTGTTTTTGCTGGACCCATACATTACATGCTTGTCCAACTACATGAATCAGTTCAGCTGCAGTGGAATCGTTCCGCCGAGCTTTGCACCAAGCACACTCTGATCTTTACACAAGTGGATGAGGGCATCATTAACCCACCACACTAACCTAATAAGGGACATTCTTTCAGTTGAGAAAAAAAGGCTACGTGGTAAAGGTACCATTCAAAATCTCTTCTTTTACACTGATCATTTAACAGAGACGGGAAAGATGCAAATTAGGATAGAAAAATGAACCTCCAAAGTCCTTAATTTATTGTAGTGTAACCTAGCAAGGAGTTTTAATCATTACTATTGCTGGAAGCTAAAGTCAGTAATCAATTAAATGTAAGAGATTTTGGAGGTGATTGTCCAGTAAGCTGTTATCAGAAAGCTAAAATACCTACAAACTCAAATGTAAATTACTTATACATCACTGACTTACCAGGCTTTTCTTTTTCATCAGCTCAGGAAGTTGCACCAATGTATTAATTTGCATTGATGATCAGAGCATCTTAAACAGGTTCACAAGTAATACAATAAAAGAAAGCTATTTAAACTACATGAGGAAAAAAAAAGTCAAAGGTCAGCAACATGCAACTAAATTTCACCTCTCAAAAAAAACAGGAAAAAAAGACACTCTTGCAAGGCCTGGCACTGCAAAAATATTCTCATTTGCTTTCATTGAGAAAGTCTGAATAAACATTCTCAGCATAGTATTTGCCTTTCTGAAATCACTGACTGTAATATTTTGAACTTAGACATCCATATATAAATATATTTTGGTTAATCAGGAATCGTACAAAATCAAAATGAAAATAAATTTGGCGAGACAACAAAATGGGGGTTCCCGCCAACAACTACACCTAGCCCACAAGATATACCAGTGCAGGCTTCCAGACAGATTTGCTATTTATAACTGAAACTCACCTTGAAACAATGCAAGGTAAAGATGCAAACTTAACCTGAAAAACACACAGATTTTTAATGAACCACACACTCGGCTTTCTTCTCTTCTGCAAGATGTTTTGCAGGACATCTTTCTGCGCAAACACATACACTGAACAACTGCAACAAAAGGGGTTGTGAAGAATCCTGTGGCTTATTTTTTCTACCTGCAATTGTCATATTGCCAAAGTAATGGGAAAGGTATGAGCAATTCTTTAAACAGTTGTGTTTTAATTCTGATGCCAAGTCTTTGGGTTATGAAGAATTTTTTTTGACTGAGTTGAAAGTCTATCTCAAGTACACAGAAAGACCTAGGGCAAGAACAAAGGTGCAGGGCAGAAGCTAGTTTATTCAGGCTTGTCAAGTTAAATCTTGTAAAATATGTACACATTTAATGGTTTTCATCATTTATATATGTTTCAAGCATGGAGGGGGCCTCCTGAATAATTTTGGTAGAAGGCAAGCGCCAATTCTGGAAGTCCTGTTTGATCAGTGAACAAGTCACTCATTTCTGGCACAGAAAGATTTCTTTTTTAAGAGATTCTTTTTTTTTTGGGTCACATTAAGCACAGACAATTTGGAACCATTTAATTTATTTCAAGCAAAAATATCTCATCAGCAGCCTGAACTTTGCAAGCAACCCTAGCAGTGGGTTAGACACATTACAGAGGATTAAACAAAGCAATAAAATAATGGGGAATAAAACGAGGGGCAATGAGCGTGTGGGAGACACTGTAATTGAGAAAGGATTATAAAATGAGGTACCACTTGCAATAACTGCAATAAAACAGTTAATGAAAGCACAGCACGAGTCTGGTTTCTCTCTCTTGTTGTCACTTATTCTCCTGAATGACTGGATTTGCTGCCTCTTTTCTTCTAAAAAAAATAATGAAAGATTACAAAAGGGACACCTGGAAAAACACGGATGTGGTCTTTTTAGCTGCAGCCTACCTCCCTGACCCCCCCCCACACACACACTCATCACTGCCCAGGCTCCTCCCCATCTTCTTTCTTTCCTCAAAAGCAGTTCCTCTCAGCCACAGGAATGCCAAGCCATTCTTTCAGGTAGCTCAGCCTCACCACTTCTCCTTTCACATGTCAGGATGTGCCATTCAACAGAGCTTTGTAGGTACATGTTGGGAAGGTTTTTTCAGTATCAGTACCAGGAGTGCACACAAATGGTTTAAGAACAGAACAGGGAGTTCTCTGTACCAGCCTACCAGGTCCCCAGAGACCATTTTATCACTTTTACACCAAGATTTTTCTCTTATGCTCACTTTTTATCATTGTTTTGACAAATGTTAAGTACACGAGATCCTGGGAGGAGAAAAGTTCTGTATATTCATTCACCAGCAATATTATTTTAAACAGAGGAACAACAACTTCAGAGGAATCTCTCTTATACAGGTTATAGTTGAGTTTTGAGTCGACCAATTTGAACACTGTAAAAAGTAGGTGGAAAAATACACAGTGCATCCAGTACGTCCCTTCTATCAGTCCCTGTGCTGATGAGAAGAGAAACACAACAGTTCACTTGAGGCTTTCTGCACTCTGAGCCCTTAACACTGTTCCAGAAAAATACCTTTTCCTTCTAATATCCTGAAGTAAGGCCTTGAGCAAGTCTCTCATCAGCTTCCCTACACCCAAAAGGGAATAAGAGGACTTACCCTGCTTGGTAACCTGGCTCACATTCTACAGCTTAAAGAAGCAAGCACGTACAGAGATAAGTGAGAGAGTAGTAGTTAAGGATAAATAAGGAGGTATTACTACACGCTTAGGATGCTACTGTGAAAAATGTAGTTTAAGAAGTTTGTTCCCAAGTACATATTTCATGTAGTTTCTCCCAGAAGTAAATTTTCAGGAAAATAGCAGGATTGATACATCTCCCCTTGGTTATACAGAATTCTAGCCTTGACGTGTGGCTCAGCCAAATTGCATTCAAGTCAAATACATAATTGAAATAATCATTATGTCCTCAAAACATAATGACTAAGCCATTAAAAAGGTGACTCTTGAAACCAACGAAAAATGAAAATAACTCTCTCGGAGTTTACAGTACTGGAAAATATTGATCCAATTTTTCCATGGTATAAAAGATTGACTTGTTTTACACAACCGAAAGTCCTGCGACATCCCCACTGACAACAAGAATGCAGTTTAGGTATGACATCTCCTAGTCAGGGATGGAAAGCATGGCCTAACTGGGAATTATTCTGGGACAAGAGAAGCTTCTGTACAATCTGTCGCTCTAACAAAAAACATTGCAGGTGGTCTAGGGAGGTCTGATGTGGTAACGTTTGTGAAATTGCAGTTAGGAAAGCATCAAAACTTTGTATGATATTTTGAGAGATCAGATGTACATGGGGAATCATAAGAACTCACTGAGGATACTCCTGGGACAGGTGTTTGAAACAATACATTGTGTTTTCTTTTAAGAATACCAAGGATAATTGAAGGTCTCTGAACCTTTTCCCCAAAACACAACTAACAGGATTATCAGCACAAAACACAATGCAATGGTAAAGCAAGTACTAAAACAAAGAGAAAAAGTACTTTTCTCATCATATCTGCTGTCTACAAAGCAAACACTAAGCAAGCTTTGAGCATCTTCTGAAATAATCTGGAGCAGTGCTTCATGGTGGGGACTTGGTCTCACGTGTTCCTCAAAAAGCATTCCACAGCAATCCCGAAGAATTAGATGGCGATTTCTTCCCACAGTGTTCCCCATTAATAAATAGCACATGGCAAACATCAACAGCAATATCACTCCCACGTTAATTGCCTACCTCGCAAAGAAAAAGACATGTTTTCTTTTTCATAGTAACAAAAGAACACTAAAAGGGGATCCTTGTATCACGTCCCTCTTCCAAAATAATTGCCAAAAATATAATCTGTGTATCGTGAGTGGAAAAAAATTTCCTGGGGGAAAGGTAGTGTGCGTGTAGTTTCCGCTATCTACCACACGGAGTATTTAGGAAACAAACATTCTTTTCCTTATAATGGCAAAACAAGTTATGTGAGCGAGATGAAATGATTTGCAAGTTTGGGCTTTATTCCAAAACCCCTATATATTAAACCCAACCATCAGTCGGATCATCACGTCTGTTTTCTAAAGAATATAATAGATGGAAATCTGCTTCTTAAACTGTTTTTCATATAACAGGAAACAGACAAAATAGCATCCCAACAGTTACATCCACAGGTTTCAAGATCAGTATTTTGGCCTCTTTCTTGCTGAATGCTTTTTTCTTTTAACAAAAATTCGAAGTATATCACCTTCAGCAACAATGCTCAGTCTGCATCTATATTATGCATCTATATTATGCATTATGTACTTTTTAAAGTGTTTATAAATTAAAGAGAATTAAAGAGGTTCCATTACAATCTGATACACAAGGCTTTTATACAGTCATGTTGCACCAGTCTAAACACGCACACAATATACACAGGCACCGATGTGCAGGAGCACACACACAAACAAGGCTTAAAGTTTTAGAATGTTTTAAAATACATTGTTAGAAAAAGTAACTTCTGCCATTTACGATGGAAAGCATAAACCATTTCTGAAGGTTTCCCCCTTCTCCATTATTTAAAATTAATTTAAGAACTTCACATGCTTTAATATGCAACATTAAATAATAAAATCCTCTGAAATTTTGTTATAGTGGAAGTAGATGATCAAAAGATGCATCTCACTGCAAAACACAGATTCACTTGCCCCAAAATAAAAACTGTGCAGTGGACAAAAAAAATCAATGAACTTATCAGATACAATCTGGTAACTTCCCAGCCTCACCATTCAAGCTACCAACACTATTACCCTCTTGAATAAACACAGCTTTTGGAAAGGTTAAACCCGTGAGGTCCTCATAGGAAAGTCCCTGAGTAAATTATAACATGTGATGATGACATTCCTGTGTCTTTTGGAACCAAGGAGGGGAAGTAAGGGTAGGTCATTATAAGCCACTTGCCTTTACAACCGGCTGTAAAAGACAATGAGGACAGGAAGCTTCCCACCGAGATCAAGGTGCACAATCCCCAGCTAAAAATAAACAAGCCCTGATAGTCACATCTGCTGGAAAATATCATTGGAGCCTGAATTCCCAGGTGCTGAAGCAACAGGAAAAGAATGCCTCGGTACGGCGGGTCCCGAAGGACAACAATATAATAATTGTGGAGATTGGCAATGATCAGTGTTCGCGTTAACGCTGTAGATAAAAATATCAGGGCACACTAACTTGGTTTAGCAGGGAAAAAAAAGGAAATTAAAATAAAAAAATCAGATTAAAAGAATTTAATTTTACTTTACATTTATCCTTGCCACCCCTTTAGCTCCCAGCCACAAGTCCTGGAGTCACTCTGTAGCAAAACGTTCCTATCAAAGGTAACAAAAGCAGGAGAAAAAGACATGAATTTCTTCTCCTTCTCACCAGGTGGCTCAACTCTTCCCATGACTACGTCCCCGAGAGTAAAGCAGATGCCAGCAGTGTGGCCCCAACTGAAATGTTTCTGCCACGTATGACATACCCTGCTTTAGTCACCAGCAGGCTGAGGACCACAGAGAGCATCTCAACAGATGGTCATCCTTCTCCTCACTGAAGTTCACTCCTCCTTAGCTAGTTAAGCCACCGAATTGGTCAGCACTGATTCAGTACGAGTACGCCTGCCTGCCCTGCAGAGCCTCCCTCCTCTGCTGACACAGCCACGGGCACAGCTGAAGCAGCAGAGGTGCCTTTTACCCCTGCTGCTGGAACACTTGCTGCATCCACCACCTACAGCCCACTTGCCAAAATTAAATTCCCCTGCCACTGGGGCAGAGCATCATTGCCATGGTCTGAAGCGCTCCCAAACCAACATGAGCAGCCTGTGAGCGGCCTCCAGACCCAGCACAGAGCTTAACCATTATTTTAACTTAGCTTTTGTGATGCCTTTTCATCTGTAGATCTCAACAGTTTTTATGGCAAATTTAATTTTTCATTTTATACTTCTATTCTTGCCCATTAGACACCACCACCTCCTACATATGCTGCCCGCACCCAGAGACTCCCCAGGCTAATCCCAATTGCTTTGAGGATCAACAGCCATATGTCTCTCCTAAGATATATGTACTCTTCGCTGAGAGACCAGAGTTGCTGTAGCTGCAGAGATCTCCTCCCATCAAACTAGCTATGCAAACAACCAGGACCTGTGGCACACTTGATGAGCAGTGAAAGAAAAGATGGATAACCTCATCTCTGAAGAACAGGGAAGTTCTGCTTGCCGGCACAGCCATGTTTTGGGGGAACAATGGAGGAGAAGAATCTTCTGCATTAAGAATTTTTGGTTTTTTCACAGGGAGCAGAGATATTTCAGAAGTTAGGAGAAAAAAACCACAATTCTCAGGGAAGCAGCAATCCTGCAGTTTTCCAGCTACAGCAAGGTTGGTGGACAAGGGACACCAGTCAAACACCATGGGTGGTCGGCGAGCTCTTAATGTGCTCCAGCTCCTCACACAGACAGAAGACACATGCCTGGTGGTTGGTTTGGTTTTGTTTGTTTGGCATTTCTGTTTGTTTTTCTTTAACTTTGTGAGTAAAGTCAACCTTAAATGCAGCTTTGGAAAAGGAAAAGGCAAAGCCTTACGCAAAAGGTGAGCTGCAGCCTCTCCCCTGCCACTCCTTGCCTGGAACCAGAGGACCATCCCTGAGGATTGGCATGCTGGCTTCGGCAACATGCCTGTGAACAATGTGACTACAACTTGAGTCACAGAATTCTTTCCTATTCTGATTTTTTGGCAGTTCTTTCTCCACAGAAAGGCCTGATGATAGACTATAGTCTAGAGACTACATGGGAACAACGGAAGTTCAGAATGCTCCAAAAGCTAATTCTGACGCCATTAATGGATACATTTATTAGACCTGAGGCAGTTTCATTTAATTCATAGATGCCCTAGAAAAGTTTTTTAAACAATGGATTGGAAACCATATCTGGCTGTCAGTACTAGGAAAAACTACGCAGGAGAACGTACCCTGAAACCTGATATAAAGATTACCTAGACAAAAACAAGACCTGGGACTGAAACACAGAACAAAAAATATTCCAGTTGTGGGAAGGCAGGAGGAGCATCGTGTTTCAGGCCCTTACAGTGTTTTACTTACATTTCATGGTGCATTGCTTGAAGCCTTACCCTCTATAGCAGAGCTTTTCACACTCCCAGTACTCCTCCCCTCTGTGGCTGGTGGTTCACTATTTCTTCTATTGCTTCAAACGGCTTTCAAAAACCACTCTTCTTTTCCAGTGCCACCCAAGAACAGCTACAATTGGTGTGGAAAAACTACTTCTGCTGACTGATGGTAACCATAAACTCGCTATATCATAATAGAACTGCACAATTACACAGATAAGCTCTTCTTTATTTAATAGAGTAGCTGCATTCTAAGAATCAGCAGGAAGGAGTGAAAAATAGAACTAGAAAGGGAAAAAAAGTAATTAGCCTTCTCTTTTTACTCTTCTTTCTAGTCAATAACTATTTATGCAGGACTGATTTCTGCGAAGTGTTAATGGCTAATATATGTCACTCCCCTACAGACTCTGCTGCACACTGTAACCTGAGAGCTAGCACACACTCATGCTCTTGGACACATTTTCCACACTATTTGAATATATCCTACCCTTAAAACTATTCTGGCATGACATTAAGGAAGTTGTGGCTCAGGTGGTAAATCCAGGACCATCTTGAAAGGCAAGCTGTTAAATTAAGCTATATTCAAATTAAAGGGAAAACCACTGGTTGTTTATAAAACTACCCTTAAGAACAAAAGGCATTTAAAATTTTTGTTGACTGCCTAATAGCAGGAACTATATTTTGGTTCCAAAGCATTCGTGCTACAATATAAGTAACCCTCACATACCCCCATAAAGCTGTAGCAGTTCTGGGGCCCTACTGTGTCCCAGAAGCTGCTGGGTTCTCCCTCAGTACGCAGCATCCTTAGAAACAGAAGCCTTGCACTTGATGCAGTGCCTATCACCCTTCAGGTACTCGGCTCTAGGTCCAAGCAGTATTTGTATTTATCATTCAAGGTGGGGTACAGCTTTACCTTTCTCTCTTCCTTTCCCAGGTTCCCTTTTGCATCTCCTCCCAACAGCCAACAAAAGTAATGAAGCAAAAAGCCAGGTTCAGTTTGCCCCCAGCCCCACTCCTACAGAGCATCAGATTTTTTTTAAACAAAGTTCAATATGACATTCAAACCATCTCAATCCAGTCCACTAAACCACACGTATTTCAGGTGTCAACGCAAAATGAAGTTCATAAGATGAATTCGATGGGTTTGCTTTCCCCCCCCAGTAACTTTACTTTTGCAGGATTCAAATCTGCTGCACATAAAATGTTTAGAGCATCCCTTCATCGTTTCCAGTGGAGCACAGAAGCGCTCATTTCAGCATGGCCCAGGGCATCAGACTCCAGGTGAGGGAACTCAGAGGGGCAACTTCAGGACCTCCCCTGGATTAGGATTATCACCCAGAAGGGAAAGTAAAGCTTACACAGAAAAGAAGCAAGTTATCCATGTGTTCTGCCAAACCACACCAAAAAACATGATTTCTTTTTCATATCTAACTTACCAAGACCCATAGCACCTTGACAGTCCATTATACGAATACGCAAGTACAGGAAAACAGGTCAAGTTCTTTTTCTAACACTTCTGATTTTTACAGCAAACATCTCTGCGAAATAACTTTGCATGTGAAAACCCCCATCCTGGAGGTTTTACAGAAAAAAAAAAGTTAGGAGTTTATTAAAACAGTAATTCATTTCAGTATTTTTGTGCAAATCAGCTTGGTTGCCTTTGCAGGTCAGTTCAGTTATCTTCTCAGCTGCTTCTCCCACCCATTCCCTTCCTTTGTTTTTTCTTTTTTTTTAATAAATAAATAAATAAATAAATATTATTACACAGCATGGATCAGATGCAGGAAGAAACTTCCTTAAACCAGAATGATTTGGAGGACAGACCCTTTAGTTGGATTGCTGCAGTGATGGAGATCAGGCGCTCAGCTTTGGGGGAAACATCTAATTTCATGTTTTAAACACCTGCATAAAAAAAAAATCTCATTCTGATCAGAGGAATCAGGGGACTGGGATTTATGAGTAAGACTGTCAAGAGTATAAGAAACAGAATACAGTATTTCCAGCTCCTTGCCAAATATGTATTATGACTTCAGTTCATTTTACGTAGATTCAAGCAAGCAACAAAAAAAAATAATGAGAGAAATAAAGAAAAAAAGATTGGTCTTACAGTCTACAGAAACATCAGGGATTAAATGTCAATAGCAAATCTCTCAGTACTTCCTGCCACCAGGACAAATAAAGCCTGCTTCCAAGCCAAACATCTGCTTTGTCTGTCCCAAACAGGAACCCATGAGAAGGAAATGTAGCACCCTTTACCACTGTGGCCAAAAGACAACATTTTTTAAATTCCACTCTATTCAATGATTTACCTGTAAAATCTCTGAAAGACTGAGTATTAAAGAAAAAAATATTCTTCTATGTGTACTGTGTTCCTCAAGGGCTTGCATGACCAAGACATCATTCATCAATCATGCAAATGCTGCATCGGCAAGAATATTCACCCAGGCTAATGCTTTTTACAGAAGTTCCAGTTCTATAGACATTAATTCTGAAAGAATAAACCAGACTGACATTTATTACGTGCACATATATATAGAACCCTCTCTCTCTTTTGCTTTCTAAAATAAGAGATTATACAAAAATCAGGTGTTTCAGTGACATTAACACTACTTTGGGAGTACAGTTTTCTCTGTGTCTAATGCTATCAAACCTCCATAATACCTACAGAGGAACCCAGAGCGTTCCTGTTTTCCTGCTCCTGGCTCCAACTAACAAATAATATTATTGTAAACTAGAGTAGATACTGAAAATGGATGCGGCAAATTAAAATATATACACACATTTTTCTAGGCCAAGATTCCTAGCAGAAGGCATCAGAGCTTTTGTAGCAGAGTATTTTGATGTCCCAGGCAGTGGAGGCCCCCCGGGAATTCCATTTGAAATTCCCTGCTGTCATTTATGAAGGCTGACGAAAAATTTTCCTGATACATAATAAGAGACCAATCTCTATGACGAGTTGGATCTTTTCAAATGAATACAAGATTTTCACAATTTCAGGTAACAGATTGTACATCTCCCTTTTACAAAGAAAATCATCCCAGTTGGATGCCGAAACAGATGGAGGCAAACTTTGAGATCTGGTACGTATTCTGAGAGTGAGAGCCCAGGGAAATGGTTCCTGTGCATTTTACAGAGCTGAACTTTTTCAGATATATTTTCCTTCAACAATTACACATTTTTTCAATAACAAACCACAAATTTTTATGATGACATACCAAACAGTTCAAAACAAATGGTGAATAACAGTAAAATATATCAAATTATCTTCAACTTCTGTTTGATATCATCTGAAAATCTTGCCAAAGCATTCCTAACATCCATATAATAATTTGTGTATGCAGTTAATTGATCCTCACTCCAGTTTGCTGAGACACTCAAGTCAGCTTTCTCCTTTTACAGATGTATCGACTAGCCCAAACAGCAGAGCCAGGAAGGGGCAAAACCCAGATTAGCACTTCTCGTTCCTTAATCCTATGATGAGTCCTACAGACCACAGGGCACTTCAGAGCTGCAGAGTTGAAGGACACAGAAACTACACTACTCTTCAGAAAAAAAAAAATAACAACATTTAGAATAATATTATTTGGTTATGAACTTCAAACAGAGTTCAAAACTGTGGTGAAAACACTGGCATGGCATGAACATTAAAATAAGGGAAGGAAATATGAAGAAAAGGAGAGATAGAAATACAGATAATCCACACATGCACATAAGCACACACAAAAAAGCTTCAACAATAAATAAATCCATAGCACTATCAACAAATGAACAAAAAAATCTTGATAAATTCAGCATCTGTTATGACTGAGATCTTTTCAAAAAGAAGAGAGTGGGTTCTCACCAATGGAAGCAAGGAAACAAATTCAGGTCAAATTATATATTAGTTATGAATGTGTGTATAGTCAGTTCTTTCAGTTTGGATAAACCAGCAGTGCAATAAGAAATCCTATTTTTTTTCAAGAATATAAACCTGAAATTTTCTTTTTTTTTCTCCTAGCAAACAGTATTGGCATTGTTATGCAGATCTTTGAGAAGCAAATGGCAAAAATAGACTAACAGTGAAAGGGTTTTCAATAAATAATAATATTTACTTAGTGTGCATTATTTAAGGAGAGTATTTTGTTAGGACTCGCTGGAGTTTTCAGCGGATTTATCTTGTAAATCTCTTGTATCAGTTTCAAGCCAAAGTCATGTTTCCACATGAAATACTAATTTTCTTATTTTACACTAGTGGGCATACTGCATTTCAACAAGTTGCAACTTGCTGCCAAATGTAGCTTGCATTGCTGGGGAAGTGTTGTATTTTTAGGTCAACGTTTGAAAGAAAAACAGCCACTAAGCATCTCTAATACAGGATCAGCAGATGGTCACCTTCCCTTTGCTTCCCTTAAAACATACTTATTAATCCTTACACACTTTCAGAATTCAAGGATTACTAGGAGATATTCCTTCTTAATAAGGAACTACTCTGTGTGAATCTATGTGCTGTTGGTGGAAGTTCTTCGACTTTGCTCTTGATCTAAATAATAGAGAAACAGTTAGGAAACTGAGATTTGCAAAAGAACTGTTAAGCAACGAAACACAGTTTTTTAAAAAAATTAAATCCTTGAGGTCTTCAGTCTTGTTTCCTCAAATTTGCTGCTAGCATGGACATCAGAACATGGGGAACTCAGCTTCAAGTCAGACCACCTGGTAGGCTGCTGAAAAGCCAGGAAGGCCTGGGAACCTTTGTATCTCAGTGAAATGAAAGCCCTTTTCCCATCCAGCCACCCTTAATTGCTCAGTGTATTTCCTGGAGATTGCAAAGGAAATGAGTCGCTGCTCAATTCACTAGAGCCCTGTTGTATAGCTGACTTTAAGAAAAAAAAAAAAAAGAAAAAAAATCAATGGGGAGGGGAAAAACGCATAAAAGAGTAGTTAAGCAAAATAGGTTACTGGTCCTAAAGAAACTTGGATCTAATTCCCAGCTCACTTTTAGTTTCCCATATGGTTTTAAGCATATACATTTAACCTGTGCTACCACAGCTGCTCACTGTTTCACCTGTTTCTTGGATGTATAAACACCACTAATGACTGTAACCTCCTCAGACATTTCAGGGGAGAGTATCATCTGTATCTTTAGGTACCACCCTACATCTACTCACACACCTCACACTAGTGGTTTGTGGTTTTCTGCTACCCAGATTTATTTTTTCATCAAGGTATATTCCAGAACACAATCACACAGCAGCTTCCTAACAGTTCAGACTGCAAGTGCTTTTCCATAACAGAGAACACCTGCAATCTCTTTAAAACTTGCAGAAGTACACAACAATCAGTTGGCATGTGCTGGGATTAAATCGGGGTGTATTTGCTTTTAGAACCCAAATAAAGTTTCCAAGGCATGGGAGAAAGCAAGTAGACCTTTAGAAAAATCAAGCAGTTACTGAATGTGAAGAGCTGCTTCCCTGCCTCCTTCCCATGCAGAGTTAGGATGAATTCAATTAGTTTAAGTAATTTTAGTACACACAGAATATTTTAGATTTACCTTAGTCATGTAACAGTCATTATAATCTAAAGATGCCACTACCAGATTCAACCACAGCTCCAGTTTCCCTGTCTCATAAAAGTCACAACACAAAGGACTGGTACGTGAAGTTACCCACCCTCTCCACTGCTCCTTTACAGGCTGAAGGAGTTTACAGGACAACCAGGAGAAAAAAAATTGTGACTAAAGCATTTGGAGCAGGAAAGGAGGAATGGTTATTTTCCACTTCAACAACCTTATAGTCTTCAGTTTCTTATAGATAAGCCCACTATAGCTGAACAAGCACCCCTCCCTCAAGAACCACCAAAGCATGCATACAGTGCTACACTTGGCTACTTGCAATATTACCACAAGGGTAGTCCAACCTTATCCCACCTGTTTCTCTTCATTTTGCCATGCCAAAATGAGGATAGCAATTTTCTTGGGGCAAGAAGGTTGCCTATACTTGCACTGATAAGAATCTAGCTTAGTTTTAGGCTTTAACAAAATGAGGAAAATACAATAATGACACTGAAACACACATGAAAACCCAAATTCCATTATTTTCCAATAACTGAAGAATGTGTGTGTCTTTTTTTTTTTCCATATGGTAGCAGATAGCCAATAGTAAGAAAAAGACATACTTTGGGAAGATGTAGTTACTGTTTCAGAATCACCAAGATTAATGGAAGGCTTCCAAACTAGCTTGCTAATGTATCATGCACAGACTATTAAGCTTGACACAGTAAGGTTTTTCTCATGGCCTTGACTGCAATGACTATTTAATGTATCTGGTGTGTGCTGTCCCTTAGGACCACAAAATAGACTTTATAAACTGTTAGGACAAACACTGACGTGCATCTAACTTTGTTTATCACTGAAGCCAGGCCAAACAGTGCTAATTGGGTTCTTCTGCTAAGCACTGTTTATGCGCTAATTAGCCCACTTCCTAAACTAAATGTTCCAAGAAGAACTAAGAATATATGGCAAACTGCCACCGAGCTGTGGTCTCATCAAGTATGTCACTTCACAGACAAACATGGACAGGTGACAAATGCCAAATTCAAAAGGATGAGCCAACGTGTGTGGCTAAACAACATAAAGAAGCTCTCCACTATCTGACAAAGGAAAGCTGTTCCACAGTTTTAATTCAGATGGAACCAAAACGTTCAACTCATAACAGTGGGGAAAAATACACTGTTGTATGCAACGAGACAGAATGGCAAGGGTGAGAGTGCCTCCAGGAAAATAAGAAGCTGTTGATTGCAAATGTACCATACTATTATTATCTACAGTTTGGACTACTAACACAAAACCTAAAAAAGATACGTTGACCAAATGATTTCGAAAGCTAAATCGTTCACATCTTTGGAGAATGCTTTGTCTCAGCATTCCAGAGACAAACAAAATCCAAATCCTTCAAGTCTCTTTTGCAGGAGGGTGGGGAAAAGACACTAAAAAAAAGGACTGCAACTCCAGTAAGGGCAAATTCTCATGTCCTTGCACGCAGGTAGCTGCTGGGCAAGGAGAGGACAGGAGCATGAGATGAAGAAGAGAAGCCACTGAGAGGGAGACAAGAGGACATGATGGCAGTAAGGAAGGAGGGGGAGAATGGTCTCAAGGGGAACATCCCCCTCTCCATTCCAGGAGAGCTTCAGTTATGAGGCAGTGGACTCTGGAACATACACGTTTTTGTTCACCCTACATATGATCAAATATTTATTATGTATAGTATAATAATTTAAAAAGACAAAACATTCAGATATGAAGGTTTTCAGTGTTTTTTTCTTTTAAGATAAGTCACAGGCTACTTGTACAAAAAACCCAGTAACGCATCAGTCTCAGTTCCAAGAAAGTTCTTCAGAGCACGGGCAGGCAGTGCAAGACTGAGTCCAAAGGATCTGGAGCTCTAGACACTGCTGCATTATCAGTATCACTGGTAATCAGAAATGCCTTTTGCTCTATTTAATGAAAGGAGGAAAAACTCTTGACCTGGAATTTCAAGCTAACTTTGCAATTTTTGTCTCCTGACCCCATAGTCTCTGACCTGTGTTTCATTTTACTCTGATGCTGAAAGACTTCCTCCTGTGGCTACAGCCGAGTGCCAGACATGCAGTCTGACCTGGTCCGGATCTTCAGAGACCTTATCTCCAGCCAGCAACTTCTTCTGCAACTACAAAGGAGACCTGGACCATGGCTGACTCCCTGCTGTACCTACAAACAGGGCCAAAAGGAGCAAAATCCCCAAGTATGCTTAACTGGTCCCAGACATCTCAGGAAACCCATGGCTTTCTCTCCATGCCCCACAGGGTGGGCTCTTGCTCACACACTTGGGGCTAAAAGGGGCTCCCTTCCACCATCTGTGCCTTCCGAGCCTGTGACCATGCCTATGAAACACATAGGAAAGTCTCAAGACAGTCCTTTCTCCTTCGTACACACAACCTCTAATGATTTCCCCCTCTATTGCCAGGTACTGTGTGAACTTCTGATAAGAGCAGCTGGCTCTAAAGTGTCCCTCTCGTAAGGAGGGAGATGTGGGGAAGGGGAAGGGGAAAAGGCCCCCTGACAAGCCGGGAGGGGTAAGTGCCCATGCAACAGGAGATAAAGCACCCTGTAGAAAGATAAAATTCCCTTCAGGATATGAAGAAGTGCAAGGTGGCAAAGGACAAGCACAGTAGGCATGAGTGAGACAGAAATAAGGTCCATTAACCAACACCTGATCGTTTCTAGGACGCATCTGGGAGCTGTGCTTGTTCTCCCTATTTAACCTTTCCTGTGGCTATACACCTAACTTGGCTGAAGAGGATCACTCAGCAGGCACAGCAGCAAAACATCCCTCCTGCTGTGAAACATTTATGCCACACTAGAAAAATTGGTGGTTTCTCCTCCCCACAGCTTGATCTTTTCTAAACCACAGGATCTTCATGTGATCTTTCCTAAATCACCCCTTCCCACTTCTGGAGCTGCCTGCTTTTACAGTTCATTGGTTTCTCAGTTACCAAAAATCAAGGGCACGGTATTCCTTAGAGGTTATAATCGTAAGAAAACAATCACTCCCAACAGTTCAGCACTGTCAAAAGAAAGCAAACAGCTCATAAGCTATTAAAACTGCTCCTTCAAAACCTTCAACTGAAAGGACCAGCAATTTCACTTATCTATTAACAGGTCCTTGTATCAACCCACATTTTCTCTTTAACCCAATTCTTAATTTCCACTCTCATTAAAGGAATAAATTGCCTTTCCAAGGATGGGGAAACCCGTGTAGAACCCAAGGCTACTTATTTCATTCACAAACACATCATGTTGCTGGTAGAGGAAAACACAGTGTCTGCAGCTTTGCTTATGCTCATGGATGCCAAAGGACATAGTCAAAGGGTACATACAATCAGCAACTTGCAAAGTATAATTAGGAATAAAGGACAAGGCTCCACACGTGTTATATATTACAAATGTAACCAACCTCAGAAGACTTCTTAAAACATGAACAACTTGAAAAAATTCATGTCCTCAATACAACTGAATTTACCATGAAAGCTTGAAGAATGCTCCCACGATTGACTGTTATGATTTATTCTGCCATTTCTTTACAAAGCAAGAATCTTGTTTTGCCTGCATGTGAGTTTGGAAAACTATTTTGAAATTCAAGCATCTACTTGTTGAGGATCCAATATTCCTACAGAAGTAGCAGTTGTGCACAATTCAGAGTGTCAACTATAAAGCAGGGTGGGGACTATTTCAGGGTGGTATAAAGTGAACAGTAAATTCTACATTAGAATAACTTGGGGGAAACAAAAAAAGAAGTAAGATTTACCAACAAAATACAGCACCTTTTAAACACTCAAGGCATGATTTTCAGAATCCTGCTGCCCACAGAAATACTTTTGGAAAAGCAACACTGCTAGCAGAGATTAACAGCAATTAAAAAGAACAGTACAGCTCTCAGCAGCTTCCTTCTTTTTCAGGCCACTGTGATTTCTACCCTTAAGAGCACCTCTTCACTGATGAAAGAAACAAAAAAATAAAGTCAAGAATGACTGCACATGCTAAATAACCTCAAGCTCTGAAGTGAGGCAGTGTGTATCTCATCTTACTTCACCTCACAGCAAACACTCCCTGCCACCAAAGCCTGCGATCCTCCCAGGTGAACAGCCCTGCTGCCAGTGCTGGGTGTGACACATACCAGAGGGAGGCCCCGAGAGCCTTTCCACCAGGCTCAGAGGTCCTGACCCTCTCCCATACTGGTGCTTTTGGACCTCCAAGCAGCTTCTCACACCAGTTCGCAGCAAAGGTCACGTTTCAGTAGACAGCATCTCACCTCTCCTGATATGCATGAACCTCTTTGGGATACCCACAGGGACGATGGCAGGTATGGAAAAACAATCACAACCAAGTAGCCCTCAACTTTGAACTTTGCCTCGGGCACCGTAACGAGTGTTTTGAACTTTTAAAAGAAAATTAAAGAGAATACAGAATGCTTTAACTCTCCCTCCTCTCAGGCTTGTATACGGACATTAATGGCCATGCTAATCCTCTTGGGACACTTGTGTTCCAGGATTAAGGCTTCTCACCTTCTTCTGCTCGCATTCCGTACACAGCAAAAATAGAAAAAAAGGGAATCTTTATCCTGGCATACAAGTGTCCTCATGAGGGATAGCCACTGGGATAGCAACCACAGGATCAAAGAACATCCTTGGAGGATAAAGTCTTTATCTCCACTGCTCGTTTGTTCCTTTCCTGTTAACTTGAAACCAGTAAAAAACCAGCAGCACCACCAGCAGTTCTCAGACTGCTGCTTTGGGAACCGCTGGACAGCTCAGGGACTGTTCCTTCTATCAGGAAAATTTTCTTTCTCAGAAGATGACACAACTTTCTGTGACTGAGTCATGTAGTTTCTGGGCCAAATTCACCCACGGTTTTCAGTGTAGACCCAGTAAATCTAAAACATCTGGGTGCATAACACAAAGACTAGGAATTAGCCATTGGAGCCTGAGAAATACTGATGTTTATCTCCTCATGCTTATGGATCCAAACACTCAAGATAAAATTTTTAACAACTATAACTTCTTTCACAAATTCAGACTGTGGGAGAGACTTGCTTTCTTAAATGAAATTTAAAATAAATAAATAAAAATCATATCAAACAAAAACAAAATATCCAAAAAACACCCCAACACCACCATCCCCCCCAAACAAACAAACAAACCAAAAATACATCTGTTCCATGCAGTGGGAAACAGCTACTGTTTCGTTCCACTAAAAGAGTGGTCTGATTCTACCCTAAGCTGACAAGATATAGATTATTTCTCATCATTGCAGCCCTAATTCTGTAGATGTCATATCCATTGGATTCCTCCTGCATCATCTGTCAAGAACTAAGACATTTACTAACACAGAACAGAATTTGCTTAGCTGGGCCTTAAGCTAATAGAAGTACTGAATTGTAAACAGGCAGTGCTTTAGGACAAAACATGTCAAAAGAGCAGAATTTAAACAATGACATGTAAGGAAAAATGAAAAACCAATCACTTGCAATTAGACTCAAAACATGTTTAGTCCCCGTTGCCCCCTGCCAATAGCTACAACAAATGCAAGGCATAAAAGCATCTCTTTAGCAGCATTTGATAGAGGGGAAGCCTTATTTTGTGCAATGAGTACAAAGTAAGGGAGAAAAATGTTCCATGACCCAAATAACAGGTTATTTCCTCAACTGCCAATGGAATTTAAAACTGCCTAAACATTAGTTATTTCCATGGGAAGCATTCTCATGGCTTAAAGCTGCCTGTAATTTCAAAGCACCTGAAGCTTTATTTAGGTAGCTCTGGTAGTGGGTTTACATTAAAATTCTGTGTTGGTGTTCCCTGACACTCACTGATGCAAGCTGATGCTGAAGAACAATTAATGTGCTCCTGCTCATACTTTCTTCAACCATTCTGCCCAAGTTTTAACATGTTTATTTCTCCTAGCCGGGGCAACAGTAGCATCCAATTTTCTTCTTTAAGTATAGCAATTGCTGTTCATTCAAGCAGAAAAATAATAGGGCTTTAAATTACAAAAAATATCGTTATATTTAATGCTCCAATTTGTAAGCACAGCAGTAAAAGAAAAAAGTATTCACAATGTGAAAATGCTTCTTCCATTTACATTACTTACCAAGTAATTAGATTAGAAGAATCAATGCTTACTTTAATATTATTATGTTATGATCATATCCAGAATTGTTGCCTAAGGTTCCTTCTATTGGTAAAAACAGTAAGATCCAAAAGTGTAAGTAAATGAAATACAGCTAAATATCTATATAATTAATATATAAGTAATATTGCCATAAAGAAAAATCACATCCTTAAAAGATGTACCCTTATTTTATTCTTCACCAAGTATATCTACATCCTACAGACCAGGAGGGAATTAATGTAACTAATAATGTTCTTTTCCTACTACATACTTTTTTTATTGCCTTTCTGTCCATCCAGCCCCAGCCACTGTGCCTGCTTTCTGCACAGGGGTAGCTGTATGTTCCCCTCTTGACAAATACACTGAAGTTCCATTAACACTCACAGAGCAAGTACAACAGTCCTCTGTGTACCTTTATAATACACATTGTCCATAAGCACCTGTGGAATTAAACAGTGAACTTTACCCTCAGGGCTGTGGCCGATTGGACGGCAGGGACTGGATACAGAATGTTTTTGCAAACAGGTCAATCAGGAAGGTTAAGAGAGCAGACAAAAAAGGAGATAGCTGAGAATAACCCCGCGACTCCGCTGCCAACTTGCAGGAAACACACAATATATTTTAATAGATGTCAATACTTCCATCTCTTCATACTTGCACGCTCCATGCCGAAGTGGGCAACTTCATTTCTATGGCAACAAAGGCAATGCTGCTACCCACTTCTGCCATCACAAGTTCCTTTCTGCTTTTCCCTTTGTTGTAACTTTAATTCACTGGGTATTGCAGAGAGGGAGAAGGAGAGGCAGGGTGGCATCACGGCTTTTGTTACTGAAGAAGCCACTTGCCCATTTCAGAAAAGGACCTGAACAGTCAAAAGATGGTGAAAATGTGAAATTAAACACAATGACTTTGCTTTAACAGGCAGTGTGGAGATGCAAGGAAGAAGTCACAAAGAGTAGAAATTAGAGAATAAGAAACAAAACTCACTGAAATTTTTAGGAAAAAAAAAACAGAAAGATTTGATAGATAACACAGCAACTGTCACTTCAAAACAAGAAATACCAGGAAAGGGAAATCTGGGAAGGAAGTGCAGAGGTGAGGAAGGGACAACAGTCGGTAAAGAAAGAAATGCAACTGAAGAACATTTTCAGAGTGGCTAAAAGGAATCAGAGGAAAATAGAACTTAGAAAAATATCCAAAGCCTTGAAATTTGTATCAAGATACTTAAAAAAACCCAAACCAACAAACCCAACATACATCAGCCTTCAGCTTCCTGAATTATATTTTGCAAAATCGTGAGACCATTGACGTATTTTGGTCTGGTTTCACCAGGAATTGAGGTCTACGCCATCACACAACACCCACGGATAACGGAGCCAGTACCACCCCTACCACGGGCTCACATTACCTACATGCATCAGAACGGCAGAGCTATGATGTTTCTGCATGTGCCATGACAGGAGGAGAGGGGAGACAAGATAGTGACTCCATCAGCATCACCTCGAGGGAAAGTGTGGAGCACCTTCCCACCTTTAACCAGGTGTCTCAGACCTCCTGTGGCAAAGACTTTACCAATACTAAAAGCAAGAAGGTGATCAGAATGTTCCCTCTAACCAGATACCCCTGAACACATCCAAAGTCACCATTTCTCCACCACATTAATTACCTAGTGTCTAGGCTGGCACTAACTGCACCCAAGGTTTTCTCCCTGCTGATGGGGCACAATGTTTCTTTCCTGCAGTGGGTTCTGTGGTGTTTAATACACCGTAAGTTCAGCTACCACCTTCCCAAAATTCACAAGTCAGTCAATCAGAAGGCAAACAAATCCATCAGAAGTTTCATTAATTTCTGCAGCTTTGTAGAACTGCTTGTTTTATCTCTGGGATGAAAGGATGTTGATCTGAAAAAGCTGATTCTGTTGCCGTGAATTATTGCCAAGATACATTCTTTTCAGTTTATAATTTATTTTTGCATTTTGAGAAAAACTATTTTGACTCAGTACCTCTCTCATCACTAATCTATTAATTTGTAAAACCTCTGATAGTAAATGATTACTGGGAAAGGGGCAGAATCAGAGGAACCATATACAAAGCAAAAAAAAATGAAAAGGACAGGAAAATACAATACGATTGGAAATTTCCTTACAAGAGTGTTTAATTTTGCCAGAAGTGACAAAATGAGAGGTAGTTAACATCTACAGGAAGGGCGGGACACACTAAGATGAAGAAATACAGCGCTAGGGAAAAGACAAGAGAATAAGCACAAAAAGAAAGGGAGGAAAAGCAGGCGAAAATTTGAAAGCTTGAAGTCAACAGAATGAAGAAAGGTCAAGCTGGGAGCAACGGAGAAATTCAGCCGTTGAATAGGCCAGTGTTCACAAAAGGAGCAAGTCAGAAGGAAAAGCATCATTAGTGGTGGAAAAGGGCAAGTTGTGGTTCAGAGAAAAACAATTGAGAAAGATATTTTTGGGGGGGGGGAGAGAAACCCACACAGAGTTTGGTAAAGACTAACTCAAGTGAATAAACTGAGGGAAGGAACAGGAGATGCCATCCAGAGAACAGCAAGATGGCTCAAACAGAAGAAAAGGATTCCAGAGACAGTGGAATCTAGTTGATTTTGACCTTGGAAATTAAGAACTTGTTTGACATCTTCGAGAAGAGTCTCAGATAACTTTAGGCATTAAAGTACAACTTGGCCTCCTTTTACAGGACATAACGACTTTGTGCAATTTTTTTCCAAACTCACAAGAAGACAAAGTGTAAAAACTGACTGTGAAATAAATTAGTTTTTCCTAAACTTAGGAACTTTGTATCTTCACCATAATTGTTAGCACCTGTAACATTTCTGAAAGAATTCTACCACTCCACTGCTTTTTGCTTTGCAAGCAAACCTACTGATACAGATCCTAAGCAGGAAAACAAATAGATTTTGAGTATGCGAGGGGAAAGTGAGCACAATGACAATCATGCAATGTAATTACATTCATACACACATAAAAATGCAGTCTCAGAATTACAGCACACACTGAAATTCAGCAGCTACTGTCTGAGAAATGAAAGAACGTGTCCTTTCACCAGTAAACTGAACATCTGATCTGATGGTTCTGAAAGGACAATGCAACACAAACATCAATATTCACCACCCAGCGCTAGGATTGCTATGGCCACCCAAAATGCAGTTTGTAACTCTCTCTTCAACAGGATACAGGAAAACCACTATCTTTTATGAATCAGCTGACAGAGGAAAAAAAAAGAAGGTTCCTGGCAGACATACTGCTCTCTAGATCAAGAGAATAAGTGTCTGAAAGTTCTTCCATTTCTTTAATGTACTTCTTTACAAGTGTTGTCTTTCTTACAGACCCAGACCACTATGACCATAAGAATACAATTCCAAAATAGGACACAACAGTAATTAATCTGCTCCCATAAATTGCCCCAGTCTTCTATTCTGTATTTGGGATTATAACAATTCTTTGGCTTATCACTGGAAACTGGTATTTTCAGGAAGAAAAATAAAGCATAAAGTACTACTAGCTTACAGCAGTCCTTACATCGTGAGCAACATTTAAAGAAGCGAAATTGCTCTTAAACACTATTGAATCTTTTGAGAGTGTCACCTTACTCCCAATTTCACAGAAACCTGAAGATCTACAGAAAGAAATCAGGCTTTGGAGGCAGAGAATAAGACTGAGAAAACATGTGTTATTCCCCAGAATAAAATGTTTAGTTCGCTACAAAAGAGGCAATTGTAAAATTCTAACACAATTAGTTCAGAAACATCTTTTACACTACTTCAGAAGTATTTCCTAATATTAGTGTATTGAACACATTTCTTTAAGAAAACTAAAAGGAAAAGAGCAGATAGTAAAACAGCTAACTAAATAAATACAAGTAGAAGGTGCAGTAGTTGAGGAGGTTTTTATGAAAGAGCTGCAATAACAAGTTTCCAGCTAAGGTCTAATTAATCCTCCTACTTTTTTTTCTTGTGAACTTCAACATGGCACCAAACCATGTTTGAATTACAACCTGCTGCCATTTAGGTGGGCTTTCATCCTGGTAAGCTGTACAGCAGACACAAAGCCCTTGTGAGGATTTCACTTCACTATGAATTAGTGTCTAACATTGAGAACGCCTTTCATCAGCAGCTTGTACTGCCTTCAGGTGCCTATAAATTCCTCTCAGTCTTTATGTAGCACTTGTCTATCAGACCATGTCATCAATTTTACTGCAGGCAAGAGGCAGACACACCTCTTCCTGAGACACAGACAACACAACAATTACCACAGCCACTCTTGAATTACCATTTCGTATCAGCTCATTGCCAACTGCTAATCACCCACAACTCCTATGGAAAACACATCGCCCTTTCCAGGCTCTCCTCACATTGCTGGCGCTGAGACCTGTAAGGTTACCATGGTCTGAACACCACCAAGTGTACAACTTGCTTTGATGCCACCCACTGAACACATTCATGTGGCAACCATGGCCCTTCCTCTCTCTCTGTCCACTAAGATACAATGATAAGCAAACTCTATTCCAAGAGAAAGATTTTGCCTGATATTATGACTTCCTCATTCATGTATAGCCTTTTTACTGACTATGTCAGGCCTACATAAAAAACCAGGCCCTACATGCTACCTGAATAGAAACAAATAGCTAACAAATACTTATAAAAATAGGGACTTTGACCTTTTTTAACCAAATCTGTGCTGAGCTTGCTTGTAAAATGTTCCTTTGTTAAAGAAGAGCTGACTGAAATGAAGTCTTCTCTTTTGAACATTAAAAAAAAAATAATAATATGAACACAGCTATCCCTCCAGGGACAAGGCAAGGCAAGACGCAGGATGGGGAGTGATTAATGCAAAGGGTCACCAACTTATCTGAAGCTGTAACCACCACCTCATAGCTGTTTGGTTAAATGTGCTGGTACTCAGCTCAGCAGCTAGTATGAATGGTTGCTCACTCATACCACCCCTACCATCAACCAGCTGTGAGATTCCTCACTTTGACACAACAGCCAAAGAAGAGGAATTAACCACAGCTTTGTCTGCCTGAAGTTATCATTCTTCATCTAAATTCACATTTCAGGGCCTGATTCTGATCCCAGGTAAAATCTGCGCTATAAACAAATCACTCAGGTCCAAGACTTGAATCCTGAATTTAACACCACAGGCATATTCCAGTTCAAGGTGAGTATTTTTAACTTTAACCTCCACTATTGGTGAAGGCAATTTAGGTAGGCCAAAAGCATAGATAAAATTAAACCAGTAGCCCTGTGTCAGAATGAGAGCCTAAATACAGGGGACTATAAAGACAAACCTTCCCATTATATTTGAAACCTAAAATGTATCCTGTACGATGCAGGAAGCAGTCTCCTCAAATTAATTTTAAGACTCATTAGCAGAGTTGAGTGCGGAAGGCAGAGACCTGAAGAAAAGGCTTCATTTCCCAGTGTTGCTGTTTTACATTTTGCAGAATGTAAATTAAATTTGGCTAAAGAATTCTCCCCCTGCCAAAAGGGACAATGGGAATGATGGCACATTCCTGTGCAGAGCCCAGAAACAAGTCTCACAGCCTGCAAGACTCAAACCTCGGGTCCCAGCAGCAGGTCCAGGTCTTAATTACTCGATAAAAGTACAGACAAACAATGAAAAGCTATTGGAGTTACTGAGTCTCAGCAAAGTTCCTCCTCCTTTCTCTGAGGCACAGTGATTGACTTCATCAGTGCCAACCCAGTGCAATTAATCCCAAGCAAAACGAGTTCAGTTAAACCACTTTCATGGCTCAAGTTATGATGTTTGCTTTGGCACGGGAGAAGAACCCACGCATGATTCAGTTACTTCATCTCAGCAGCAACTCCTAGCTCAGGGGTAGGAAAATCACACGACCCGGGAACTCCACAGCTTGTGACTGCCAATCCATACTTTCACTGCACACAGTATCATTGCTGTCGTCATGAGATGCTGCCAAGCACCTTTTTTTTGTGTCACATAAAAGCATTTCAAGGAGCTCAGTTCAATGCAGTCCATTTCTCTCTCATATTATAGTAGAGACTGCGTTCCCTGCAGAGATTGAGCATCCTGCTGCTTTTCCACTTCCTGATGAGCACAGCCCAGCAGCTATTCCTCTCCAGGTCCCCACTGTATGAGGGAACAAATCCACACCATCAGGTCATTCTTACAAAATAATTCAGCTTTCAAATTGTTAAATCTCATCCAAATGTGCATTTTGCTTGTCACTCCTTTTACTCTGTTTTCATAGGAAGGAAGTACTGATAAACAAATTACTGCACAAAAGCACGTGAGCTCTGACAGGCATTTCAAAGCTATTGACAAAAACCAGTCTATTCACTTCAAGCATCCTGCTTTTACAATCTCTCTGATCAGGATGCAGAGGACTAATTCAATAGTTCCTGATGGACAAATACCTAGTGGGCGTGTTTGATTTCCGGACACAATGGTTTGCCATGTGGAGCTTTTCTCTACTTTCATCCCTCTATCTCCCCTCCCTCCTCCCACTGTTTTTCTTTTCTTTCTTCCTTTTTCTGTTTAAGTTCTGAACAATTTGCTCTGAAATACATAGTAATACTCTACTTCCACAGAACCTACTTAAAAGAAAAAAAAGAAAAAAAGTGGGAGGAGGGAAAGAAGCTTTTTGGTAAGGCTAGGACCTTACTAAGTACTACATAATCTGGTCAGGCTGCTTCCCACGGGCAAGTCCACATTATGTGAACTACATATGGCAATGAATGTCAGAAAATATGTTATATTGTAATTTGTTAAGCAATTTGAGAAGCATCAGATCTAAGGCAGGACTACATTGGAGTATTTCAAAACTCTAGAGCAACAGGCTAAACACAGCAGACCAAGCAATAAACGCTGCTGAGATCACAGCAATTCATATGCTACCCGAAGATTGAGTCCCTGGCACTAGAAAGCTAATTTGATCCCTGCTCATCAAGCTATGACACCATGGCTTTTCACCATGAGCCACCAGGCACTTAAAAAGAGCATGTGGAAACTGGCAAAGACAGCATCTTCCAGTGTCTCCATCTCACAACAGCACTGACCACAATTACAGCTCATTACCATTCACAGACCAAGCAAAATTTCATGTTTAATTCAAAGCTATTCCAGACATGGTTTCCAACCTCATCAAAATAGCACCCTCATTGTCCTCTCTAACAATATTGTTTGTTAGGAATAGAAGAACTATCTAACACAGCTTATTTATCAATATTTCCCTTTGGCTTCCAAAGGCATGCACCTGCTCCCTTTTGCAACTGAGCTTAACTGAGGCAGTACCCTGAGATCTCAGATGTATTACAGGTCTGAGCCCAAATCAGATGGCCTCTCTCATGTTTGTGAAAGCTACCCCCCCCCTGCCAAGGCACCTTGGTGTTCTTCCCATTGAGGTGTGTTTCTAACCATAGCCCATCCATCTCTTGGCTCTGCAGGACACATTCTCTGAAGCGTTCTGCACCAAGCCAGCCTCACCTCTCCAGAGATTGCTCCCACAGAGAACTACAGGTTCAACCACGGGGATGGGCAGGCACAAAAGGGTGAAAAGGTGAGTGAATACAATTGGGGAAAAAAAAAAATCCCAGCCTTACAAAAGCCATCACATTCCCACCAACCTGGCAATTTTCACAGCATGTCTGAGCTATAAACACTGAAGACACAAGAAGGAATTTTCTAAACTGTCATGTGACTTCCCTACCTGAAGAAAAAGTAATTTTCTTCACACCACATTCTATTTTCAAATTGATTTTTACACTCACTTTGCTGAGGAATCAGAAGTTCAGAGCTCTCCCAAACCCCGTCTTTGCTCTCCAAGCACACATGTAAATGCACACCATCAGAGGACCTTTTGCAACTTTTCTTTGTTTCAACAACAATCTGGATGGAGAAAAAACAAAGCCCTTTCCTCCTTCACTGCTCCCTTCCCACAAATGATCTACTTTTAATCACAGCTAACACTTAAAACAGACATTAGAAAGGAGAGGCTACCCCTTTATAATTATGGAGCTTGATAATTACCTGGTGACTTGTAACAGACCCATTCTCAATGCATCTTCCTTCCTCTCTCCCTTGATAATGTAATCTAATCTCCTGGCTATGCTTTCATCTGGCATCCAATGCTGCACGTTGTTTATCAAACAACAATCTTTTCTTAGGTAATGACAGAACAAAGGCAAGGAAGAGCAAATTCAATAATACTACAGCACTTACCACTTCAAAAGTAACTGCATCGGTATAATTTACATCGCCTGCATGCTTCTTTCTTCTTTTAAATCTGGTATTATCTCCATTATGTGAGACTGTGACCTACCTGCACCCTTTTACTGGAGTCTCTGTATATTTACACATTACAGAAGCTATTGTGCAAAATGTCAACTGTGGAAGTCAAAAGTAAAAACACAGATCCCAAAGACAGAAAGCTGAGATATGTCATATATTTCTTCATGTTTGAAAGCACAGGCATTTTCTATGACAAGAAAATCATGTGCTTTACATTACTGGATTATCAGAGTCTTAGCAATAATGTGTAATCACTGATTTTTTTAAACACACATTTTACTCAATAGCACATTTAGAAATTTTGATAAGAATCTAAACACAAGTTAAATTTCTCAAACTTCTTCTACCTCAAAATAGCAGTCAGATCGCACAAGTTTCTGCTTGGGATTTTCTGGGGCCAATAATCCTGTTTCCTAAAGATACTTGTAATCTTCTGTGCCTTAATTTTCAGTAGTTCCTCACATCCACAAATCAGAACATGTTGATCTCTGCAACATCCCACCTGCGCTAGGTTCAAAACACAGTTCTGATGAAATGAAGAACCAGTGCCCCAAAATCCCAATATTCTGACAGTTTACAACTGCAAGGACCATAAATGGTACACAGTAGGAAAAACAGACCTGCTGTCAGCAATCAGCAGCTTGGTATCAAATCAGACAGAAACAGCTAGGTTCATCTGTATAAATGATATCTGCAGATCCAAGATAGTAATAACCACTGAACCTCAAGCGTGCTCACTCTTATCAGGTGTCCTTCACCACAAAAAAATGTAAAACAATTTAATAAAAGATTTGGGTGAAGGAAGACATAGATGAGCATGAGGTCTACAGATATATAGTACCGTGTTAATCTGACCTTTAAGATCTTTGTACCAACAGAAACCAAATACAAGCACTAATGCAGAAGAAAGCCCTTGAGTACCACTCTCAGAGTCACATCAGTATAAGCCCCTCACAAAGGTGAAGTGTAATATACCCTGGCTGTGCTTGTATTTATCCTTGATTACCAAAGTATAATAGCTTTATGGTGCATGACACTGACCCAAACTAATATTGTTATCAAGATGATTACAATACACTTCTTCTGCTCACGTTTCATGTGATTTGAACAGATTCAAGGAGAAATGCCATCTTCCCTAAACCATGAATTGAAGCACACAGCTCTGGCGATGCTCTCCAAAGATACAGCACAACCACCTAATTAAATAGGAATGAACCAATGAAGGATGGAGATTACTAAATCAAAAACCACAGAAAAATGTGGGTGTGAGGATGCTGCCGAGTTGTGGGGCTCTTTCAGTCTCTGATTGAAAGCACTGTCCTGGGACAGGCAAATTGGGTCAACCCCAGAACTAAAGGCAGGGGAAAGGGTTTAACAGCACTGCAAGTCAACTGTGGGATTGGTATATTCTTCTGTAATTCATCAGGTAAAACATGCAGTCCCTGAAGCACTGAGTTACCTAATGACACTAAGTTAACCAACATTATAAAAGAGAGAAAATTTACAAAAAAAATAAAAGAGAGAAAAAAGATGACAATTTTTTCCTGAGAACTCTTTGCTTAATCAGTGAAAACAAAATAAAACAAATAAAAAAGTCGTGTAAAAAGTAATTATTATCCTTCATCACAATATGATTTCAGAGACCTTTATAATAGGGTCTTTGCAGACGTTCACATGGTTTCAAGGAAGCTCACAAGGACAAGCCAAGAAGAGTTATGTGAAAGCTTGGCAAAAAACTGTTCTGATTCTCCAGAAAGAGGAAAAGCCTCAGGACCTAGTTGTCCAACTAAATTAACACTTAAATAAATAACTAACTCACAGAATATATTTTTCATTCACAGCAATTTTTGCAGAAACCCAAAGCACTTCAGATAGGAATGCATAATAAACCATCTTTTTAAAAGCCACTTCTGTGATAAAACAGCAGTTATGAAGCCATTTTTGAGCTCCTAAAGAGCGAGCTATAAAACTATGAGCTGATTTCTTTAACACCAGAGCTTAACCCAAGTGCTTTTACTGACTCAAAGACATTACGCCTCTGGCAATGGTGAGAGAAAAGTAGGGCACTTCGTTTCCCCTCCACTGCTCCCCCCATGAGCAAAGGAAGTTGTTATGACACAGAACAGGTGTGGAGCTTTGACTCAACAGCCACGCATGACTTCCCATTATATACCTATCACTTATGGGACCACTTCCACTGTCTTCTGCCACGAGGTTAGGCTGGAGGTGAAAGAAGCCGTGCCACATCCTATCAATCCAGCAGTGTGCACACAGAACCTGTCTCTTTGCATTTGTTAGGTGAAGAGACCCTCTATGTGCTGTCCCTCCCCATGCGTTCCTGCTCTGGCCTCTTCTGCTTTAGGGGGAAAGAAAAAAATAATAAAAAAAGGGCATGCTGAGAAGCTTTTAAATAAACAGAATAGATCCTAACCAAAGGAAAAGTTTCATCAGCATGCTAATTATTGAATTGCCTCCCAATCGTTTGTATAACAGCAGTGAATCACAGAATCACAGAATTCTAGGGTTGGAAGGGACCTCGAAAGATCATCTAGTCCAACCCCCCTGCCAGAGCAGGGTCACCTAGAGTCCATCACACAGGAACGCATCCAGGCGGGGTTTGAATGTCCCCAGCCAAGGAGACTCCACCAACCTCCCAGGGGGAGATAACATGGGAACAAGGGAGAGAGACTTCAAGGTTGGAGTGAATAATTAGATGTATTTATCCTAAGCAGTTACACTACCCAATCACGATGGCAGTAATGGTGTTGTAATTGGGCCTTAACAGCTTTTGCACCTGAACCTTTCAGTAAAGTCCTCTCACAATTCCACTTATATTCTCCTGGCAAAATACTGGGTCATGAGAAGACCCCCAGGATAATCCGAGGCAAGTCAGTTCAGGTATCAGTCATACAGTCTGATTAACATAACCCACAGACTAAATACAGACCCATTTCTCCATGCCATGAGAAGAGACACACTACTTTCATCAGCACCACACTGTTCCCTGAATACCTGGTCTGGCTCATTCCCATTTAGTTTATCTCTGTGCAGCCCAATGTCAGGTCAGGCAAACACATTGATTGTCCTGCTTTTAAGTCATCTCGTTCTCCAACTGAAAAGGGCTTCTCAAACTAGTGCAGATAACAGAATAGTTGATACAGAAGCACTGACAGAAGCATCTGTCTCTCAAAAATGCTCTAATAATTTAGTATCTACCCGTTGTTCAGTGCATGCTGGTTGCTACCAATAAAAAGCTAAATTTTGGAGCAGTTGCTTGCAAGTGTTAAAACACTTTTGCACCTGTTCTTGCATCTAAATCCCTGGCATTCAGTCCTGGGCAGAGCTGATGAGGGTGAAGAAGGCAGGATGCACTCTGCCAGGACTCCACAGTTACAAAGGGGAGGGAGGAGAGGAACCCAGAGTACATCTTCAGCTCCCTTCCTAATTCTGTAATTCAAAAAAATCTCTTAGGGATGAAACAATTCCCACAAATGTCACCTATCCAGCAAATTACTGCTAGTCCTCACAACCTATACCACTGCCAATAATTCCTGATAAGCACAAAGGTTAACAAACCTGCAATGCTTACTGGATAGCTCTTGTAAAAACGACAGGCTGTGGGTGAATCATGGCTTTAATAGCCACCGATTACCCCAGTCTGTAAGAAAACTGCTGTAATTAACCTTCCCATTGCTGTTTCCCACCTTTCTTACCTTTTGTAATAAAATCTTAGCATGGTTACTACTTCTGTTTTACTATAAAAGAGTCGTGCTCTGAGTTTACTACAAGAGAACATTTATCAGTGCGTGTTTTAAAAAATTAAAATTGGGGGTATTTTCTCAGTTTTCTAAGAAAGTACTGTAACAGCTGAATAAGGAAAGGTTATTTTAACCTCCAAAGGCTATTGTTCCTTTTCTTCTCCCAAAAGTTGTCTGGAGCCACACAACACAAGGCTGCTGTGCCCTGGGCTAGAATGGAAGGGGGGATGATAGGAGGGGGCTGCCTGTTTACAATTACTCCATTCCTGTTCTTAATGAATCTTTCTGAATGACCACTAAGTGCTGGTTTTGTTCTTTGGAACAAGGGAGCTATTACTAGAGGACTAAAAAAGGAAGGAAAAGGGAAAGCAAAAGGAAAGCTGCCAAACTCGAAGGCGTTTCGAACCTTTCAGCTGTGTGTCCCGGAGGTAATCTGCTCCACAGGCACAAGGCTGTCCCTACACATTTGCACTCTCTTTTCTTCCTCTTCTTGACATGCTAAAGTGAAACAGCTGAGATAAGTGGGAACAAGAGAATGTCAGAACTAAAGTAAAAATTCACAGATACCTATTAAAATATGAAGAATTACACTATTCAAATTTGGGTTACTAGAACTTAATCACTATCTGCATTTGGCTACTACTGCCACTTGCAAGCAAGCCCTCCAGAACCATATAAATGGCCAACTTCAAGAGGAAGGGATGAGTCCCTTTTGTCTTGCACCATCTTCTGCCTTCCCTGCACACAATCTGATAGCCACCCTCCTCAAGAATCCTCAATATCTGCCACTCCAGATAGCCACCAGCAAGACACAAAAGAGCAAAACCCCCGTTCTGCCTGCCTGCTGCACATACACACTTCCCCTGCTCCTTGCAGGGGCCAGAACTTCAGATATTGTACTGTTCAATACTGGGCCAGAGATTTAAAGTGAAGGACCAACAACTTGCTAACCACCACAGGCGACCTTGAGAGCCTTCATTGAGGACCCTGAGTATTTCACCGAGGAACCTGGCTTTCTGGTGTTTTTTCCCTAGGCTGGTAAGGTTGCACAGCATTCTTAGTCCAACAACGTGATAAGCAGAAGAGGTATTTTAGATTTAGTTCTCACTGTATCTTAGTTATAACACTGTCCTTTCTTACAAGCAGAGGGAGGAATATATTTCATGATGAACCAAAAAATATTGTAACAACATCCAATACATTTTCTTCAACCAAGTCGTTTCAAAATATTATACAGTGCAGGCATACAAATGCAGCAATGCATGGTTTGTTTTGTGTGGTTTAAATACTCCATTTAAATACTCCCATTAAATACTCCGACACACATTCAGAGAAACCTCTCCTACACGTAGCCACAGAATTTGAGTAATGTAGCCATGTCAAGTTTATGCCAGCGAAGTCATTATGTACCTCAGCAAATTATCAAGTTTTTCTATCTGCAAAACTGAATATGTCATCAATCCACTTCATTGAAAACATTGCTTACAAGGAAATAGTTTTTCTCTAATTCTCAGAAAAAAATGTGCAATGCTGTACGACTCCCTATATGGCAGTGCATTTATTTATAAAGTTTCAATTAGTTAACTGTTCATCATTTATGACATTTGTTTATTTACAAGAGATGCTGGTCCTCTACTGTGTATGTAACCATCAAAATTGCTCAGAGATGTTAAAACATCATGGCTGTGATCTCACCTGTCTGTAGTACTGTTCCTTGCCATGCTATTTCCAACAGCCATCAAATAGATTTGGGCTTGTATAATGCCTATACTGTATAGAGGTATTTGCATCTAAAACAAACATGTTCATATTCACCTGCTGCACACAGGGCAAAGAGGGCAATAGCTGTACATTGCTTTTCTGCTTGCCTATTCATATTGTATAGAAGAAGTTTTTATTTTTGCCCCTGTTAATGGCCACCGTGGTATTGCAGAAGAGACTGCTCCAAAGCAGGAAAGGAGAGAACATCACCCAATAAAACCACAATATTTCAAAGCACAGGGGAAAAGAAAATAGGGTGGAGCAGGAAACAAAACGTGCTTTTTTGACTAGAGAAGCAACAGATCAACAAAAAAATTGTTTCAGGTTACCTTCACAGGTAACCCTGTACAGGACACAGCAAAAAAAGTAATTAAAAAAATTATAGTATTTTTTTCTACTCCTGCAAGAAGTAGCAGTGCAAAAGAAAACTTTCCTTGAACACAATTAACTGGCATGCACACATGGGATTCCTATCCCATAAAAGTGAAATAATATATATTATTTAGCATATTGATTAATCCCATGTGGTTTTGCTAGAGCTCACTACGAAGGATTTGGCAATACTTCCACAGCCGACGTGATAAAAGCAGTAATATAAATAAAATCATAATAAAAAAGCTTGCAACAACATATTCTCTCATAAAGTACTGTATAAAGCAAGAAACTGCTCTAAACAAAAAATGAGCAGCCATTATTACACAAGAACAGTACTTGTCTATTTTAAAATCTCATTTCACACATATCTTCGACAGAGAGGTGGTTGTCAGCTAAGAAACATTATCTGTGTACTTTCCATCCTTCCAGGCGAGCCTGTACTTACAGACTTGGAACCACCATGACTCATTTGATGACAAGAAGTTGCATTACCTTTACGTTCTGGATGTAGCAACCAAGTTTTGCCTTTCAGCTTCCCTAGAATGATGGCTGGAACACACATTTTCCCTGCAAGGCAGCTTGTAACTCAAATCAAGATGGGTAAGTTACCACACGTCTACCACAGCAAATAAAGAAGGATGTGCCATGTAAAGGGAGAGTTACCACAACACAGACGACCACCTCCACTGCTGTTTGTGTATCGAAACCTTCAGTCTCCACTCAGTAAGGATCCTCCAAGCTCGAGTAAGCAGAGAATGACTAATATCATCAATCATAAGGACTTGCATTCATTTTAAAACATACAGAAATGTATTCTGTCATGTCTAATATTTATTATTAAAATCTGGATGGGTTTATTCCCTGAATAAATAGAAAATCCTCGTGTAATCTGGCTAAGATGGCAGTGATCACTATGAGCTGTTTCTTCTCTGATACTTTTCAAAATTCAGTCTTTCATTAGCCACTTAGCACTGTTAGCCATTTATCTACTCAACATAATTATCTCCTTCAAGTTACAAGGAATACAAACAGATATCTTAATTTAATCTTCTTTCCCATTCACTATTGCCTTCGTCTTTGCCTTCTTTTTACTCACATTCAGCCAAGACTAAAATTCTAACAATAAAAGACGCCCCCTTATCTGAAAGTTGTTGTACTCCCCAAACGATTGAGATTGCTGATCTCTGAAACTCCTCCACAGCACCATATCAGCACTGGCCACGTTGTTCCATTTGAAGGCATAACACCAACCTATTTTTATACCATCCCTATATTGCTCAGTGTCTATCTTCACGCTTTGTTTTTTTTATTGTTGCTGCACTCAGAACAGATATTTTCACTGGCATTGAGCCATCCATAAGTAATCCCTCAAACAAATACTTTGTGCTCATGAAATCACCAGCAGGACCCTACAACATACACACAAAGGAGAACAAAACCAGGTTGCAGCTGCCCATGCAGAGCTGGTGAACTCCCAGCATCTGGCTTTACAGCCTTGAAGCGTCTTTTATCAGATTCTCTGTCTGTAATTTTTTGGAAGCTTAAAAGAAGAGCTATCTGCAAGGAAAACCAGAGAGTTCATCACGTGGCATATTGCTGACAAAATGGCAACTCAGGGTCCTCACTTCTGATGGTGGGCAGGGACAGGGTTTTTTCCGTACAGTGTACACAATACAGTCCTGGTCTATCACCAGGGCTCCAGTAGCCTTCCTGCATATACTAACATAAATAGCCAATCCACAGGCAAGACACTTTCCATCTGGATGAGAGAACCATTTGTGGTAGCAGGAGGATGTTATTCCGTATGTGGACCAGCCACTCAAAAGCACCACCACAGAGACGCAGCCCGTGGATTACACTGCTATTTGGAAGAGAAATTATCTCTTTCAAGACTTGGCTTCTTTTTCTGGACCCTAAAGAGGAATGTGGTCCAGTGGTTACCAGCATCACAACCAAACACAGACTCCTCTGAAAGGCTGGGTGACTAAATGGATGCTATTTAAGAGCTCTGGTACAGTTACAATTAGACCTTTGCTTCTCCACAAGTATCTAATATGACCACAAGCAACATCTCAATCATGTCGCTTGCAAGCAGGGCGAGCACTCCACGCCTGCTTTCCGTCTGCAATACCATGCCACAATGACCATAAAACACAGAGAATTAATATTCACTCAAGAGACTAATAGATACATATTTTTTGACACTTTTGCCCTTTTCTTTACCACAAAGAACAGTGAGGGAGCTTCTGAATTCTCACCTATTCCCTCTCCCCAAGCCCGAAGTCTAGCTTTGTGCTTCGCAAACAAAAGACATCAGGGAAGACAAGGCTGCAGCTGAAATACAGAAAGCAGTATGTTGTCCAGACTACCCAAAACAGAGAGATGATGTTTGCAGAATTTTGTGATAAGCTGATTAAATTTGCTGAGCAAATGTATTTTCCATGGCCAAATCTAGGTGAATCCTCCCAGGGAAAGCAAATCTGTTTGGATCACCACCAATGCTCCTAAAAGAGCCTGGAGTTTTTCAGAGACTTGATTTAATCTTGACAAATTATTCCCTTCTTTTATTTTTTTTTTTTTTTATTTCTCAGAATCAGCTACAGCACTGCCATGAAAACTTGAAGAAACAGGTCAGCCCAACACAAAGAGCAAGCTGAGAATATTTCAGCTAAAGTGGTCAATGTTGGACATTATTCCTTAGTGGTACCAACAGGTTTTGATAACACATGAGGAAGAATGAGGAAGAACTGAGGCTTTGGGGTTTCTTCCCTTTTTTACCTACACATACATACAAGTGCTTGGGGTTTTTTTTGGCTTAGCTCCACATCATTTAGGGGAAAGGTACAGCTACATCAGCAGAAAATCTCCTCCTGCCAGAGTATGTTGCTGCTCCACCAGGGCCTTTGGCCAGCTTAGCTAGAGAAACACAGCTCTTGGAGACATCCTGCTCCACCAGCGGAGTCACAACTGCACAAACCCTGTGAGCAGACAAGACACCAGCAAGATTTCAGACAGGCAAATAGAAATTAGTGCACAGGGGAGATTTATTGCCAAGTTACTTCAATTTTGGTTAATTAAAGTTTGTCTGCAATTTGTGTTACCTTGCACAAAAGTGCAACCATTGAATTTCTTTTCAGTTCAAGGCTTGCACATACAACACCGCTGCTGCTAGCCTTTAGCCAGCTGACATTGCTCTAGGAAGCATATCTTGTATGGAGATTAAAGAGAAAGCAGGAAACAAGGGTATCTTAAAAGGAAATTCCCCACATTTTTTTTCCTCTCAGACTCTAAAACAGGACGAAGATGACTTCAGGATTAAACACGCGATATCTTTGGGGTGTCATTTACAGACCAGTTGAAAACTGAAATGAAACTGAGAACACGAAGACAGGAGACACTTTTTCACAGCATTTTCGTTAGAGATTTTAACTGGCAAATATGTAAAGCTAGACTAACAGCTTAAATTCAAAGGAGAAAAAACTATCCTCCTGGCTACTGGTTTACTTCTCTCATGCATTTTGGAATACAAGAAACTGCTTCCCGTGTCCTGGCGAGCAGTGGTGTGCCTACATCACATAGTAAAAACTAACAAATAAATAATAAATGTAAACATTATCAGAGGACTTTCAACCCCTTAACAAAGGCTCAATATTTTCTATTAATTTCAACATTAATATGAAGTAAGTCCTTACTACCATTATCTCTTAATCTTTTTCTCCTTCTCTAGAGACTCAAAATAAATTCCAGAAATAACCAGATGGTCAGTAAGCATCAGAAAATGGCTTTTGATAATAAAACCTAATTAGTTCTGACCTGATCTCTATTGTGTATTATCAGCTTTGGCCATCGTAAGGACTTTGCAGTTCCACAACCACTACAGACAAAACTTGGACACGAAGTCTGGCGAAAACCCTTCCTCCCTGGGTTCCCTCTGGTCCCCTGACTTTTTAAAAGTGCCTTTAAATGAGACTAATAGATAGACAAGGAAATTAGTACTTGCATTAATAGCTTATGTTTATTCTGAAGCTTTCACTTCCTTCTAACACAGACACGTCCTGCAGATTTGCTTTTCCTTATGACAGTACTTCAGGCTTACTGACAAAGCACTACAGTTGCAGAGAAGGCTCCTTGCTAAGCTACAATTTTCCCTTTATGGCTTATTAAAGCAAATCCAAGCCAGAATAACAAAAAGTAAAGAAACAAAACAAATGCATAGCTGTCATTCAAAAACATATATTCTTAAAAGGCTTTAGGGGTATCATTTATGAAACGCAAAGAGATTTCCTTCTTTAGCAGTGTTCCAACACATTACTCTCTCGTGCTTACTCCGAGACGTGAACATACTTGCCTAAAATGTCAGTGAGGTATTTATACAAAGGCAACTCTTCAGCAACCTATTATTGTGAATACAAAACAGGAAGTACAGTAATACCACCACTATATGTTAAATAATGCTTAGTATAAACTGTGCTCTTCAATTAATAAACAGAGTTAACCCCTTTAGGGGAAAGGGAGATGTGAAGTGTGAAATGAAAATACTGACTCATGATCAAACCTTCGAGTATTTTTCCCACAAGGTTTTTTGTTTCCTTGGCTTGGTTTGGTTTGGTTTTTATCCCCCTCCCCTCCTAATAGCAGACAGAACACAACAGAGGACAGAAACTGCAACCTAAATGAGAAAATGAGTAGGAAAAAAAATGAAAAAACAAAGGGTTGAAGTTTGATGACGTGTTGAAAAGAGAAAAAAATGAAAAACATGAAACTAGAATAAAATAATAGTACAATAAGTGCTTAATGATACTTTGTACTCTGCAACTCCTTTCAATTCTCATGCTTTCACTAAGCCTTCGAACAGCTATGTCAGATACAGATAGGTGTATCTTCAGGAAACTATTCCATCAACTATTCAAATACATCTGTATTGGCATATGAGCATCACAACTACTTAGAACAGGATGGAAATAAAAATACATAATACTTCTTCAGCCACTTAGCTGGCATTCTACAAAACAGCATGATTAAAGTAAAAGTTAAACAATTTTTAAAATATCTTGTTGAAATTTAAAAAAATACATTCATTAATAAAAACCACATTACCCCATAATGAGACAGACCAGGCATAAAAACAAAGGCCTTTCCTCACACGTTTTAAGAAAATATTTTTAAATAGACAAATTTCTAGAATACAAGAGAGACAACCTAATCACCAGTTTCTTTTGAAAACATCTACAGCTGCAGTCAAAAAAAAATTCAAGAGCTTCCCAAGTACAAAGACCTGAAACAAAAACCACATGCAAATCCCAGATGGGCAGAAATCAAAGCTCCTCTTTTCTAAGGTCTGACAAACCTGTATCTATTTACAAATGTGTAAGAACATCTCTTCTAACACAACTCAGTCACACAGTCCTCTCTCCACTTTCTCCTACAGGCACAGTATTTTGAAATCTTAATGCAAGCTACCAGATTGAACTTTGGTTTGACTGCCATCTGCTGATCCCATGTTTTGGGAACCCGAAGACTCGTGTGCACAGAGCTTTCAAAATGTTCAGTACTTTTTCTTCCAGTTCTTGGTAATAAAGAAGTTAGAGAATTAGTGATAACAGGAGTTTATGTTTCAAGAAATCAAATTAGACAAAATGTCCTGGTATTTAGCACTCTTTAGCTGATTTTCAGAGAAACGAATACAGAAAATGTAGTAATTTTGTGTGCATTAATAGGATGACAATTGAAACAAAAGCATATAACACACAGGACCACTGTGATGGTAAGAAACAGAATCAGGTACAACAGCTACTCCTTAAGAGAAACATAGCTGAAGCAATTATTAAAACACCAAGGAAAATATAAAATAGTAATAGACTACCTTTATACTCCTCTGCAAGAGAGAACATCACAACGCTCTGTTTGCCACAAAAATATTTGATATTGTGTAAAGTCTTTCGCTCATTGTACCCCAAAGAAACAGATACATATACACACAAGAGAAAGCAAATTCACTCTCAGGACCCTCACATTTAGCTGTTTTCTTTCCTTTAAGATAGCATATACTTTGTGAAGGGCTGAATGGGTTACTGATGAAATGATGGAATCAAGATGTGAATACAATCAAACCTACCAGCCTCTTTGTAAGTGCCCATACTGTGGATAAGGACAGGACTTGAAGTGATTTATCCTCCTGTTCCATATAGGAACAGCTGTCCTTGTAAAACCAGCTTTCCCTTCTCTAAGTGTCTACAATAGGTGACTGAGCAGCCTGTGCACGTGCAGGAAGTTATCTCAGGGCACCAGGATCTTCCAGCTGAGAAAATACCTGGTATAGTTCTCTCTCTCCCTCATCTTTGATAAGTTCTTACATTCCACTTCTCCATTTGTTCCTTCAGCAGAGCTGTACTTGTTTTGTTGTTTCATTCCTTTCTTATACGAGAAAAGTAGAAAAGTCAAGTGATTATACTTATCCAAGCAGACAATGTTAAAACCCAAAGTGTTCAGAATTGCCAAAGCAATGACTGTTTCAGGCCAGCTTGCATCCATGGTATGTTTATGTCTAATCAGATACTAACTTTAATCACCTTTTTCTAGTTCCTAAAATTCCAATTCTGCAAACATTCAAATACATGCTTAACTTTAAAGTGTTGAAAACAAATGCAATCTTTGGAAAAAGAAAACAGTTCTAAAGGCTTGAGTGTGGACTGACGGAGTTCCAGCAAACCTACTCAAGTTCCAAGTTAAGATCTTTTGTATCAGTATTTTTATGAGAATAAGATCCACATGAATAAAAAAGTAAACCCATGGAAATCTCACCACAAAAAAAAAAACCCAACAAAACAACAGGCTTCCATTTGAATAATGAGTTTGGATTTTTCTACGAGCCCAGAACTTCAGGTGGGACGCCAGGTACACAATTTCTGGCGATTCTGAATCAAACCACAACTTTTATTCTCTTAGAACAGTACTAATTAAAATAATTTATTTTAAAATATATTCAGTGTCTCAGAAAGTTAATGGTTCCAATTCATATTTTTCCTTTCCCAAGACCTTACATTATTTGTGTTCTGTCACAGCATTGCTGGCAGATCACGTCAAAATAGGCCTTTGTTGTGCAAATGTGTCTGCTTAAACAGTTTCTTTATTCTTAATGTGGCATCTTCTGTGAAACATACTCTATTTTCACATGCAAAAAAAAGACAGAACAGACTCCTATTCTCCACAAAACCTGTAAATTACCTTGTACAAATCCTGCAAATGACCTAGGACCTTCAGTGGTGGCTTCTTTCCTTCTCTTGCTCTGTCTGCTAGAAATAAAAGTAACTAAAAATATAAGTAATCCAAAACAGGAGAAACAAGGCTTCCCCTTCAGTCATAATTCTGAGACATCTTTAGATGCCATGAGAGAATTGTATCCTCTGTGAAGGTTAATCAGCAATTTTCTCGAGAAGCAGTGATGGAACAGCACCTAATGCCTCAATTACAGTGCCCACAGCATTTACAGCTATTTTACTTAGTTTCCATCACTTCTACAAACACAGGAGGCACAAAGGATATAGAGGTCTTGAATAAAGTGTCATTCTTCTGTAGGCACTACAGTAGCCATAACTGCAGTGAGAAGCACAACCTATTTCCACTTCACAAAGATTCCTTGCACTCTTCCATCCCTTGACAACACTTCTTCCAGAGAGCTGGCAGACAGTTGAAGCCCTACCGTAAAATACCTCCCTGTTGCTGTGGCAAGTCTACCTTCTGACAGCAAAATGTACACATGAGCAAGAGAAAAAGACCCCACTAGTTATTTTCCAAACAAGAAAAGTGCATTATTTAACATGTGCTAGTACTGCTGAATCTAGCTAAGACACACCTTGCATTTACAATATGAGCTGTTGATCTTTATTTCTGTTGCACAGAACCAAACCATTATTTCGGAATGATATCCACTGCAGCCGATGTTTCTGGGTGAGGAATTACGTTCCCAGCTCCCCTGGGAAATGCATTGTTTCCAGGTACAGGCAGGAAGGTCAGAGGAGCACAAGGAATAGGAATCAGTGAGGAAATCTAGGATGAAGCCAGTTACATTTCCTGACACCCACTCAAAGGCATCATTACTGCATGAAGACAACAGAGAAGCTCAGGTATCTGAGCAAAATGGTACTTAAGCACTAAAACAGGTATTTAAAGACTTTAGCACACTTCAGTATTAAATGTATGAAAGAATGTTGTTCCAGTTTTATTAAAAGAAATAATTTGTAAGCTAGCAGAGAGTACTTATACTCCTTAATAAAACTAAAATAAATGGCCATTTTATAAGTGCAGTAACATGTTCCAAGGTGTGTGTTTGCCAATTACACACACCTCACATGTTGACTGATGAACACACACACCCTGGCGTGTGTTCTTGCTTACATATCTCACGTGCCTCCCTGTTAAGTAATGGAATAAGACTTGCCTTGCAAGCTGGCTAATGCTGCCTCTTCTCACTCAGTGACTTCTGCAGAAAATATTCACTGCTAAGAAAAACAACTTCTGAAAGAGAGTTAAGCCGTTTGTTATTAAGTATACTCTCTGTCTGCAAGACCCAACTCTGTGATAACCTCCATTTTCTGTATCACACTCAGGCATGTGTTTGCCCCCAGATGGGGCTGGCATTCAGCATTCTGCTGTGGGCACTGCTGCCTACTGTAAAAACATGCTCCTCCTTACAAATAGCTTTTCTCTCAATGACTGCCAACTTCACTGTTTTTCTCTTTATAAAAAGATGGACACATTCATGCTCTCCACACCATGACCAGGTACACTGTGGTATGGAGATGGCCTCCTTTATTTTTTTAAAAGAGATAAATTGTTCTAAAAGCTTTTTAAATTTTGTTTTGCTTATTTTGAATAAATGCTGGCTAATGTATAAGAGCTCTGATAGAAAGGCATGCTTTGTACAAAACAATAGATTTCTCAGCCTGATGGAAGCCAGTCCGTGATTTTTGTTTTTTTTCTCAGTCACAGGATTTAATTCCACAGAGATATCAACACCTGGACCTGCAGCTCACCTGCCATGGTCATTTCTGACAAGACATAGCAAAAACAGTGCTAGGCTTACTCATCTTCTCCCTTTCCTTTTCAGAACCAAGGTACAACAGTGCAAAGGAATTCAAATCCTCTTAGGCTCATTATATTGTGTGATGCTTTATGTCTCATTTGTCTGTTTTCAGTAAGAGTCCAAGTGTGCTTGTCAGGATCTGTCTATAGGTAACAGCATGTACTGGCAGGGTACAGGCCTTTCCTATGTTACCTCTCTGTTGCCACACAATGCAGACCCCTCCATCTCATCTATTTTTCCTGTATACAATTTGCATCTCCTTTATAAGATGTAATACCAAAGAAATTATGTAATACACAAGCCATAATTTCTGATGATAAAGTTATTCAAAGCAACAAGGATGAAGAGTGAGGATAAAGAACTGTCTGAGACTCTCAGGAGACTTAGCAACTGGGTAATACTCAGTGTAAGTAAATGCAAAGCAATGAACATGGGAAGTTCAATGTTTCCTTCATATATAAACAGATCAACTGTAGGATGAACTATTACCACTTCTAGTTTTGATAGACAGTGATGAAAACTTTAGCCCTGTTCTCAGAAGCAAATCAAGTGTTAAAAATGCAGAACTGCTAATAAAAGAGTAAAGACCAAAACAGAAAGCCTCATATGCACCCATACAAACCCATGTTGCACCCACACCTTGGATACTGAATGCAGTATCCTTTGTATTTCCTATATATCCTTTCAGAAAGGATATAATAGATCTAGAAAAGCTTCAGAGAAGGGCAGCAAGGATAATCGCAGGTATAAAAAAAGTTTCTGTTTAAGGAACAGTTGGCTCTCCTTTCATTCTGCATAGGACCACCTTGTTCACCTACTCCAGTTAATCAGAAGTTGGTTTAGGTTTTGTTTTTTAGAAGAAAAGATTACATAGCCTTGTAGAGAGGAAGAGCGTGCACCAGGGAAAGGTAAAGTTTCAGGTTTGCACATCTTTGGTTTTGAAAACAAACTGCTCCACCAGAAACAGAGCACAGAGAAGAATGGAATGGGGCATAAAGGCATGATTTGGCATGAAAAACATCATTCTTGTTTATTTCCTGAGAGGATGTGAAAAATTATCATCAGCTCTGTTCAGAAACAGGTTCTCAGATGCCCACAAAGTTGTTCTAGTTTTTGTTGGTCCATAAAATACAAATGAGAAATAGAGTGATGCTTCACTTTGTCCTCTTTCATCTGTGAAGTGATGGATACTTAATTTGTCTTCCTTTCTCTTAGCAGTGTATAATAATAATAATAATAATAATAATAAAGCAAATGTGGAAGTAAAAAGAAGAAACAGATAGGATTGAAACGACTTATTATAGAGCATTATAGCTATTGACGTGAAGTTACAAGGAAAAGATACCACCAGCAGCAGCATAACTTGAATGTACATAATCAATTTAATAAGAGATTTTTCTGCTTTCTAAAATCTGTTTTCATAACAGATCTTTTTTATGTTGGAATTATAACTCTGAGAGAGGCTATTCATGGGAAAATGGAACACACATCCTATACGAAGTAGTGGCTAGTAAAATCTAAGATGTTCATTTTTAGGTTTAAAAGAGATGAGTAATAGAAAGCAAGAATTGTTGGTACCACATGATCACCAAAACAGAAGGACAGTTCCCAAAATCACCTTTTTCAGAACCTGACAGGGAACATGGGGAACAGGGAACAGAAGATGCTGTAGGCAGCAATCAGAATATTGTTATAAAGTGTGTACAAAGCACAACCAGGAGAGAGTTTTTTCAATATCTTTTCTGTACATCTGGCATTTGCTTCTCTGTAGCACAAGGCTTAATTTGCCACAGAGCAAATACACTTACATATAAAACAAAGGAAGAAGTAACTACACCCTGTTTAATTAAATTCCTTAAGTAAGAACATGTAACAGACATACCCCCCAAAAGGAGCAGTCACCTCAGATTTCCAGAAGAACTGCTGAGTCCCACCAGCCATTGCCTGGCACCACTCAATCAAAACACTCATTTGACTTTCAGATCCTTTTCTCTCAGCTTCAAATACCTGGTAGTCTACACATTCTTGCAGGTTATCCCAAAAATCTAGCAAACTGTCATTATTCTGAGCCAACTCTTACAGTTGTATATACATCAAATTATACAGAGCTTCAAACAAGCTTTTGTTATTAAATTACATTGGTGTATGCAACCCTGAGGTACTGCAGTGACCTAAATAGTCATCCACCAAGTTTCCACTGTTCATAAGAGATGCTAATGTCTCATTTGGACATGAGCAGTCATAGCTTTGAGGTCCTGCTTGCACGCATAACAATCCTTCCACACTGGGGTTGGGCTGGATGATCTTTAAGGTCCCTTCTAACCCAAACCATTCTATAATTCCTTATTAAAATGATACATTATGAATCAATGACCCACAGATTATTCCCTTTTCTCTTACCCTACATTATTATAGTGCTGCCTCCATTTAGCTTGATGTTAAGAATTATTTTTTAATAGCTAAGATCTTATAAAAAGAACCTGTTTTTCCTGAACAAATCTATTGCTTTTCATTGTTCTATGTGCTGCACACAAATGACATTTCTACTTATACCTTAGCAGTACGTACATCACACATGTTGAGACATCCAGCTTTTCTCACTGCTGGAGCAAATAAAATGTAAAGTTGGATCTCCTTCAACACAAAAAACCCCCCCACAAGATTAAATCAACTAGTGGAAATCCTGCCTATGATGTCCTATTTTTCCTCCTCCCCACAGAGATTTCACAAACAAAAAAAATGGTCCTAATCAACTGACTGGACTAATTATAACATCTAATATCCATAAAGAACCTTAAGCAAAAGATTAGCAATACCCTTCTACTGAGAAACCAGTGCATATCAGCTAATCCCTAAATTCAACAGCTTTTTAGACTCCTTCACTAATGGAGAGAGCTTGTCCATATACTGACTTGCTCTTTATAAAGCTTCAGAAGTTTTCTAAACCTAAACCTGAAAAGGTCACCACCTTAAAGTGCACAACCAAACAATGAAACTGCACCCTGGCCACTGCAGCCTCCCATTACGATCGATATTAAACCAGCAGTAGGTACAACACTGGGCTTTCTATTTCACCATGACTTCCATTTTCACTGAAACAGCTTCCACCCTATTAGGGGAAAGTAAGTATCAACACTTAATATAGAAGTCACTCAACATTTTACATTATAAGATCATGCATTTACTAGCTTATGCTGTTCTGAGCTTTGACCTCGTCCTTTCCAAGCTGGCTGGCTGCCTTTGACTGATTTGTTTTGTAATGTTCCAGTCAAAACATTTCAGCTGTTGCATGAGAAAGAGACCAGGAAAAATGACACTTTATTTACAATTTAAAAAAAAATAATAAAAATAAAAGTATTTCACCCTAACCTTTGGAGGGAGGTCTTGAGACCTGACCACATAGAAGAACTTGAAACATCTCAATTTGAAAAAGCTTTGTGAGGCTTCTTGACATTTTGCAGACACATTTTCCAAGTTTTGACCTCTCAAAGACTGATCCTACCAAGGCTCAAGGAGTCTGCAAGCCATGCTGGATCCAAGCTCCCAAAATGACAGCAGGAAAACGACCTCTCCTCTTCTTGGAGTCACTTGAATCTAGTCAAGCAGGAGGAGGAGACAGAGGACACCAGAGCTGACTCCACAAGAAAGAAAAGCCTGATATGAGTGAACAAACTGAAAACCAAGAGTCTGGACACTGGAGCAAAACTGATATTCATTAGGAAAGGACCAGATATGGAAGCCTGGGAGGAAAAAGAGGATTGGGGAACCCTGGCTAGGGAGGAATGTATCCAGTAAGAAGCACAAGCACAGGGGGAAAAAAGTTGACATCAATTGAGCAAGAAGACTAGAAGCAAGAACCGTGCTGAGATTGGATAAACAGTTTGGTGAAGATCATGAAGTCAGTAGACGTAGGAAATACAGACCAAGAGGATACTGCATAAAGAGAGAGCAGGTAAATTGAATAGGGACAAACATCAAGGAAAGAATATCAAGCAGGAGCTATGCTTATGGGAAGTTGGAAGAAACATTACCACTGAAAGAATAATTTATCTACCCATTCTTATGTTCTCAGAAAATATCCTGGATATCAGGTAAAAGTCCCATTCTTGCATAGTAGACCCCACAAAGGACAGCAAAGGAGTTTAATATTGTTGTCAATTTACCACCTGCTTCAAGCAAACAAGTTTCCTATGGCAGATCTGGAGGCTCCTGTACTGCTGACAACCACAAAGATCTCAAGATGACACCACATGATGGAATCTGAACACTCCTCCCAGAAACGAGTAACCGCTCATCAGATTTTAAACCGTGTAAATCAAAGCCCTCAAAAATAAGGAAATGTGAATATTAAGGTAATTAAAGCAGAGACGATCATAATGACTTGTAAAAATAATTTTCTAAATTAATGCAATTTAATTAATCATGCACAATGAATACCACTTTAATTAATGTAAATAAAGATTGCATTATGACGCACATACACAAAGGAGGATGAATTAAGATTGTACACACAACCTTACCTATGGCAGTTCTCAACTCATGGGTGCTCCACAAAAACAACATTCTCTATAATGCTACTTGAATATAGAATACATACAGAAAATACTACGTACTGTGCATTTTGCATCCAGAAAGAGGAAAGCTGGGCAGAAGACCAGCTGCAGAGCAAGCCTTAAATGTGTCCGTGGCTACAGCCCAAGTACCATAATTGCAGCCATTCCTCCAGCTTCTGTAACTCACAGTCCTACACTAACATCCTTTTCAGTGTCACTCCCATAAATATTTAAAACCCAAGACTTTTTGGAATGTCTCTTCCTTAACTATTATCACTACCCTAATGAAGCTTATTAAATATAATAAGACTCACGCCATCCAACACGCTGACTGTGAAATACACTTTGCTGTGCTTTGCTTATCTGCCACAAAGCCCAGTATCACCAGTTATGAGCCACCAAGGCCCTGACAGCTCCCAAGGATGCTCCCAGAGGAACCAAGCCAAGCCACGGGTCTATGAAGAGCTACTCAGCTGTACCCCTTCCCTGCACAACCCAAACACTGACACAAAGCAGGAAAAGTTGAAAATATTTACAAGAAAGATGTTTTTATCACTTAGACTGTTCTTGAGTAATTCAAGTAGGAAGGGAAAACCTGTACCTTTATAAGCACACACACATTCCAGCAGTTAAAACTTGCTGTACAGGTACATGAAACTCAGTCACAAAATCAGTGTTACTTCTCTTGGTCAAGTTCCTTGCTGTGTCACTAAACCCACTTGAAGAATACAGTTTGACCTAGCCCAACACTTAGGAATTCATATCCAGTTTACACGTGCTGCTCAAATGCACCTCACTTTTAGAGGCACAATTCACTTTAACCCTCTATGTTCCCATGTTATCCTACAACTACAGTGCCATTTGCACATTACTGTTAAAACAGAAATGCCCACCTGGGATCACAGCTACAGACTCACTGAACTGAGGGATGGTGTTTACACAACAAACATGAATCTGACAGCCTTTCAAGTTTCCCACTTCATTGATAATCAGGAGGCTTTCTAACACAGTGTTCCTCATCTGGACTTAGTGAGTCTGGGAGGTATGAATAACAACAAACTTTGGCCCTTGGCCTTTACTTTTCCATCTTTGTACTTCTCCAAATTCAATAAATGTGCTTTGATACCTTCAAGTGAGTTTTCTGGCATGTATTGCAGAGAAGTTTGTGAAAGTATTAGTGATGCTAAAATACATGATGTAAAGAATGCTTTACATTATAAAGAATAAGAGCAGGCATATTTATTTTTCTGTTCTATTTGAAGTAAAACTATTATATTTTTTACATACATTGACTGGATGTATATTTTCACAGACAAAATAAAGCCAACTTACCCTGGCTCTATAGTGTATCTGTTAAAGGAGAAAATATGCAGCCTAGCAAGTTTTCCCTCCAACCCTTCTTTTCAGGCAAGTAATAAATCTTGAGTGAAAAAGTCACTGTGCTCTTCAGCTGTCACCACTAAGATTTTGTTTTTTAAAACCATAGCAGCCTTAAGGCTGATTTACTACTCAGCCCTCCACACACTGACAATTGAATAGTTGGAAACAAAAATCACTTTTGCACACCTGGAAATACTTTATTTGCTGCACTCATGAGAAAAAGTTTTCATCAGTGAGGAAGGAGGCGGGGGAAGGGAGAGATTCAGGTGAATCTTAAAACCTAGCTCTTGACTTGGAAGAGAAACTTCGTACACATGTACGTGAACATAGAAACTACCTCTGCATTCAAACAGAGTGGTCAGGCTCTTCAGGGACTATGGGTTCACCCTGCAACCCATCCTCAAATCATCAACTTGGAAGTCTTGGCCAGTAAACAGCAGTGCTCATCACCTGTGTCTATTTAGTCATTTCAGTTTGGCAGGTGGAAGGAATGTATGACAACTTTTAAATCATTTCATTCACCCTTTTGCTCTTCTTTATTTATGCTCTCAGTCACCCCAAAGTGTAAACATCTGATATTAATAAAGGCAAAATTAGACCTCTGAGAACCAGCTACTTTCCAGAGCACCTCTCTGCCCTAGCCAGAGCTGCAAGTTTAACAAGATTAAGGGTAAAAACCCAAACACATACTAGAGAAAACCAATTGATGGAAAATGTGATGGTGCCAAGACTGAGGAATTATTTCAGAATATCAGATCCACTTTTCAATGGCATGTAGTTTGATATCATTTTTCCCTAAAGCTTCATTTTCTGAAGATTTATTATATGCTCCAGAACAATCTTGTCTTCAAAAGAAATCCCACATCTTCTGCTATTTCAAAGAACCACACTTGCACCTGGGCAAAATGATGTAAGCACTCGAGGTGCTGGCTGACTGAAAAGGAGACCCACAAAACCTCACTCTCTATTTTTAAGCCCAGGTCTTTACAAGAATATAAGGAGTGCCCTTTGACAAGCAGAGAGGCATTTCAGCATTTAAAGTAAAAACATAATAATTAGTGGTTCAGCAGTGTGGAGAGACACGGTGACTGCATTTGTGTGCTTTGATTCCTACTCTGAAATACTTTCCCACCTGCCCCTTTCTCATGATGCCTACAAAGTCCACCTACAAATGAAGTCTGATTTCAGTAATATGATATCAGGCAGGGCAAGCAGTTTAGCAAATTACCTGTTAGTTATCTCCTGAGGGTGGGCTTCATCTCCAGTAACCTAGCAGTGCCAAATTAAGTTTGTAAAAAGATTTTACTCTAGCTAGTGTTTACCAGTTTATTCAATTGTCATAAAATACTTTTCCAAGCAGTAAGTGTCCCAGCACCATTTCCTTCTAAAAAGCACCCAGTTTTGTGCCTCAGTCTTCCAAATCTGGATGAAATCTGTACAGAAGTAATGCTGAGAAATGACAGCCAGAGATACATCCTCCTTCTTCTGCTCCTACTGTATCACTGCAAGGCCTAGGGACACTTGACTGCTCATCCTTGAGCCAAATCCAATGCAGAGCAGAATGAAAAGCTAGATTTTTACATTTCCTTCTCCAGAGTCCTAAAGCAGTCCTAGCACAGGTGGGACCTTCTTTCAGGCACAGGAGGTTTCCTACACAAGTTTGAGGGACAGAGAAAAAAATAAAGTTCTCCTTCACAATTCCATGTACCACTCTGTGTTCACATACCTAAAAGCAGCAGGGAGTGGTGGGATGGTTTGCTGAGAAGACAGAGCAGGCACTTCTCAGAGGTACATGGCAGGCACAAGCTACAGCAAGCTAGGCTGTTAGATGTAAGGAAAAAAGTCTTCCCAGTGAAGGTGGTCAAACAGCACAGCAGATGCCCAGAGCCTATCTCCATCCTTGGAGAAACTCAAAACTCTCCTGGATCAGCCTTGAGCAACCTTACCTAACACTGAAGTTGGCCCTGCTTAAGCAGGAGGCTGGACCAGAAGACCCCCAGGGGCCCCTTCCAACCAAGAGTATTTTACCATCTTTGATCAAAAGAGAGGGTGGAGATGTGTCACAGAAGGGAACATAGCACATGACTGATGGATTATGGGGCTTGTAAGTCTTTGGTCCTGCACTGCATTTGGGAAAACTGAAACCCTATCACAAAATGGAAATCACAAAGAGGTAAATATGTAAATAGGAAAATTATTACATGGTAGTGAGTTAAGTTCGTGCTACTCCATCTGGCTGCTAAATATGCTTGTAGCATCACCTGCTTTTTAACAGCACATATACATTTCCAAACAATGAATAAATATGCAAGATTCTTTCCTACTCCTTTTAACCTGTAAAACTGCAAACCTAAATATTTGAATTTCTTCCATAAGCCTTCAGAAAGACAAAACTTTGATGTTTTTAAAGAGGAAAGATTATTTACTTTTGCTGCAGGCAAGACATTATAATTTCTTCACTGGTTCTGCCAAATGGCTCTATCATGCATTTTTTATTTTCATCAAAACAAGCCACTTTAAATTAAGGTTGTCCCATACCTACACAGCAACCAACATTCTGAAGGTCAGATCAGCCACAGGGGAAGGGAGCTTTATTCCCTTTCCTCGTGCTTGGCAATGGCTAGAAAGAATACAAGCTGCAGAGTTCTGTTTTATTTTGTTCACATAAGCAAAACAGACAACTCAATAATATCCATGTGGTTCTTAAACTAAAGCTGAATTCAAACCCAGTGATTAATACGCTGAATTCAGAGCTTACTTAAGGAACAGCAAAACTTGCAGCTGAAGGTGAAGCAAAAATCCTGTGCACTGGCACAACACACAGAACAAATGTTCTTATACCAGGACACAGGATGCTTCAAGCCCTCCTTTACAAAGCATTCATAAAGATTCAGCTCCTCAGTATTTAACATACTGGGGTAGTTTCTGTTTAAGCTAAACTGAAGCCCATGAATGCAGACAAAATCCAGACTGTTATCAATCTAGACACAATGGGCAATGTTGACAGCACAGCATCTCATTAATCTTCATCTGTCCTATCACATCCTGTCATTCTTATGCAAATAGCATATTTGAGGATACATCTTTTCTGCACTCCATGATAAGGTGAAGAGAAGCTGTCAGGAGCACCAGGATGTCATCCTATACCACAGGCCATCACTTCACTCAGCACCTCGTGTTTTACATCACAGCTAATGTGTTTGACATTCAAATTTGACCCAGCAGGAGGTAAAACTATCTGATGCCACAGCAACATGCATCTTGCTTCCTGTGCTAAAACATTCACCAAGATCCCAGGGGATCTGACAGTCTCTCTTTCTTCGCTGCACCCTTGCTAATAGAGATTGAAGCACTGCTTAAGAGGAAAAAAAGGCATCTGCATGGGCAGGTAAAGATAGCAATTCACCCTTCTCACCCAAGAAACAAGCCCAGTACTAAAAGGCTAGGGAAGCAGGTTATACTGGAAAAGAAAAATCAGGACACACAAATCCTGATGAGTTGGTCTAGGTTTTCTTCCATGGCAATCTGTCAGACAACACCAAAAGCTTATCCATGTATATGTCTGAATAGAATATTTAATTTCTAGCTAATGAAACACACAGTGTTCAAATATTTGATGTGAGGTTCGTGGGGGTGAGTGATCTCTCCTGCTACACCAATGGGAAAATACAGTCAAGCTTTGAATTGCGAGCAGGTCCATAAAGTTACTGCAAAATATTTAAGGTGTGACAAATCACTCCTGAGTGGGTAAGTTACCAAAAGTGAAAAGCTTTTTTCCAATGATTGCTCATCAATTCTACTTATAGAATGAAGAATAAAAGGGAAGTTTTTATGATTATTAATGACTCAGAGTGTTTTGTTTCTGTATCACTTTCAAAGAATGTTCAGAACATCTTGTTCCAGAATATTTCCCTTCCAAGAGAAATCATTTTCTGTATCACACATGGCTGAAAACAGTACATGCCGTTTTTGTTTTCTTCTGAAAAATAGAAACTATCCCAAAGTACTCCCAGCATCACATGAATGGGATGCAAAGTAGCGAAATGCTACAACCATGGGACACAGCTTATGGTTGGAATAATATTTCATTATGATCATGACATCTTAGTAAAATTATCTTATTAATAGACACTTGTATCAAGTCAAAACAAGCTTACCATTAAACACAGGTTTATAAAGTCTGTCTCAAAATCCATTTGCTACCCGAAAGCAACATACTGTAGGGTTTGCAGGGATGAAGAAGTCTGCAGTAGGCTCAGGGGAATACCCTTACATTTGACATTCCCATGTGCTGTTTTCAAATTACAGCAGATCAATCATCACACACTTGTCAGTTAAGAAGCAGCCATATAAATAGAGATGCTGGATAGATTATTACTGGGTTTGTAAGCATATCATGTAAAACTTAAAAAGCGTGCATTCCTCAAACATTTCTTGGTTTGAAAAGCTAAAAGACAGTCACAGAAAGTATACCAGACATCTCCCCAGTCCCTGAAAGCGGGGAACACAGACTGCTTTGTGCCTTTATACCATGTGTAAAGCTCATGCATTAAAAATTACTGTATAGCCATCACACACCTATGAAAACAGGATACATTTACTGTAATACATAACTGAATGACATATCCATATAAAATATTAAATTATTGATTTAACAAAATGTTACCTTTTCAAAGGGATCACTGACCACAAAGTAAACTAAAAGCCCATACAGAAAGATTTCCCATTAAGTGATGTTCACAATACAAATGCTTTCTGGTGTCAGTTTTCTTTCTTCCAGGTAAAAAAAAAAGCACAGCTCGTGCACTGCAAATATTGCATAGGGCCAGGAGATGATGGTGGCCTGGTATAGCCTGTCTGATCTGCACGAAGCATGATATGAGCAACACCTACCAAAACGTGAGTCTCCAGTCCCTTTAAACCATAGTTTAAGATGCCCCTTCTTCCAGACTGGTGAAATTTTGCTCTGTTATTCTGTAAGTGAAAGCTTTCTTCAAAGTTACCAGAACTTTTTTTTCCCCACTATATCTCGGCAAAAACAGCTTTAAATAAAAATCTAAAATATCCATTCATGGATTCTTGCTAATAAAATTTCTATAATCACACAGTTTGCTACTGTGTGGGGCACTGTCTCACACAACTTTTTCCTTTTCTTTACATTTAGAGTCAAGACTACCAGCTTTACATGAGAAAAGAACACATAAGGTATGTTATCATCTAAACACAAGTGTGCTGTTAGTTTTTAAAAGTTTACCACCCCCATAAAACTCAGATGCACAAAAGATGTCAAATTTTTACCCACCATATTAAAATGAAATATTGCCTATATTAAAAAAAAATACTGTCCCACTATGCCAATATTTAAAGAAAAAACCTAAAATATAAGAAAACGGCATTCACTGTGGGCTCAAGAGAAATCCAGCAAAAGGGAGAATGACAGAGATCTGAATTCCCAAGCCATGATGGAGGTAACACAGCACAATGCTGAACAGAAGGAAGCTTCCTTTCTGTTCAACAGATTTTTTCCAAATTCAGCTTAGTCTGACCCCAAAGAATAGTGACAAAAGAAAACTGAAATCAATTTGACAAAAAAGTAGAATCTTGAAAATTTCAATTTTGCACAAGCATATTTTTCACTGATGAGTTTCAGCGTCTTTTACTGAGTACTCTTTGCTAGCTCTTCTTTGCCACAGATAGTGGCACACATATAGTGTATAAGCTCTAAGTAAGCCTTTCTCAGGACACCATCAGCTTTTTGGCTTCCTTCAGTTCAATGGGGAAGAGGCTGAGTTCTGGAGCCAAAATACAAGGGGTTTTTTTTCTCAAGATATCATGCGTATATGAACCTTATTTTAAAAGTGTGTGCTTTGTATGTGTTTTATGCCTGAATGCTCCAAGATAAACAGAAGAGACTGTTCCAGAAACAGCTTAAAACTGGAGAATTTCTTAACACAAAAAATATTTAACAAACTTAGAAGAAACTCTAGAAAAGACCAGGAAAAAGAAATCTCATTAGCTTGTCATCGTATTCATGAGTGCTGTGAGGGTGAAAAGTTGTGGAATAAAGAACATTACCAACATTACAAAACATATCTTAGAGGAAATCACTTCAGACTGGTCTGTCTACCGTACTTAGCTGTGAGAAGACACAGCAGTGGTAGACAGCTTTAAAGTGGATTTTCTAGAGGGCTGCTGGGTCGGTTTTGTGTTTGGAGGTTTTCTGCAGTAAGTGTTACAACCCTCCTGCTTTTACAAACATGAAATGTCCTTGTCACTCCAGCAGAGCTGCCGCAGGATCTGAGGAGAAATTGCACTGTTTACAGTTGGAAACCCTATTGCTGGCAGCAGGCTAATGGCACCGAGGAGATATTTAATCTTTTGAAAGGAAGTAACTAATGAAACCAACAAACTCCAGCAAACTCCTGCATAAACAAACACAACGGAAGCAAAAACCACAGAAAGCATTTGACAGAAATGTTGTTGCACAAGTTCAATGAGCTTGATTTAAGGGAAATTTCTTCTAGGAAATAGATACTTAAGGCTATCACAAAACATTTTGTTTCTGTTAAAAATTGTGTACCCAAGGGACATAATCCTTTCCTGTGCCTTGTCTTAATTTTCTAATTCCTACACTTAATCATTAAATTGATTAGTCAACAGTTTGGTGAGCAAAAGAGAATGGAATTATTCCAAAATCTGGTCTTGTCAAGAGAACAGGATATACAACAGTGCATCTACTCATACCTTGTCTATCATGTCTGGTCTGTTTGTAGCTGCCAAAATTGTCACGTCCTTCAGCTGTTCTATCCCATCCATTTCCGTTAACAACTGAGCCAAGACACGGTCTGCTACATTTCCAGCACCTGAAGAGCTGTTTAGAAAAAAAAAGTCACAGCATTAGCTTTCCTTTCCTGGAAAACTGGAAAAAGGAAAGAATAAACTGTTCTTTTCAATTTACAGGGATCCATCTTTTTATCTTAATTCCTTTTAATTTTAATTTCACCTTAAATCCCTGAAACAGTATCAGTCATACAGAGCGAGCAAATGCAAATCAGAGAATTGGGCCTTCAAAAGATTTCTTGGTATTCAGTAAAGCAACTGAGGTTTTTTTTTACTTACTACCCTGCTGTGTAGGCTGTAAAGAACTTAACACAATGTGGATGTCTGAAATAAACATTTTTATGATAAATGAATTCATGCAGCTTCCTCACTAGTCAGGAAATTTTCTGTTTTAGCACCATTCAGGCTAGCGCTTACACCACCCCATGCAGTACAAAAAACTTAGGTACTTATGTATTTTGCAGAGTTGGCTCTACATTTTTATGTTTTCCCCACCAAATTAGAATAAATTGAGTGTTGACCAACTGCCCTATAATAGCAGTCAGTCCTTTAACCCAGGAAAAAACCCAGGAGTGAGAAACTGAAAACTCCACTCCTGAAATCACCAATATGTGAAAAACCTAAACAGACAGGGCATAAGTTATTCTAGTAATTTTATTTTTTTTTTAGTTTAGAATTAATTCTGTTAATCTTGAAGTTTTTGGAAAATTTGTATAAATTGCTTAACTAAATGTAACAAAAAGCATTATGGAAATAAAATCTACTCTTTTCATTGAAATTTCTAATATTTCAAGAAGAGTAACCAAATGATGTACCACCTGCTTCCTAGACAATTCTTTCACACACACACATGTGCACATACGTAAATACACGTGTAAGAAAGAATGCAGAAAAGGAAGACCTTGCATAAATCAAATCAAGATACCATGCACATACATTGTGATAAAGAATAAATCTCCTGAATGGTTGTGTTCTTGACACAACCATGGGACTGCTCTTCCAGGGCCATCCCCTCCCTCCGCTGCACACTGGAGGGCTTAATTTCTCTACCCTTAAACAGATCCTTTTCAATACAATTTGAAAAAATTAATCTTTCCAACTCCTCCAGACCCCCCTATTTTCATATTAATAAGCAAAAAGAAGTCGGATACTTAAAATGAGGCTGAGTTTCTTCCTGCAATGTACATTTTTCTCCTGTCACCCCAAATCTACATAGGATTAAGATAATTTTTTAATCTCAAATTTTTTCAAAGTCCCTTTCCAAAAGTACCCTTAAATGTTTATACAAATATACAGGCACACACCAACACAGTACATTTATTCTGCCAAACACTGCTTTCTAAAAAGAAATATTAGATTTTAAAATATAAGCACTCCAATTATTTCCAACAGATAGAAAACTCACAGAGCTCCATAGCTATCACACACGTATCTTGCTGCAGCACTGCCATCCACCACCACCACGCCTGCAACCATAGTGCTTCCTAAACATCCCAGAGCCAAAGCCACAGTAATGACCCCAGCACCGCTGTACAGATTTCCCCCAAATAAATTTCCTAACTTTCCTATTCTACAACTGGTTCTGTAATTTTCCAGTGCAAAACAGTTAACTTATCAGACCTAGTCTGGAAAATACCTTGGAGGAGCTATAAGAAATGTTGGCTAACAAAATATTTAGGCTGCTGAGAAATATTAGAGAAGGGACTGGGGTTAAACAGTCATCAGCTTTTGGGGTTGCTGCAGCCACGTTACAAATTCTCAGGTGATAGCAGAGCATTTCTAACATACCCCTGGGTCACGGTCCCACTGACTTATAGAGGGCTGAACATGATAAAACACTTCAGGTGTTGGACAACGATAGTAAATGCTTTTCAAAAGGACACACAGCTTAAAGGAAATTAAAATCAACTTTGTAACCTAAGTTAGTCTCAGTAGGGATTCACGCCTCCCATCTTGCATAAGTTTCAAATTTACTTGATTTTGTACCCCATAGACTGCATACACAAAAAGCTAAGCAAAGGGGAAAAAAAATTGTAAGACTGGGACCAAAATGTTACCATTATATGAGAAGATCTGAAGCTAGACGACTCAGGGGGAGATGCAAGGAAACAAAGAAGAAATATTTGGTTTTAAAGAGAGGTGGTTAGAACGGATATTACATCTTTCCCCAATATAAACATTTCTCTTACAAGCTGGGGAAAAAAAATAAAGAAGCATTTATTCTAAAGAAACCCCCCACTGTTACAGCGGAATGTACACTGCAAAGACTCCCATGCAATTAGGACATAATCAGAAAATTGGAGTTAAGCAATCACTGATGGCATAATACTGCTCAAACAATGAAGGGGAATACCACTGCACTATTAAGGGCTTTATTATTAGCTGTTAAAAGTGGAGTTAAAAAAAGCTTTAAAACCACACACGCAAAAAATATCAACAATAAAAACAGTATCAAGGGAAGAGGTGTCCGGGACCTACGACACCAGGAATTTCCAATTTCAGTGCTTTTATTGACACAGTTCACTAAGCTGTCATATGTTGCACCATTTTTAGCACTGAGCCTGCAGCAAATCAGCTTTTGGCTGAACAGGATACCCTATAAAACTCACAGGCAGGCACAGGTTTACAGCGAGATCTCTTTACCAGCTGCTGGGAGCTGCATCACCGTGTGCTCCACGAGCTCCAGCGCTGCCCAAACTGTTAATCTGAAGGGTGACATGCAAGCATGCCTTTTTTCCATTTTCCCATGATTTCCCAGCAAGGGTTTCAAATTAACACAGGCAACGTTCATTAAGGCTGCCCAAACTTTTGACGCAAACGGCAGCCAGAGAAACAAATGATGATTAACCCTCCAGCCCCACGGAGGCACTGCCAAAAGCAACTCCCAGCCAAGGGGCTGGCTTTGCCCCCCCTGCCCCACCTGACCTCAGCACGTTAATGTCATCATCACAAGTGCATGGAAATAGCCCTCCAAAGGCACGTCCTGGTACAAACTAATTTCCTGTCAACACGCCGCCTGCAAATCCAGGCAGTTGGAATTCAGCCCCTGACATAATCCACACAAGGCCATGTGTGCACGCAAGAGCTGTGCCCAGACCAGAAATACCTTGAACTTCAAGATAAAAAAACAAATGTGTGAGCAAAGAGGAGTCTGGATGCTCCACAAGGGCCTGAGAATTCCAAGGAATCTCTTGCGTTGCCCCAGTGAAATCCATCAGTCTGCAGGCAATGTGTTAATCTTTTTGCCAGCCCCTCTTTCTTTAAAATCCTTAATGAAGGCATTTAAAGGCAAAAATTGTCTCGCTTCCTGGTTTATTACATTAGTCAGAGCCAGATATCATCCCATGTGTGATATTTCGGCTAATCCTGCGAGTGTCCCACCAGTTTCAGACCAAGCATGTGTGCTCCTTCCTTCACAGGCACTTCACTTGACATCAGAAAAGGTTCCTGAACAGCAAACGCCTGCCAGGTAGGACTACCTGTGGGTTAAAGCAGACTACTGAAGGTAAATATGGAAAAGAAAACCTGTTCTTGGTATTTTATTTTAAAGGCACTTTCAATACACATTTTGACAAAATGAAGCATGCATCCTACAGTGACAGCCTCACAACTCATTTGAATTAATTCTGGCCTTGTCTGATGGAACTGAGAGACTGTGAGCCCCAGTTCCAAGTTCCATATAGCAGGTGAGGGCTTTCCATAGCATCTTTTACTTTTCTTATCTCCTTTGGTCTTATCCAATGACTGTTCTATCCAGCTGGATTCAGATCTCCGTGGGCACCAACATTTCTCCCTGAACATCTTAAGCCACTCTCATACTTCTTCCCAGGGATATAAAAGCAACTGCAGCCTGATTCTATCAGTGCATTGAGGAGTACATACAGTTCACTAGCTTATATAGTTCTGCAAGCCAAGGAGATTGTTTCCAGACATAACCAGATGTATGAAATCACCAGATTTAAATCTGTTAACCTTCCTGCTATAGTCATTTTTTGACAGCAACTGACTTCTTGTTTTGTACATTTTTACTTATTCAACTTCCCTTTCTTCTCCTCCCCCCTTTATCTAACAGATTTTTTAATATTTGAAAACTCAAACCAGTCTGAGAAAGCAGTCATTATGGTTTCACCTCATGGTGAAATTTGGTAGGCATCACCACTGTGAGCTAATGCAAACATACACTTGCTTCATCTGACAACCTAGAACACTTCCAAAGCCAATAAAATGTTTTTTTCAGAACACCAGATGTCATTTTCATTGGAAAATGTATTTGTCTCAATCACTTTAAATCCTGTAAAGGAGAACCAGTGACTCCCCATCCCATCACTGACTTCAGTGGCATTGAAGCCTGTCTGAATGCTTTAGCTTCAGAATCAGGACCTCAGTTTAGTTACCCTGCTAAACTAGAGACATGGAAACGCAGGAAACAGTCACACAATAACATTTTGAGCACTATTAAATTCACAACAACTGTGAAGGTACAAAACCAGAAGGAAGTCTGGGAGGGCCCCTCTCCAGAAAAGTCCCATTTCTGCACAGATGACCCTACCTCAGGCAGATCCACGAGGTCGAAGAGGCAGACCTCAGGAGAAGTATTCAGGATAAATTACTGCAGAGGGATTAATCTCCATGCAGCTGAAGTCCATAACACAGATTTTGTGAGGAGGGAGCACAGCCCACCTTCTTCCCCAAAATGTCCTATCAGACAAGATTTACACACAGATAAAAGCTGTCTCTATTGGGGTTTTTTTTCCCCTAACAAAAGAATTGCAATCATAATCAAAATGTAAGGGTTTTAAAAATACTTGTGGACGTGATATCACTTCAAATAATGCTTTCACTGGAATCTCGGGAAATCATTTCATATCAAAACAAATATAAAACTCATTGACACGACAAAACGGTTGGTATCAAAAAACTAATATGGGTTGAAATAGACCTTTCTGGCAGGACTCTCCACCTCTCCACAAACTACTGAGGTAAAAGGTTGCTGAAATACCAAAGCCCCCTGCCAGCAGACTCCCACGCGAGAGTCGCCTCGCTCGCACAGTCTGAGGGATTTTTATTGAGTCTGACATTTTTGTCAGCGCTGTGCAGGGGGAACCTGTCAGCAAGGAGCACCTGCCAAGTCCCTCTTTTCAGTCCAACTGCCGGGATCGTAATTAACTGTCACACTGTTTTATTTCCTTCCCTCACAAACTCTGGTGAAATATAGCTTTGGCAGTTCAAGGTTTTCCACAGCGTTAGGAAAAACAAGACAATAATCTACTCCAATGGCATTACCAGAAAATAATTGCAGTATCTTCCTAGATACTGAATTTCACTCAACAATTCTATCAGTGGGGCATTTTGTCCAGCAGAACAGACAATGCCATCAGGTTCTTCCACAGACATACCCTGCTGCAATAGTAATTCAGTCAGAACATTCTTATATATAAAGATAGCAGAGTGGGCCTTATGTTAGCTTTGCACTTCATTTCCCTTCAATGCTACTGAGGCATCAAATCCCCAATTTAATTAAATATACTATGATTCCAGACATGCCTGTTTACATAAGGAGCATGTTATCACTATTTTTTCCCCTGTAGCAGTTTTTCCTCTCACCCCCAAAGTCACAATACCTTTCACATCACATACTTACAAGCATGATTCCCATTTTGAGGTGCAAACCTGTCATTCACAATTACTAATCGATTCCTCTGTGTACCTGTGCTCACAACAGAAGGTGTATTTCATAAAACAAAGAGGCACAGTAAGCATTATTAAAATACTGGGCCAAATTCTCTTCTGGCACATGTATGGTACGACTGCAATGCATATTATTAATGCAGACCACTACAAATACTACAAGTCTAGGAGAGATACACAGCAGCAAATCTTGTATGTTATCAGTTAACTATTTGGGGTATTCATTAAAAGAAAAAAGAAAAACAACAAAAACAAAACCTCCTTCAGTGCTAAGATAACAAACATTCCCCATAGCAGGGAATTTTCCTGCCTACCAGAAAAACTCAGAAGATAACCCTAAACCTTCCCTCCATCAGCACCCTACAATTAGACGCTGTCATATTCTATATGCGCCTGTGTCAGCTATTACTCACTATATCATTTTACATCTTCCCCGTTTCCTCAAGAGCAAAATTCCAGTACTACAGAAGGGAAAACTCCAGAGGAAACCCGGGGAAGCCTGGGAAATTGAGAGGCTGGGTAGAACATTCAGCTTTATGGTCACCTCCAGGCCAAAATGGTGTTTTGCCAACTGTCGATTTGCTGATTAAGTGCGGTTCATGTCATTTGTTTTTTAAGACATTAGAAAAGGATAGAAAAATATAACTCCTAGCATTCCCTGAGTGGCCTCCAACTTCTAAGCAAGCTTCCTAAGAGAAGTTTTGTGAAAATAGGAAACAGTGCTCAGCTGTCAAGCAGGCAAACAAATGGCCTACAGATCGCTGCGGAAACATCCTAATTATCGTGCAACCAGCCTCTGCCATTTGCCCAAATTTATTATTATTGCAGCTTCCCTAAGTTAACAAATCAGGCCCAGAAAAACAGGCACAATGAAGTAAGAGCAAAGCAGGAAAGGAGCCAGTTTGAGATGGGCTTCGAATCAACAGGCTTCCTTCTAGAGGGCTTTCCCCAAGCACATCTCCAAACCATTAAGTTTCTAGGGTAGTGAGCCATTGTCCATTTCCATCTGCCTGCAACTAATTCCAGACACACATCCACGAAAGATGGACCTTAGACCTTGCTTTCATCTGGCCCTGGCACTGTCCAGCTGAAACAGGAAGGATGCTAACGTCAAGAGCTCTCCTATTCTGTTAACACTGACGTTGCCTTATATAAAAAAAAAAGCAACAAGAACAACCCCAAACACACACCTGACGCACAGCAAATTTCCCATTTCCTTTCTTTCTGTTTTCCTCAGCATTTCTCCTCTGCACATTCCTGGAAGTTAATCAAGTTGAAAACTGTAATCAATCATGTCTACCGGGGAAGCAAGTACAGTTTAAGTTGGAAGTATTACAGACCTGGAAGTAACCAGACTGGATTTCATTTTGTTATAACAATATCTAAGAGGTTCACTTTCATCTGGAATAAGTTTCATTTAGAAGTTTTGATTACAATTACATTCCCCTTGTATTTAATTTAAAGTGAAAATGAGGGGGGGAAAAAAGGACCTTCAATGGTTATAGTCCTAACCCTGCAGGCAGTTGTAGCCTTCTTGGGCCCATTTAGTGTGAGTAATCTGACCTTTTTCCGTAGCTAAGACCATTCTGGGAATTGGTCACCCTGTATGCCCACTTCTGATCCCTCTAACTCTGGTGTCTGTTTCACCTGAGCCTCTGGCAGGAATCCAGACAGAGTCTCAAATCCATGTCTTTGGCTGAAGCATCTTGTTGCAGGTCAGCTTTGCCACAGCGCTCCCAGGCACTGCAGAACAGCCTTACCTACATTAGCAGACTCGAATAGCACCTCTAAACCCTCTACATTTATCCACGCACTGGAGTGACTTTAAGATGAGAGTTTACAGATGCAGTTCTGCTCCCACTGATGCCAATGAAAGTCTCTACTGATTTCAGATGTCTGAATTATAACATAGGCTGGCAAAGTTACAGATTACTGGGTTTTTTTAAATAAAAAGGAATAAACACAGATTCAAAACACACTGTGATAAAGGATCCTTGCTAGACAAGAAGCATTAACGAGATGGTTTTAAAATTAAAGGGACTGCAAATGTTTCTCGTATATACACACAACCTATGGATAATGCTATGTGTTAAAATTGCCATTCCAAAGCAAATTACAAGCTTTGTTGTATGACTAAATCTTTTCAAAACATTACCTTTTCACCACTCCTTGCTAGGCCTAAAATAGAAAGCTGGCACTGGACAGGCAGCTTTTTTCCCAGACAATATTTCTGTTTGGATATCAAATTCCAAAACTTTAAAAGAATTCAGACAGCAGTCACAAAAGTTTGGAATGCCTCAACTCTCTATCACATCCAAACACAGCTCAGATTTTGCAGATTAGCTGATGTTCCCCAATTCAGGGACAGCCAGAAAAGCAAAGCTCCTTGCCTGCCTGAGCCAGCTGCTAGAACTGGGTCCCTCACAAGTATGGCACAGGGTAATTCCATTTCTTCTCTGTTTTCTTTGTTCACTTCCCTTTGCCTTTGCATGAGCAGTATGAGGGTGACAATACCTCGTCCAGCTCTCCTACTGCTGATTTACCACGTGCAAGGTGGTTTTCTGCTGAGAACCTCTATCCTACCTAATGCTACTTTGCTCTGACCTTGCAGGGTCCAGCCAGGAGGTTTCATTGCTAGGATGCAATACACTGACCTTTTACACTGCCAATTACAGCAGGGAATTTGCACAGATACAAAAATGCAACGGTATGTTCAAGTGTACAGTGGAATATGTGCTGAAGTGTACAGTATAAACATGTGCCAAAATATTCCAGACAGACAGGCTGTTAAAAACAGAACATTTATCACAGTCCCTATTAATAGCAGAGGTGGCACAGTACAGAAGAAAAGCTGCTGTTCTTCACAGCTTCATTTAAAACTCTGAGGGCCCCAAAAGTTAAGACTGCAAGTATTTTAATACCTAAAGTGAAAACAGTAGATCTTTCAGAGGTTCTGAGCATTTCAAACTGTGGCTTAGGAAGGTATCTATCCTCCCCTCAGCATACAGGACAGCGTGCCTCCCTGGAAGAGCATCCTCACATTGTAATTTCAGGGGATTGGTACCGAAGTCCCTTCACTTTGTAACTTCTACCTTCAATCTGAAAAAGTCAGCATTATTCACCTACTAACTTGTTTTCACCTCCAGAATTCAAATGCAAGGTACTGATTTTGTCCCTTGCCTTTCTATTTTTGCCCTTTGAAAAATGGAATTTATCAGTGTCTTTCACATCAGTCTACAACATTTCCCATCTTACATTACAAAGATTTGCAGTTAAAGGGGAAAACACTTTGCTTCTGAAAAACAAGAAAAGGAACAAATCTGTCTCTTGCCCAAAAATCCCAAAAATCCTACTTATATAAACAATGTCCCATTTCCAAAGCACAGAGATTTCTTAAGTTCAGCAAACAGACTGTGCTGCATTTACACAGAGCCACGTTCATTCATCACTTTCAAGTCTAATTACCAAGCCATTTCCCTCTTGGCAGCCTCTAATGGCCAGAAGAATTAGCTTTTACATGGTCAGGATACCAAGGGATAACAAATACCCATAACTCTTTGCAGCTGTGCAATTTGTAAAGCCTCTCAAGCTTTGTCCGGGGAAGGGATTACTGCAAGGCAAACTTTGCTCCTCATGTGCTGCTGTATCTGGACGAGTCCTGCGGGTCTCACTTTGGCACAGTCTCTCCTACAAAGAGTCGTAACAACATCTTTCAAAAGTAAGGAGAAAGACAGAGAAGTCGTAACCCTCTTGTGGAAGCAAATGCTAATTAGAACCACAGAGCAGTGGAAAAGGCTCCGTGCATCACATAGTTTGCCTCTCCGGGTGCACAACTGCTCCTCGCTACGTGTTAATCCATGAAATGTCAGTTTTGTTTTAAAGATGTCAAGTGGTGGGTTGCTGGAGCTTCTCCCATATGACTAGCTCATAGTAAAGGAGAATTCTCTACCAAAAGCCTTTCCAATTTGCAGAAGTTTTTCCTATCTCAACCATTTTTCCTCCTCAATACTCACTGTGACACCTCTGCTTTCTACCACCTCTTCTTCCACAAGCTTATCATCCATTCTTTATAGTCAGTTATAGCAAGTGTCCCCCTTCTTCTTTATAGTCAGGCCATTCATCCCCTGATTTTTTATTTTCAATTCTCTCTAAACTTCCTCTAACATCTCAACAGAAACCAGACAGACACAGGAAAATCTTCCAAGAGTGGTAGAAGTGCAGTGTAACAGAACAAAACACAGAAATTAATCCAGCTCAAATTATCTGTCTTCACTAACACACTGGAGACTCAAGTCCATTCAGAATCACCCTCTCATCTTCTTGCATTAAGGATCTCCAGATTTCTCCATCAAGCAACTGCTCCTTACACTGAGCTACTTCTCTTCAGGGGTGCAGGGTCCTATCTTTGTAAACTCTGTTCCAGACTGGTATATATGCAGCCCACATTTTTCACTCTTTGGTTGATGGGTATTAGTTTGTTGCCTACATGCACAACTGGGAGGCGGGTGTGGATGGACAAGAAGAAAACACAGTGATCTTAAGTTCATATAGATAAAACATATGGAATTTCTAAGCAGGCTGGAAAAGACATAATCTTTGCAGAAATAATATATTTTGACACTGACCAACATCAATTAATGTAACTTTTGCTCCTTCAAAGTATTATTCCTTGTAAGTAATAAACACACACCAGTATTTTGGAAAACAAAACTGCTACACGAGACAGTTACATTAGGTAGAGTGTGAGATGTGTTACAATTATGGAGTTATGTCTTGGGAATATATAATAAATACAAGAGCATGGCATAACTGAATGCAGCTACAGTGTTTGCCACGGAGTAACAGCCTGTACAGGGACAGACACTCCACTACACGATGCAAAGGAGCCATTATATTGAATGGTGCAAACAAGAAGATTCCTTAGCTTTCTTGATCTACCTGTATTACAATTAATTACCAAGTTATCCCTGCTGATCAGAAGGGATTGTTTAGCCACCTCTACAGAAGGTTGGGAGCAAAAAATTTGTGTTTTAAACCCACAAGCTTTAGTCAAACCTAAACAAGTAATAATGGGTTAATGAATAGTTGGCAAAGTGCTTTGAAGAGCAAAAGTGTTAAGCAATTACTCAATGTGATTTCACATCTGTATTTCAGATCTGAACTAGGCATAAAACTGCTCTCACAACAGTTTCAGCTTCTCTGTATCTCTGGACACGTCCCGTTAGGATCAGAAAAGGTCACCTACCCAGGAGATGTGGGATACAGCACGTTCTGCACAAGGCCCACAGAATCCTAACAAGGATTTAAAATGAGGGGGGGAAAAAACTTTTACAAAGCTGTATCACAGAGTGTTTTTCACTGCCAAGGCAGAGAAAACTAATTCAGCCAACAGAGGGAATAGGGAGACAATATAAACAGGTGTTTCCTTGAAAACTTCAGCATGGTTAGTAACAGCACAGGAAATGGATCTCCAGAGGCCACAAATCGTTAGCATCTCTAATGCATTTGCAAATTCCTACTGTGCAAAGTCAGCCTGTAAAAAAAGGCCATTTCTAATAAGTGCCTTGTCTGGTTTCCTACACCATTTAATTTCAGATGAATTTTATGAGAACTCTGCTACATATTTTACCTCCCATCTGGTTCAGATTTGACAATGAAATATTTGTGTCCCACCCTGTTCTTTTTAAAGCTCCAAAACCAGATGTCTCCAGCACAACACGACTGCAGCAGGTCATACCACATTCTTCAGCAAGCTGTGCCAGGCCTCCTACCCCCCACAGACAGTTCCAGGTAAGGTGAATTTGGGTTGTTTACTCCCTTGAGGAATAAAGCAAGCAAGCAAGCAAGCAAACAAACAAACTCAACACCTCTAGGGCACTGTGTGAAAAGGCTGATTAAAACATACTATGGCTTATTCTTCCAAAAGGTTTTATCTTGATGAAGTGGTGTTTCTGAAAGCTAAACATAATTAAGAAATGCAGCAGGGGGAGGTATTTCCCCCCCCCATCGGCTTGATTTGAGCACATATTTTTGTGACTTCTTTTGTGTGATAAGCAGGCAGGTGTTCCAGTGTGTATCACAGGGTGGCTGGCACTCCTAGGAAGTTCACAAATTTCACATCTGTATACAAGGAGGCTGATGAAGACATCTTCTATCAGATTTTGCATTTTCAACAGAAAACGTGTTCACTTCTTAGCAGTTTGACAAAGCAGCTCTATGCTGCACATGATGCCACTTCCTATAACATAAACAATTTGTGTTGCTGAAATGTCAGAGACACCTTTTATCCTTTCCTGCAGGTACAAATGGCCCTTTTGTAATACAATGGAATTTGTATGGATGTTGAGGTAGCTTCTTTTCCAGAAAAATTGTGAAGTTGTGACGTAGCTTTAAACTGGACAAATATATTCTACATGCAGATATTTGATAGTTTTTAATGCAAAAAAAAAAAACCCAAAACAAAACAGAAAAAAGTCCTTGCTCACAACAAGCAGTAGTATTTTATAAGAAGGTATTCCCCAAGACAGACCACTTACAGAGCCTGCCAAATCTGGAATGCTACAGCAGCAACTAAAACCTGCTATAATCCTCCTTCAGACAAGAGCTAAGCATCTCTAGGAATCATCACAAAGCAGGATACTAAAAAAAACAACCTTGTTATCTGCTTGCATAATAATCCCTTTTTAATGTCACACATAAAAGGACCTAAGTGTTCTCAAATCTTTTCATGAAGTATTTCCCAGTCTGGCAAAATGTTTCAATGTAAGTGTAAATTTAGGCATATGAGCAGCCTCCTTGGAAATGTCAGTGTTATGTAGGATATGATCATAATGTTTGCTTGATGGAGACAGTGTATTAGGCCAGTGCAACAACCCTGGGAAAAGAAAGGAGTTAGTTACTGGAAATAAATGCAAGCTAAAACCACAGAAAAGAGCCAAAGGGCATGAGAACCAGTAGGATCATTCCTGCTAATGAGATGAGAAAGGAGGAACTCCACCAGCTTACCTGTTTATGCCAAGTTAATCACAAATGTGATCCCTCTGAATGTGGAATGAATATATTTAATAAAACAATTCCAGAAAGGTAATACACTTGTGATTACACAATGTAAGAGTAATTTATCAGAAAATAACTTCTGTGATTTTTGTAACAGGATTACTTACTTTCCCCTTTCAACCGCCAAGGCATCTATTTCATCAAAGAAAAGAATTGAAGGAGACACTGCTCTGGCTTTCCTAAAGATCTAGAAAAACAACAATGAAACACCCAGTTTAAAGGCATGGAAAATTTTTACAGAATTCAATCACTACCTGCACACCTCAAAAGCTACAGAGCAGCACAGAACAGACTTAACCATTGTCGCTTTTTTTTTCTTTAAACAGACCTTTTAGAAGTTATTCATGGTACTGGTGATGCAGGCTTATAGTGAAAGCTGTTACTGGATCCCAAATTTGACGTGCATCACTAGGCTGACACAAGAGAAAGTTAAACAACACAAAACATCCCTTCTGCTTTTTATTTTTAATTTTCTTTTTTTAAACTCAAACCAGAAGGAGTTCTTTTGAAAAGTTTAAAGGTAATCTTACAAGCAGAGAATAATTTGAAAGCAAAGAAAACTTAATATATAACATTATGTATAGCTTGCCCTTTCTCACCTCTCTCACTGCTCGTTCAGATTCACCAACATATTTATTCATTAGCTCAGGTCCCTGCAAAAAAAAAAAAGTTTAAAAAACACATTACATTTACATACAAGCTGACTGAAACAATCTGTCAGTGCTACATTACTCCTGATCTGTCACAAGGAATTGTAATAGTTTGTCAGTTGCAAGTCTTCTCTGTGCATTTTTAGACTTACCTTCTATGTGTACCAAGATTCCCTCCATTTGTTGTAGCACTGAGCATTCAGGTAACTATGCAGGTAGGTTAGTACTCTCATCATAATGTTTTCCTAGCACTTTCATGAAAAATGTAATTAATAATTAAAAAAAAACAACAACCCACACATACTTTGGGGTTCTTAAAAGTTGTTGACTCAACAACAGCAACAAGGGGACTGCAAATTAGCCATAAAGATGAATTATAGAAAAGCATTTACTTGTGCTCTCAACTCGCATCCTGCCCAGCCAAGCACCAAAACAGGGATTTAAACCCATCTTTCACAGTGCCTCTTTGAACTTTTTTGCAGGTCCAGAAAGAAGCAGCTGCCACAGCAGCACACCTGAAACCCATCCACCAGGGCTCCATCCTCAGCGAGAAAGCTGTTCAGCATCTTAGCTCATTCACATTCCTTCTCCTCTCTGCCCAGACTGCCAAGCAGAGTTATCAGTGCCAGCTGCTGCAGTGCCTGTTTATACTCACAGCCCTGTCCACCAGGAACACACCAGAGACCACAGGGGCAACATTCAACTCTTGAACAAGTGCTTACAATTATAAAAAGTAAAACAATGGAGAATTCTCAGAGTATTTTCTGTTCTGCTATATCCTGTAGGACAGGCTGCTTAAATAATGCTTCCTAATGGGACTGAGATTCTCATGAGACTGGTAATGACTCACTGACTTCAGCCTGGTTTGCATCAACATTGACCTGCAACCACAACCAAGGATGATTATCCCCTGCCCTGAACAAAAAGAGCCAGAGGCTTCAATCTATTTTCCAGGGAACAGGTGTCCTTGTAATTTCACCAGAAAAAAGGACATCCTTCTTCACAGTCAGAAAACTGAACCACCTTCCTATGCTTCACAGCTGCAAGCACCTTCAGGTCTCACTCAGCTCAGAACTGTAACACAGCTTTAAACAGCAGGTATGCCAGAATTAACAATGTGTGGCAGATGCACATTTACACATTGGCAGTGACAGAGCTTCTGTTACAACCCCTCTCTGAAGGGGTTCCAGATCAGCAGAATGCAGATTCATTACTCTGAAATGCAGCACACTGGTTTTGCAGTCTCCCCTCTCCACATGCATTTTCACTCTCCCAGTAACAGTTCCCGTGCTGACTTCATCTTGACACTGGCATCATTGGAAGTATCTGTGCATATGCGTGGAAAAAGAAGTAGACTTTAAAAAGAAAAGCACAGGTTGTCTGATAACAGCAAAGCATCCAGGCTACACCACTATTTTAATTTATTTATTTTCAAAGAGTTGCCCATTATCCAAAGGACCAGGTGAGATACTGCAGCCCAGACCTAGCATACCACACAGGTAAAAGCAAGCGTATAGGGGTTGGAAGAAGAGCACTGCCTGCCTTGCCCATAGGAAGTGTAAATGATACAATTAGCATTGCTTCCTTTTACCAACATTCACCCTTATGACAACTGCTGCAGTAGCTGAAGTGTCACCTGCAGGCTTTCCACAACTTCAGCATTTGAGTCTGGTGGACTTTGCGTAGAAACAGAATTGTTCAGACACATAACTAAAGAATGCAGGAAAGAAAGAGAGAAGGAGAAAGCAAGGTAAGACAGAGCAACACAAAGCCTTTCTCTATTATTCACTGTGGATGCTGACTATGAGGAACATGCAACAGTTTGTGCAGAGCAGGCTTGCAGCTCAGAGACAGCACCCAGCTGCTCCGAGCCCTTGCCATTCATCATGTTCAGTGCAGATGAGGAATCCGATAGCATGGGCCTAACAAATCCTTAAGGAACAAGAGCACAGTCTTCTCTTTCCATCCAGCTTTCTGTTAAGCTGAGCTGACACACAAATCTCTGCAGATTCTACCCACAACTACAGGTTTCTTTAAATTTCTTGGAGCCTGTGGACCTTCTCTTTCACACCCTTATTCTCATAAGTAATCTTCATTCTCATCAGTACTCACATGGAAACCAACATCATGTTCATCAGTGCCAACAGTGCACTCCTCTAGTATGACACAACATCAAATAGCCTGACATTTTCTGCTCTTTTGTCTGAGCAAAAAAATACTTAAAACCAAAACTACCCTTTGAGCTTTAAGGTACAATATAATTTCAGATGCTCAGAGTTTTATTTTTAATTAAGCATTAAAATATGATCAAGGCAACATCAAAGCAATAAATACTGTTTAAAATGTTTCCAAAGAGAATTATTTTGAATGCATGGTTTTGCTGTAAGCTTTGACATGAACAACTTCTCCTTTTTTCTCTTCATTAAGCAGCAAGCCCAGGTGAAAACCACTGTGTATTAATGACCTGTGCCACTTCATGGAGAATTTTCAGGAAAATTGATTTGAAGGTCTCAAAGTTCACCACTCATGAGTGATCCCAAAAGTGCTGTGGAGAACCATGGGTTTTATTGCAAGCGGCTTGGAACTCTTATTATACATGGCAAGAAAGGAAAAGTGCAAAGTAAGAGAAAGCACACACAGAAGAGGAGGAATTGGTATACATTCAATCTCATGCAAACACTTCAAACCACAAGATAAAAATCAGAAATGTTCAAAGAAGCTGGATGTAGAAACTGAACTGGGTTAGTTTGGGTCCCACCTGAGCTGAACCTCTGCCTTCAGTTCTTTCAAAAGATCTGCATGACAAGCAGTCTACTGGCCACCACAGAGTCACCTGCAGACAGCTGACACGGTTTCCAGTTTTCTCAGACCTCACCTTCTCTCTCTAGGAACTTTACTTTGGAGATGGAGGCCACTCAAGAGATATCGGGAGAGGGTTTTTAATTATTTTTCAATGCTAATGCTTTAAAAATCAAATTACATGAGCCCAACTTAGTCAACAACTTGACATTTGTTGAAACATCATTTTTGGCCTAGAGCCGAACATAATGGTTCCTTTAAAAGCTGGGTACAGTTGTTGATATACTGTGCTAGTGAGAAATGGTCCATTTTAATGATGTACAGCTCTGCTCTCTTCTGCATCAAGCCATCTTCCATATGAAGGGATGTGAAGAAAGAAAACCTGTTCCTTCTGCTCATCTGCACAGTTACTCCAAAACCAGCAAAAGATTTAGAACAGGAAAAAGGCAGAGGCAGTTGTAGCTTAGCCATGCATATAAGCATACCATTTGTGAGCTACAACCCAGACTAACAGCATAAAATCTGCCAATTCAGGCCCACTGTATACTGCTACATTTGGTTTATTCAGTCTCAAAGAAGAGACACTTTTCAGAGATGTTCTGTTTAAAGACTATCCCATTCTCATTTACAAGATACTTTCTCCATGTCTTCCACTTGTTTATGGTCTGGATTTGGTATGGATTATTTTCCTCTGTTGCCTGTAAAAAAAAAATTTAAAAAGCAAGAAAAAAAGTCCCTTATATTTAAAATATTATGAGAATAAACTCTTGAAAGATTAACTGCACAAAAAAAAAGACCCTCTGTACACAGGCTTCAAAATGAGATAAGCTTATGTACACATGGTTATGACAGAAGTTCTCAAAGTGTTTTTAAATTGCAAGAGGAACACAGGGTATTCCTGAAGTTAGAGTATTAGTCATTTTTTTAAGCAGTGCTTAAAACCACTTGCAGATTTTTTTCCACCTGAAAAAAATGTGTAGCAATTTTCAACTGATAGGAAATTTAGTCAGTGACTTCCCCCTATAAATGTTTTACTGTTTTGATAATCAGGTAAGTTATGCACTTAGGCTTGTTGAGCCAGAGGGACACAGCTCCAGATCTCTCCAGGACACAGCTCTGCCTGCTCTCTTCAAAAAATACTGCCACGACCTCACACGCAGGATCTGGGCTCTAACACAGACACAATGAATGAACTAGGTGACTCAGAGTACGAGTCACATTTTTTAAAAATCCAATTAATTAGATAATTTATATCACATCCTACAGATTATTACTCCACAACAGACAATGCACAATTCCTTCTTTGCCATGTTCAAAGTAGAAACGATCAAACACATTAAAATATCAATCATAATTAGTGTAATTTCAATGAAGTATCTAGAAACAGCTCTGCACTGTGAATCTCAAAAAAGAAAAAAAAAACAGACACAGGGATGCCAAAATTAGTTTTCTACTGTTCACAATGTGTACCTAGGGCAATGTTCATTGCCCACACTCAGACATCTGCATCCAAGTTAGACGTTCACATTAACTGATTTGGACAGACCTACACCTGCCTCGCAGATGCAATCAGCCTCACTGATGTGCTAATTTCTCACCAGACAGCAGGAGGAGCATAGACAGCCAGCTCCAAGGAGTACCACCTAACCCCACCCCTACCAGTGCATCTCCTCATCGAGTTAAAGCCAGTATTTTCGCTTCCTTTTCCTTTTTAATTCTTTCCACTTGTATGACAATGCAGGTGAGATGATCTACTATAACATGAATTGATTTGGAAGACACTCAGAAAGTAGTTGCTCAGTCTTTTGATATTGTAATCTCAACAGCAAAACCCTATCCCATCCCTACCACAGTCAAAGCAAAGCAACCTATGACTCAGGTCAGCTGCAGGAAAGAGAATTAACAAGACAAACAGTGATACTTCCTTTATTTTAACAGTAAGGCTATTTCTAATCCAAAGGCTGTACGTGTGTGATTTGGTAATTGGTTCTGCTACATGGAAAAATATTTGCTCAGAAAACGTATTGTATTTGCTTGTTAAGAATAAAGCCTGCTGCTCTTTCAGTGCTGTTTAATGATTTAATCTGCATTACTCCCAGCCTCTCAGCAGCTGTAAACTCCAGCACCGCGCATCATTTTAATCTCTTCCTCTCCCTCTGCCCAGCATTCCAGAGGACCTTAAAAACTTGCTGACACCTGTCTGGTGTTTTAAAAACTTCAATTTCAACAGGTGCCTGTGGGCTCCAAAGTACCTAAGGCAGTAGGCTGGCAAAAGAATTGTCATCCTCAATCCTTGCAGTGAAGTTGGTAAAAGCAGTGTAATCGAACTGCAAATATAACACTTGTTTTTATTCATTGGCATGCCTCAAGATTCACTTGTTTGATGTTTGCCTTGACTAGTCAGCTTGAATGACAATGTTTGGAGGCCTCTTTACACAATACAGAAACCACTATTTGTAGTGTGGAGTGAACTCACTGGAAACATTGAATGAAAATCAGTGCATGCACCAGTGCCTTCGGAGAGGGCTCGCTCTCTTCAGCACTTGGGCACAGCTGCCACTCAAATTTACCAGGATTCTGCACCCACTCCTCTGCCCAGGACCAGGTTTGGCACTATCAGGGCAGTATCCATGTGGAATCAGAAGTCTCACAGCAAGGCAACACAAAATTAGGCATCCGTGCTGCAAAACATAGTCAGCTCCTGACACTTCACACCCCTCCAGCAACAGCCCATTCCACAGCTGCTACTTTTACCCAATTGCTAGCAAACCCTTGGTAGCTTCAAGAGGGAGAAAAACTAAGCACTAAAAAAAATTAATCTTGCAAAGTAACTGAGGAGGGAAAAGGAAGCAGAGACAGGAGATTATCTTTGAATCATTTGCTGCCTTCACATTCACTTTTGGGGAGCTTACGGTATTTTATTTTATTTTTATTTATATTTTTTTCAGTTGAGTAAAACATGCAGATAGCCACAGGATTAAGAGAGTTTATTGAAGTATCTCAAATTGCTACCCCTTGTAAAAAATGTTAAATTTTTCAATTACAGTCAGTTTCACTCTCTGCTGACTAACAAGTAACTACAAATGTGCTACTATGGATCTTTTTAGTAATTTTATCAAATGTTTGCCAAAGTTTCTCATAAAGCCACAATGCTGCTTCATTTTTCATGGTAAATGCTTTGCCTAGCTAGTTACAGGCACCGAGCTTCCTTACTTCATGCTTCTGCCCACTGAAGTCCCTATCAAAAGGCTAAACCATCTCCCCAAAACTCAGTGACAGCTCTTCACAAAGCAGTCGACCTTTCTAAGCCTCTTTAATCTGTTTGAGCTGCCACAGCCAAGAGCTGAAGGGAAAAGCAGAGGAAACTTCAATTGGAAAATATTTTGATGTAGTTGATCCAGATGACAAACTAAGCTTAAGCACATGTGGAGCGGGGAGAGTGGCACACGAGCATCAGCAGGGCAATACAGGAAGTTAAATCAAGCCAAGGTGAAGTCAGAGCTCTGAGAACAGTGTATATTTTTGTAATTACTGCTAACGGAAAAAAAAAGATCCCTTCAGCCCAAGCCCTTGAGTAACAGCAAATAAAATGTCAGGAATATTTTCTAACTCCCCCTTTTTTTTTCCCCCCACCATAGCTAGAGCTCCTAACCACACAAATAATCTTTTGGAGCAGAATAGTACACATCATCTGCACTGCTGGGTTGTTGAGTGTTAGCATCCTTAAGCATTACTTACCATGATGGGTGGGGTTGGTTCTTTACATATTGCTTCTTCATGTTTACAACAATTACTGCGCCTCACTTAGCTGAATTCCAAGAGGCTTAACTTTGAGATCTGAATTTTGTGAAAATTTAAGCTGTTTTTTTGTCACTATCACTAGTACGAGTTTTTGTCTTAGTTCTGATTTTAAACAGACAAATATTTAAAAAAGCATTAAGCAGCAAGAGGAAAAATGATGCTCCTAAACTCATTACGAGCATATAGAAGTTACGTAGTTTTTTTTGCTATTCATTTTGTAAACCCAGGTAATCTGCTTTTTGGACAGAAAACAGAACTCCAAGTCCCCTGTTGATATAACCCTGAGCAAAACCCTCCAGAAATCAGCAGAAAGTCTCCCTCTGGTTGTAGCAGGCTGAGTAAGCATTAGGTAATGCAATGCAGGATAACATCAACAACATACAGCCCCTCTTGCATGCAGCAACCTGAGCTTATGGGCAACTCAAGGAGCAAAAGGATTTTCCAATCCCCATGGCCCTGTCAGCTGGGTGATGGGAGTTAATCTGAGTAGGTACCACGATGGTGCCTCCCAGCCTGCCAATATAAAATCAAACTGCAGTGTTCATTTTGAAATAGGTTAAAAACAAAAAAGCACAATGGTTCTCTTACTTGGTAGTAAAGTTCATTACCCACATACCACAATAATAATAATAATAGGAGAAAAAAATAATCCACAGGGATTCTCTGCAAGTTGCTTCCCAGAAAAGCAACAGAAAATCCATGAAGAAATGCAATACTCACTAGATTCTTAGCATAGAAGAATGATACAGGATTTCCTAAAAATAAAATTCAAAAAAACCCCAAAACAAAAATAAACTAATATGCAAGACAAATGCAGATATAATTATCTATGCCATACAGCAAGATACAGAAGTTTCCTCCAAATATAGTCTTATAATATCACCATAAAATCTTAGTGGTTTAATCAACATCTATCTCAAAAAAGCAGCCATAGTCAAAAGCTCACCCTAAATGCAGGAACTGTCAAAGCAGTACAGAGATAACCTACCACGTAAACAGTCAAAGGAGGGGAAAAAAGCCCACAGAAACAACACAGTGACAAAGGGCTTCATTCTCTTCATGTTTGATTTCAGAAAGCTAGGTCACATCTAAAGCAAAAATGTCAGAGGCAGTTTTGCATAACAGAGAAGTGCTGTGGCAGAAGCTGAAAACTATATCCCCCGTCCTATTAATATTGATAGGTCCAATACCTGTGTATACAATTTTATTTTCCTATTAGTGAAAGAAATGCATAAAATACATTTCAGAAGAAAATTACAAACTTCAGGGCAAGCACAAAAGGAGGGTGCAGAAGTAGAAAAGTGCATAGAAGCCTGGCTGAAATAAGAATTCAACACCATCAGAAATTATTGATGAGGACTGATGTTCAACCTTAAAGAATGAAAAAATTAGGATAATTCATTCCTGCACACAGTCTTACACTTGCTTGGATCCATGACCACAAAACACTGACAACTCTCCAAGAAGTTGAGAACAATTCAGTTGTCTTTTTGTAACAGAGGTTTGGGAGGGTGGAATAATCAAGATGATCTCTAAAAACCTTGAGAAGCCTCAATGCAGCAAGAGATTTAGAAAAAGGGGTGGTGGGAGGCAGCAGGAAGAGCCATCCTCTGGAAAGTAGTTGACAAAACCTCCTCCTCAGTAAATTTAGCAGATATATTGTGTTAGAGACAAAGAAAGTTAAGTGAAGGAATAAAAATAAACAATTCCCCTCAGGAATTATATGCAAGATTGCTTTGTAAAACAAACCAACCAACCAACTGCTTTTCTCTGGAAAAGCCAAAGGTCACCAGTCTTGGTGAAAATACAGCTATAAAAAGTTTTGGCCAAATATCAAAGAGCATGTTTACAAAAGGGCCACATTCATTGTAACAGTAACCATTCAAACTTCACAATGGATTTCAGGAGAGAACAGGATGCAACGTCAAACATCTGTTATCACATTATTTTCTTCAGCTCCTCTGCTCAGAAATTACATCTAGACTTTGCCAACCTTCCAAACCTTATTATAGAATCACAGAATCATTATGGTTGGAAGGGACCTCGAGGGTCATCAAGTCAAACCTTTATCCCATCATATTCCTGACCATTAGATCATTAGACCATGGCCTCAAGTGCCTCATCAACCCGTTTGTTGAACACCCCCAGGGACGGTGACTCCACCACCTCCCTGGGCAGCCCATTCCAGTGCCCAACCAGCCTCCCAGTAAAGATCTTCTGCCTAATATCCAACCTAAACTTCCCCTGATGGAACTTGAGGCCATTTCCTCTCGTCCTGTCATTAGCAATTTGGGAGAAGAGACCAACACCAGGCTCACTACAACCTCCCTTTAGGTAGCTGTAGAGGGCAATAAGGTCTCCTCTCAGTCTCCTCTTCTTAGAGGAGAGTCAGACATGGGCTGAAGGCTGTGACATTTTGACCATGCCCCATACAGTGTTATGACAACCCAAGTCATACCGAAGACACTTGGAAATAGCTGAAGTACCTCATTTAACAGAGTCATCTCCAAATTGCACAGACACATCTGGAGAAGAGTACAAAGTCTTCCTGGAGCCAGGCTGGGGCAGGGGCGAGATCTGCTGCACCCAAGCAGGACAGCCAGTTTGGACAAACAGAGTACACTCAGCACTTATTGAGAGCTCAACTTCCTGTGCCCATGTGTCTTAAATGTAGTGTGCAGCCATAATAGGTCCATCTTCCAAGAGCCACTGGACCAAGTAAGCACTGCACATAACATACCTGCTTTCCCCTCAGGTTTCACACACCTGGAGAGACTGCACCCAGCAGCAGGCTCCCATAACTAGAGCTATGTCTCTTGTCTACAGTTTGTTCTCGAGAAGGGCTCAAGAACCTGAGCCACCTGAACTACTCTGAAAGAGTCCAGGTATCCAACAAGGAGTCACTTTTCACCAGAATTACTTATTTGGGGCAGGAGAGACTGGAAGGAAAATGCAAGTCTGAAAAGTAAATTATCAAGAAACACACTCCCATTGCAAAAAGCCTGATACCAGTTCCAGGGACAGATATTTGAGACATAACATAGAGAATAGGAAAATTAATAGGACCATAAGCTAGAAAAGAAAAATCACGTCTCTCAAAAAAAAAATAATGCCAAAATACCCCCAAAACCCCCAAATCTTCATTTAAGTTGGATTTATTGCATAAACACATGCAGTGGAAATTAATTCCTGCCTGTTGTGCTTTAAGAAGCACTGCAGACAGTGATGTTTAACACATTTAGTACATGATGGATATGGCTTTTTCTGTCCAGGAAGCAAACGTGAAGTTAAAGTGGGCTATGTTCCCTCCTTGGAGTCAACATATCCAAGGCTGGACAGGCTCCAGAGATGTGCTTCTTGAAACATCTGTACACTGAATACTCGACCAGTTCCAGGCCAAGGGATTTAAACTGATGGGGAATAAAAGGCAGTTTCCCCCAGCCAGTCACTTCTGCTGCAGCTCATCAATGGCAGAGGGGCTTGCACCATCAGAACTCCGCCATGAAGGAACGCTGCACTACTGTACTGTACTCTTAGCCTGGAGAAGAGGAGACTGAGAGGAGACCTTATTGCCCTCTACAGCTACCTAAAGGGAGGTTGTAGTGAGCCTGGTGTCGGTCTCTTCTCCCGAATTACCAATGACAGGACGAGAGGAAATGGCCTCAAGTTCCATCAGGGGAAGTTTAGGTTGGATATTAGGAAGAAGTTCTTTACTGAGAGGGTGGTTGGGCACTGGAAGGGGCTGCCCAGGGAGGTGGTGGAGTCACCGTCCCTGGGGGTGTTCAAAAAACGGGTTGATGAGGCACTTGAGGCCATGGTCTAAAGGTTAGGAATATGATGGGATAAAGGTTGGACTTGATAACCCTGGAGGTCCCTTCCAACCATAATGATTCTATGATTCTATGAAAAGCTTGGCACACCAGTGTGCCTTTGGATACCTCCTATTCAGCATGAGCCACCTTTCCCTTACGGACAATTAATTGCATCACTAAAAGTGTCTGATGTAGTTGATGAATACATGATAGCAGCAATGGTCATTTTTAATTGTTTGGGTTTTTTTCCGACTGCTATCTTTTTCTCCACCCTCTTACACATCAGTGTTTTGGGCAAGACAAAGAGGAATGCACTTCCTTTAATGCAGTGCCGGAGGAAAAGGTTACCTTGTTTACCAGTAACTCTGGAGTATAAAGAACTACTTTGTCTTTATGGAAGGGGCAGCAAAGGTAGTGTTTCTCAAAGCCTAAGGTTTCCAAGGCTGCTCTTGTTGGTGTGACCATGACCCAGAGGCCTGTCTGCAATACCAGGAAGCAAAGGCAATGAAGGGCTGCTGCTGGCTTCAGGGTCAGCACGACTGCCTCAGCTCCCAGAGCAGACAGGATCCAGAGCTACAGTTACAGTGTGGCTGGAAGGATAGGCAGAGCAGGAAGCCGTGCAGAAGCTAACAACACAGGAGGCTTTGTGAGTAAAGAGATGGTCAACAGACAAGAGTACATGATCTTACTGCTGAGAAGGAGATACTTTTAAAACACTTAAACAAATGTTTTTCCTTGCACTTCATTAACATTCTGACATAGCTGCGTGACTACTCCATGTGGAATCACTCTGCTGTCTTTTTTTTCTTCCTATGCATTGAGGCTCAGCATTATTATTAAATAACTTCCACTCATGCGTTTTCCATACAACTCACAGTAATCAATTACACTGATTCATAGGCAATGAAATCCAAAATTTTTCTATACTCAAAAGTGTTTCCTAATGCCGAGAGAATATCCCACTTATCCAAGAGTACTCCAGATATAAATGATTTTGCAAACTTTTTAAAGAACTGATGAAGCAGAACTAAGTCCCCTAAAAAAGGGGCAAACAGGGCAAGAAAAATCTTTAATGAAACATGGAAAGTAAGATAAAGAAATCAACCTACCTGTGGAATGAAAAGGAATGTAAGAGATGAGATGATAATATTTTCATGCAAGTAAATAATTATTACATTAAGAAGAGCTACACACTATCCAGAGTTGAATTTATACTACTATAAGAGTTTAATTGTTTACATTCAAAAAAATATTTTTAAATAATGTCAGCAATTAAGATGTCACTACACAGCTTACCCATCCATCCAACATATAATATCTCTGCTGTGATAAAATAAATAATACATTTTTAAAAGCCATACAAGAAAGCACTAGTCCTTTTCATAAGGAAAGACAAAACCTACTTGATATTTACAAGGTGTTTGCTGGAGCATGTGATCAGAAATGCTGAGAGCCACTGGATTCTAACACTGGTAATGGGTAAGCTATCAATTGTTATGTGGGAGTTAAGAAGATGCAAGACTAAGTGGCCTACCTTCACTGCCAAGAAGTTGAGACCGCTTTCATGAGCCAAAGCTTTTGCTATCATTGTTTTGGAGCACCCAGGAGGTCCGTAAAGCAGCACACCTTTGGGAGGCTGAATCCCCATTCGGGTGAAGGAGTCAGGATGCTTGAGAGGCCATTCAACTGCCTGTTTCAATTTCAGCTTGACGTCTTCCAGCCCTCCTATGTCTGACCAAGATACCTGCAAATGAGATCATTTTGCTGATTTCAGACAATGGAGCAAAACTATCAAAAAAGAAAACAAAAAAAATGCTCTATAGAATGTATACTGGTTATTTCATGAAGTTGTTTTTAACAAGTCACTTCTTCAAAAAGCCTTTTTTAAACAGGAAGCAATTATTAATTAAGTCACACAAAGGAAAATGGGAATAGACTTGCTTTATGCTGGAAGACACAGGTGAAATATTTTGTATCTACTTCAAAGGCTAGTAACAAAACCTAGAACAATAACAATAAAATAACAGCATGATCATACAGGCAGCAACACTTAGCAGGATCACTAGCAAAGTCACAACTCGGTTCTCTTGGTTCTTAATGTGATGCTGATGCAGAATTTGTAAATTGCTTTGGTATCTTCCCTGAAGGAAAGGGCTGTATGAGCTCAAGCTGGGTTTATTTACAGCTGCAGAGGAAGGCCCTGATCCCAGCTCTATAATCCTGCTAAACTGAAGAGGACCGAGTGTAAGGAAGTTCTGGAGGTTTCCCCACTTGCCAACACAACCACTCCCATATAGAACTTGGGCACTGGAGATCTGACAAGAAGCTTGAGACCAAACAATCCTCCAACAGAGAAGTATCTACAGGGAAAAAAACCACACATACACACAAAAGCAACACTTAAACCCAACTGCAGTTACATTTGCTCTGCTGAAGACACAAGACAGGTTTGTCAGGCATACATCAGGACAGAACTACCCGAAGCAGCAGATGGATCTAAAACCTGCTACACCTCTCCCCACATCACTGCCCACAAGCCAGAGACTTTTCCCCACATCCCCCAGCCTGTTCTTCGTCCTGTCACCACCTATTCTCATCCACTTCAAATATTAAACACATCAAGATGCACCTAAATAAAATCATCTTCTGCCTTAAAACACTCTTCCAAGAATTTACTGGACATAAATCACTTCAGCTCTGGAAAGTCAGCTACACTTGAGAGACAAGCAGAGTATTATGAAGAGGCAGCGTATCGCCTTTCTCCTGGCTGGAAAACTGGTGTCACTCCTGGCTTGTCCCTGTTGGTTTTTTCCTGATACCAGTCCATAAAGTGGAAATTAAAAGGTGAGAGTCTCTGAAAGAGGCAGATTCAGTTTACTACTGCAGTAGAAGAAAAAAGAGCATTTGGATGTGGTGCAAGCACTTTTGTGTAAGTCCAAGCAAACTGCAAACCAAATCAAACTTCCCCTTGGTTGTCAGCCTTTGACATGGAAGAAAGTTACAAAGACAGTGGAGAGCAAACAGCAAAGATCAATATGCATGGGTCAACCACTCAGAAATACTCTGCATTTCAAGGCTAACTGGAAGGTGAGGAGCTGCCAATCTGCTGCCTGCAGAACATCATCTCTCGCACACCAGGAATATGTTACAGGAACACTAGAAAAAAGACCCCCACCTCATTTTTCTTAGTGACCAACAGCTTCTGGTTCTTAAATAATGATGTTATAATCCTGGGGAAGTATGGAATATGTAGAGTGGATCACCACTGCCTACTAAAGAAGGCTCTGAGAGCAGAGGGATCTGCCAAAGGCAGGATTCCCTTGTAGAAAAAGAGAAAAACAGAAATGTAATGCAAATTCAGTGAAGGTCAGAGTAAAGTGAAGACTGAAACAGACAAAGCAGAGTGTCCCAGTAGCAGAGGGGGAAAGGACTTCAGCAGGGGCATTACCAAAGCAACATGCCACGTCTGGTAACTTGTAAGCCAACTTTTGCAACCTGCCAATATTTCCCTCCTGAAGTGCTGCTCCATCCTACAAGCCAGACTAACTGCACAAATTGCATTAAAGCAATGAAAACAGATGAAAACAGGCAGTGCACATGTCTCTGGTCTGGAAAGTGTTTGTATGAATTCAACAAAAGCAGTAAAGAGAGAAACTCCACAACACTGTGGAAAGGAAGGGGAAAGCAAGAGCATGAATTCCTACTACCCAGCTTTGAGCCAGGTATCTTGGGCTATCAACACAGCCAAGAGAGAGACAGACTTTGCAGAGCAATTCTGCTATAATACAAAGCCTCTTTCAGGAGTCAGACAGGTGGTCTCACACCCACTTTCTCCCTCTTTCCTTTAGAGGGAACCTATGGCGAGGAGATGCCCAGTTTAGAATCCTCCCTTCCCGTCCGAGTTTTCACCGTAAGAGACAGAAATCCATCTGCAGATTTTTAATCACAATGAAGCACACTTACAGGTTTATAAGAAGTGAAGACGTGTGTCAAATACCTCACTTGCATCGTGCTGCTGTTCCACCCATGCAAACCACCCCTTTCCACTCAAATGTCATGGCTGAGTAACGTAATCCAACCCAGGACACTTAATCCCAATCTTCCGTTATTCTAAAAGCTGCCATTTCTGAGTCAGATCTGAAACCATCCGTGTTTTAAGTTTCATTTAAAAAGAGGTATTACCTATCCCTGCAAGCCCTGATTCTACCTAGCAGATCTGTAAACTGCACAGAACTAAATCTCAGCACTTTTGAACGAGTTGGTTTTAGGTAAGATGACATATAACTTGTTTGTTCTCATCTTTCAGTATCAGTCCTTACTCATACCTGGTAAAGCACAGACCAGCCATTCCTATCATGTCTTCCTAGCTAGACAAAGCTTTTGACAAACATCAACAGAAATTAAAATGGATTAAAACTTAAATTAAGGAATTCCATCAAGAATTCCCTACAACTTTCAGCAACAGAAGGCAAAATCCATTAGCTGTACTTTGCACACGTACAAAAAGCTAGGGAGAAAATATGTAAATGTTGTTTTTACCCTCTTGCAAATATTCAGACTATTACACTAGACTTCTAGGCATTATTCAAACCATTTTCAGACCCACTACATGTCATTTAACATCAACACAAGCAATAGCACTGTACAGAAAAGGTGAAGTAGGGCCACCTTACAGGAAGGTTGTTTTTAGTAACCTGGAAACTCACTCTGATTTTGCTTACATTTAACATTGGGAAGGGCAGGAAAGGGAGACAACTGGGTAAGGACAAACAAACAGTGCAACTAAATGTGAGCTTGCTTGTTAGGAGTTTAAAAAGAAAATAATTAACCAGACAAAAATTCAGTTAACTTACTCAGAATTTCTGTAATACAGGGTGTGGAATTCAAGCAGCAATGGTATGAAAAAGCAAAACCAGTTAGTAAAACACTGCCTACACATTCTGGTCAAGTCCTAAACAAAACACTTTCTTTTCTCATTTCAAAAGGATGTTGATAAGTGGCAGAAAAAAAACAGCCCATGAACAATAAAGCACTCAAAAGCAAGTATTTTAGATGCATATAGGCTTGGAAGAGCTAGGTGGATTGCTTTTGCACACAAATCCTCAGTAACTTCTGGACTGAAATTAACACAAGTTCTAGTGCAAACACTGGGACATGGAGCTGCACTTCTTCTACGAGGATACGAACTCAAAGGAAAGGTCTTGCAACAAAGCAATGAAGTGTGATATTCTGTCACTGTGGAAATGGTTTTAAATACCAGCCTCGGGGCTGAGCTTACACATCCAAAGACAGTGCTCTGCTACAGTGTGTAAGACACCAAGATTTCATTACAGCCGTAATCTTTGGCTCTCCCCAGGTCAACAGAGCTCAGAATACCACACAGAGCAGCAACTCCCCAGAGGTTGTTTAGCAGCAGCAATAAAGAAATAAAGCAGACAGGCAAAGGATGTCTCATTCAGAAACTTTTGGCTGCACAGACACAAACCTGAGTGTTGAATTACAGTAAAGGGAGTGAAACAGGCAAGCAAAGCCCATAGCACTCTACAAGAATTTCAGGAAGACCCATAGGAGAGGGAGGAACAGCAACTGCAGTGCAACTCTCCAAGGAACCAAAGTATTAATGTCCTGATTTATAACGTGTATCCCCTCTCTCCTTAACCCCTGCTGCAGAAAAAGCAGCCTTCTAGAAAGGTTGTAACACACAGCAGAGTTCAAGACAGGTTCTGTGAAAACAGAAAACAAGATGCTACATGGAACCAGGCATTTTGCATTTGTCTTGCTCACAGACAACACACCCGGCAATTCAGGCACAAGCGAAAGAGTGCAGAAAGGAGGAACAAGAAAAAAAAAAGCATCTCCACCTCCAACAGCTCCTCCTGCACACAACCCCACTTTGTCTACTACCCCAAACTCACTTCATTCTGGCTGTTTTCCCCACCAGTAATTTTGAGTATGCTTGGAATAAAAAAAGAGCTCGATTTATTGCCAATGACAAAACTCCCAATAACCAGCTTGTCACAGAGCACTTTTCACAAGGGACTGCAAAGCATTCTATAAAGGCTATCAAAGAGCCTCAGACACCAAGAAGCAACAACAAGCCACTTCTAATGTATCTCTTTGTTCTTTAGCTACTACCCCAGCTATATGTATAACGAGGTTTTCCAGGTTTTAAAGAAGACAAAAGGTTGCTACAGAGCAATTTAGCCCAGTAGCCTTCTAAACAGCCAAGCAACTGTGCTCAACTCTAGGACCTAAAAAGCAAAGACTCATTTGAACACTAAGTTTTCTTTACAGTCTACTAAAAGCTCCACCAATTTCAGAGAAAAAGTTCTCTGTTGATGAAGTGGACTTCATGATAAAACAAATCATTATTTTCATTCAGTACCAGAGGCGATAACAGGTTCAAAAAAACCCAACAGCCCATGAATGGCAGAGGTGTCATGACTATAGGGAAAGGAGCACTTCAATGGAATTCATTTACTTGTGGCTTTATTTATAAGTTTCTTTGAATTCTTCTCATTCTATTGACACGTGGCTACTGCAAAGCAGTGAAATATGAAAAAATCCCACCAGCTGAAAAATAGAAAGTTAAAAATGACAAAAGTCACAGTTTAACTCAGCACGTACATCAATGGTTTGTCTTGTAACTAACTGCACAGCCCAAAAGTTCCATCCACACCAAGGGGGCTGCCAAGCGAACAACACATCTGCAATAAACAGCAAAAAAGCAGATATTATTAATGTGGCTCAGACTTCCGTCTTCTTTGGAAAAAGATCTCATAGCTGATCATTTCTTTAGCGTTTGAAGTTATTTTTAGCAAGGATTTTTTAGATGATAAACAGGGTTAAGGTCAGACTTCAAAACATGAAGGAATGTAACCCCTGATTTTCTAACTAATTTACCCACACAATTAGCTGGCTGGCTGGAGAACTTCGGGGGCAAGGGGAGCAGAAAGAAATGCCAATCCTTAGAGACAGAAAGTATCAAGAGATTAATCAATACAGGATGATTGCACAAAGATACATTAGCCAGGAAAAACAAAACCAAATCAAAACACAAGGAGTTTTAGGTTTCTTGAAGAAAGATGGACTCCCATCTGGTTCATGCTTTCTGCTTCTTTTTTTGTTTCCCCACATACCCAGCTATAATTTTTACATTTCGATAAGGATGCAGCAAAAAAAAGGTGTAAGCAAGGCAGTTTCTGTTGGTATAAATTACTGCAGAACAGGTAAGTAACATATCACAGTATACCATGGCAAACAGCCAACTAAGTTAAGTGTTAAAATGGGTGGTGACACAAGTCCATGGTCTGAAAGCGCTGTATTGAAAAGAGGGGTAAGTTAGTAAAGAGGAAGAACTTACTACAGAAATTAGGACTATTAGCATCAGTTCAGTGGCAAGTAATTTTAAGGTTTGCCACAGGTGTTGCCTGAGTAGACACTCAAACATACCAATATTAAACAGCAAAGCATTCTAGGACACAGCTTCATCGACACAAGGAATGAATGGCTCAGCAGCTGCATGCCTTTGGCTTCTTAGATACCTGGTTTCTACTGAAACCAAGTACTTTAGCATCCAATTAATTGCAAATGTTAGCGCAATCGAACACACAGCTTCAACCAGAGCAGTTAAATAAATCAGAGAAGGAAAAATTAGTCTGCAAAATTAGAATAAGACATACCTAAAAATCATTACTAGAAACATGAAACAAAATGTTGCATGCTCTTCTTAAAAAAAAGATATCCAGGGAACTAGAAGTTGCATTACATTTTCTGCTGCAGTCTGTGTTCCAAACAAACCGACCATGTAAATTCTCTGGATAACAGCACATTAAATGCTAAGTGACTGGCACTCAGGCACTAACAGGTGAGAATAAGACATACCAATTTGATAACAAAGAGCAAATTACACTAACCTAAGTTAAAGAACAATAAATATTTTTTTCTAAGTGTCTTTTTGCTGGTGCATGCCTATAAACTACACAGTGGTCAAATTTTTTAAAAAAGCTACACTGTGTTAAAGTACATGAATGAGTTTCAGAGGTTTGCAAGTGTTCCTGCATCATATCCCAAGCTCCCAGCAAGCAGCCCCAACCAGGGCACTGCAATTTGCACTCCTGTTGCTTGCCTTCCCCGTGCTGCCATCCCAGCAGCACCATAACCAAGTTCCTTCACGTAACCCATGGGCTCGAGCTGACTTAGGGCACTTCCCCACCTCAAATACAAATGGTAATGGAGTAATCAGCCTTGAGGGTGGTGGTGGTGTTACAATGCTGCATTTACACTACTGAGACTTTCATGGACAGCTGCCTCAGTGTTTCCAGATATTCAGACTGCTTTCTGAGCATGCACAGGTACCTTTGTTCTGGTAAGCTGGTAGCTCTGCAGCCCAAAATAATGGTTAAACTGAACTCCAGCACCTCCTTTGGTAGGTGATGTGGGAGGACACAAAGTCTGTTGCATCTGGTACTTTAGATTCGACTTTAAACTCACCCCAAGCACCAAGGAGATGGCCTGAAATTCACCCTGCATCTTCACAGAATAGGCATTATTTTGTAAAAATGCAGGTCCTGGCAGCACAAAAGTAATCTGCACTATGCTATCATCTTCCCTCAAGAAAGGAATTAATTTCAGTAGCATCCCAGCAACTCAGGTGATGTTTAACAAATAAAAACAAGTGACAACCAAGGAAGCCACTGGCAGGACTGTTTAGTGGACAACAGGAGCTTGAGCAGTAGGTTGACCGGGATTCAGAGCCGATCTCCTGGAGCACCTTGAGACCTTGCTCCTTACTGTGCTGTTGAGCAGCACTCCACCTGGCTCCAAACAGGCTGCTATGTCTAAAAGACACAGCATAGTGATAATGTAAGCCCAAGAGCCAGTAGCACAATAAGCAACACGAGGATTAGTAACTCTGGTTCTCAGCAGAACTAATTAGTCCTTGCGGATATTGATGCCACTACAGCATTTCCAGGAAACACTTCTCTGGGGCCAGCCCAGGCATTTCCACCCAGCACTTCACTGCACAGCGTGGACTCCTAACAAGCCACATGTGATATCCGAGCTGGCTGTGTGCAGCATCCTGTTCACACTTTATTTCCCATTCCTATCGTTTGGGAATAAGGGCTTATAGTTGTGCAATCAAATTCCCAGGTGACTCATATTCACGCAACGAGACATAAATGTTTTCTTCTAGGGTTTGGGGAGCTCCTGAGAAACACCAGCACAACAGCTCGCAGGGTCAGGATTTAGTGTGATTAGATACAACTTTTACTTTTGCTCAATCTTCTTAAGCTAGATCAGAGTCTTCTTAAACCAGATCAGTTCCCCAGCCCAATTTATGTTGTGTCAGCTACTGAACTACTGTAATACGTAACTGAGAGCACAGTGAGCCGGGTAAAGATGAACCTGGCACTGCCAAAAGGACAGCTTGTGTAACGACAGCCCCTGACAGGTAACCACTTGGCAGTGAGAACCTACCTACACTGCCTAATTCTGCTCTCAGTTAAAACCATGTCATGCCACTGAAGACATTCAGGTCACAGCAGTAGGAACTGCATGTACCATTAGTACATAAAATCACAGCAATCATTCTCTTCACAGCTTTGTTTCAATACACTTCGGTTAAAAATGCTAAGTTGGTTTTTGTTTAGGTTTGTGTCTGCTTTACGAAAGGCTCCAGCTTTCACGACTATTCAGGATCTGCCTTGGGCAGACACCTTCAGATTTTTTACTCCATTAACCCACTCAGCATATAAAACTAGAGATCAGGATATATGCTCCTGTACTACCAACTCTTCCCAAAGCACTAGGAACTTCAGTTTCTGTAAATGGGTCTTCAAAATTGTAACCAAATAAACAAATATGCAAAAAAAAAAAAAGAGATCATGTACAACATTTATTGGCCACTTGAGGCTTCCACTTCACAAAATTCCTCTCTTTTTGTAGGGCATTGCACCGCCTAACTGCAACTCTCAATATGGCTCTAACAATGTTGCTAGTGTATTGCAGAAAAATCACTTACTTTTGGCACATCGACTGCCACCTCCCTCATGGCACTGGGCCTGACATCATTCATCCCCTGCAGGAAGTCATTGAAAGCAATCATCACCGACCCAGCCACCTCCTTGTCTAGCAGGTTAGGTCTTTTCCCCAGCGCTCTCCGCAACGCACACAAACCTATTGAAAACAAAACAAAAAATAACCCAACATGGGAATAGGTAGAATTCCTCCTGGCTCTCAGAATCATGAGGTGTGCAACACACAGCAGCACTGGAGAGGAAATGAAGTTTAAGAAGAACGTCTCAACACTGGGCCTTAACTAGGTCACAGAACATCCAAAACACTTCTGATGAGAGAGCAAGAAAAAGGGGGTTTAATGACCACAGGCAGAATACAAACAAAACTGTTCCAGGAGACAGAATGAAACAGCCTTGCCCCCGTGTTCCCAGAGATGAAGCTAACAGGGCAAAGCCTCCAAATGTCCATACACCAATCCAAACACATTTCTAAACCACAGAGGAAGAGGGATAAGAGACATTCAAGTCAAATGTTAAATCAGCTCACGTAAGACATCTGCAACCTTGTCCACTCCTCTATTATGGGGACTGTGTTTCCCAAGCTGCTCTTAAAAACAAACTGCTAAGGTTTCTTTTACTTACATTGGAACCCTCTCTTGCTGTCTAGCAAGATGCCAGATACCTCCATTTTTCTTGATATGCAACAAGCACTCCCTGCCACACTCTAGCCCTGAGCTCACATCAGCAATCACACTTCTCAAGCACAGGCATGGCTTTTACCGTCTTGTTTGTCTGGCCAAATCACTCACATACAATACCTATGAATCCCAACAATAATTCCTCGCTTCCCCCTATAATTTAATCCTTCAGAAGCCATGCAAGTCTCACCCACTCACACATCAATACATCAGTGCTCCTCAGGCAGGACCAAGCAGTACCACCTGCAGCTCCCAGGCATTCCCCAGGGAGCACAACTACAGCTCCAGCTGTGTAAGATGCCCAGAAGCCTCGTGGTTTTCCCACTGTAAGATTATGCCTTTTAAGGTCTAATACAACTTGGAGTTCTAGTGCTTCTATTTTCAACCCTGTTCTGTGAACTGAAACTGTTAAATATACATCATTAGTATATTATTACATGATGAGTATAATCTTATATACGTGTGTACACACACCCACACACACAGACGTGTGACATCTGTTGTCATATGGCACAAAAAAACGTTAGTACAGTCAGTACAACACCAGTTTGCCTGTATGACCATAAAAAGACAAACATTTGTTAAATCTTTTCTATATTTAACCAAACAAAACATCAATTAGTGCTACATGAAAGGACAATAAAAGGGATAAGCCATGTCTGAAAATAGACATGGTTTTAACTTTCAGCGGATTGTTGTCTTTTTTTCCTACAGAGGCACTGGTAGATGTGGACATGCAAAGTTTCTGACAATGACAGGAATTCTGCATTTCCTACAATATGTACAACGTGTGAAGAGATATAATATCTCCCCCGTGAAGCGGTACAGCTGGTGTCTTTCCATAAACTGCCAATTATGGCCGAGCCTGAGCACCTGCATTCAATACCCAGGCTTTTAATACAATAATGAAAAAAAAAAGTTTGTAATTCAGGTTTCCCCTTGCACAGAACATCCAGAGCTAATAAGATATATAAATAAAAACACTCCATGAGGCCAAGGAGAAAAATGAAAATCTGGTCACCAGAGGACAAGTATAAAATATAACTGACTCATTTTAATAATCCAGACAGTTTTCATGTCATTCCTCCCCCACTCCTTCCTTCCTCTGGAACAGGTCATTTTAAGCAAACAAAAAGCTTAAGCGAGACAACATAGATTCACCCCCCCGGATTTAAAATTTACATGCAAGCAAATAAAAAACTTGGCATCTTATTACAGTATCATTGCAGCTGACACTTTGGGGACCGGGAGCAGGTATTGGGATGGGGTCCTACGTTTTCTTTTGGGGGAGGTCAATTCACATAGAAACCTCAAAAAAAATAAAAGACTAAACAACATAGCGTGAAGTAAAGTCATAATGAAAGCACGTGAGGGATAAAGACCTCTGCTCCTCATCTCTATAAATATCTGCTCCAGCAGGTACCAGTTGAGCCCAGTGCTCGTCTGATGCATTTTAACCATGTCACGGTTACCTTTTTTTCCTGACATGAAGAATTCTTAAAAACAAACAAGTTTATTTAAAAAGTTAAGAGAGAACAGCCCAGAAAAATGCCCAAGGAGAATACCATGCTTAAGGATCATTACTGCCAGTGCTGCTAGGAATACTGGTGGAATTTCAGTCCTCAGCAGTGGGTTTGAAATGCAACAGTCTTGATCCAGAACAGAAATAAAGAGGTCACAGCTTTCCAAACAAAGCCTGAATTCATTTCAGCATGTGTACGCACACGCCACTGCACAGGTCAGCATTTAATTGGAACAATGTTTTACATTAAAACAATAATAAAAAACAGATTGAAAAAGAAAGCATGATTCTTCCTGTTTCCTCCTGTTATCATAATCATTCTTTCCTGCACCTCAGATTGACCTCTAACCGGGGGGGAGAGGGGGTAAGTCTCTTTAACAGGAGAAGGATACAGCCAAGTGCCTTGCCGGAGGCAGAAAAACACATCCTTGTCTGGAGACACTGGAAGAGATATTTAATATAAGGAAATGCAGGGTAGGGTGCAAAACATGCTGCTAGCAGCAATGCAGAGGCGAAGGAGGTGAAACACTGCAGCAAACCCAAGTTTAACTCCACATAAGTTGTAATGCAGGTAAGAGGAAGATTCAGGCATCGCAGCTCAGAAACCATCGAGCATCTTGGCTCAGCTGTTGGACACCTTTCACCTGTGCTTTGGTGTCACTGCTGGAAGCCGACTGTGAGCACAGCACTTGTTTCAGCTTTGCTCGCTCCTTCCTTTTCAGATGCTACTTTATTCTTAAGGATTAGTGAACATCAGTAGCCTTTTGGCAGTGACTGACGAGGCTCGGAAGAGGGCAAGTAGGTTTTCACTGTTTAATTCCAGCAGGAAGGGAAGGAAGGACACAACCCGCCGTACAGTTGGTGGGACTGTTTGTACAGGCACGGGCTACATGTTTACAGTAAAGGGATATACAGTGGTCCCTAGGACTACCTTATGCAGAGCAGAAACTTGGCTCAGAAGGCAGCCTCTGCCTTACTGAACTTCACTGATTCTCAGTGGAGTATAAATGGAAAATCCCAGTTAAAAAGAAAAAAAAATTAAAAGAAACAAGCATAATAAGTCATGCATGATTACAAACAATGGAAAATAAACAACTTGTTCCAGTCCAGCAACTGTGTGCTCTACCTCACCAACTCATCCTGTCTGTCTAGAACAGAGGAAACTAAGTGGACAGAGTGGAAAAAACCAGCAGAACGCCCTGTCCTGGTACAGATGATCTTTCTTTGGTACCAGGCTAAGCATGAGGTCGATAGCTTTATTTCCCTGTAAGATTTTCTTGCTCATAGCTTGGCTAAGTGTTGGCACATTAGATTGTAATCACAAATGTCTGAGCCTAAAAATAGACTCTGTGACACTGCTGTATTTGTCAGAGTTTGTGTATAATTATATACTACTGTAAATAATAGAAAGCATCCACTCAAAATGACCAACATATATATTTAGGTTTCAAAAATCAGAATATACACAACACTTGAGGAAATTAATTGAACAAAATGAAATTGTTAATTCTGCATCTTTTACTGCTCATCAGCTTTTTCTTCCACAAATCCATCTTATCTGGACTTACTCTACCAGAATCCTAATACCAGAATTTGTAAGTAGTTTCAAAGAAAATGTAATCTTCTTGTAAGACTGTTTACAAAAGGAAATGTTTTTTCTTTCCCTCCTAGTCTGGCATTTTCCTCCAAATTATTATGGCCAAACCCAGAAGACACACACCATTTCTCCCTATGACAGCTCTCAGATCCAACATGAATACTCTCCCACGTGGCTGGAAGGGGAATGCTCAACAACATATGGAAAGATTTCAGCTTCCCAATGGCACTGGATGGAGCACTCTCCTCTGCTTCTAAATCCTTATATACTGTACTTCAAAATGTAAGAGTTTTCTGCATAGAAAAAGCATTTCATGTAACTTAAAATCAACTTTAGAACCATAAAGTCTGGATACAGATATCCTGACATGAAGTCAGGAACATACCTGACTTCATGGGTAATGGATACAAGTTATTCCAGTGTTTAATATTTTTTAAGATAAGGAGCTCTTCTGCTTTATATTTGGCAATTTTTAAATCAGCACAGCTTTCTGCACTCATTCGTAACAACAATCCCAAAAATCACACTACCAAATCTTTCATAGAAGTTCAGCTATCATATACTACAAATCACATATATTCTTGAACATATCACAGCCTCATAACCAAAGGGAGTTTACAGCAGTTCATTGCATCAGGATATTGGATGGTCAAATCCAAGCAAAAAAAAAAATAGAATATGTGTATGTATGTTGCTTGCAGCTATGCATAAAGATATAATCACCCAGACAAAGGCTGTTTGCCTCGCAGACAGAAGCCTTGCCATCACCTGGTAAGGACCTCTACTCCACTGTGCATGTCCAACGATACGTCCTCACCTGTCCAGTCAGTCCTTCCTCCTGTGCAGACCCAGCAAACCAGCTCTGCCACCCATCACAGCGAGACAGCACTGGGCAGTAACAAGAGCAGCTGCCATGAGCACTGAGGGGCAGCAGGGATGTGTAGAGGCAAAGGCTCTTTCTCCCTGTTACTTCCCACTTCATGGAACAGCAGCACCAGGAAAGCACCTGATGTCTGTGGACCAGTGCAAGCTTTCCTCTGACCTGGGGGCAGGAACACAATAGCTGAAAACTTCAGATGTGTTCTTCCATTTGCATCCTAAGGAACTTCTACAATTTGAAGGGGGTTTGGTGTGTTTTGGTTTGGGTTTTTGTTTTGCTGTTGGTTTTGTTTGGTTTTTTCTAATCCCCCAATGGGTGTAAGTATGGAATCCAAAACACCAAGAAATTTACTAAGGAATAAAAAAATATCCATGATCAGACTGCTATAAATATATGTTTTGAACATTTTTTTTAATTCAACCTGCACATAAAATGCATTCCTATTTAAAAAACAAAACAAAATAAAATCAGGAAGCAGAAACCCTTCTTTTTGCTCTTGAAACCATATTCTGCCTGTAGCTGCCAGCACCATATGGGAAAATCCCTGAAGAACTTTCATATACTGTTTGCACAGGAAGGATAATGCCCTTAAATCCATTGTAACCATAACATTGGGAATTCACTCTGCTAACCTGAGCACTAACCTACTGTGGGGATTATGTACGCGATTTATAGTCCTCCGTCAAGAGCTCGGGTGTTTGCTGGAACATGTCTGTGGAACTGACTAGAAGTTGCTGAGAGGTACGACAGGGGAGGGAAAGCAAGGAAGGAGGAACTGTATTTTCAAAACTTTTTATACAGGAAACAGTTTATTCACAGATCAGGCACACACACGTCATTTATCCTAAGACAACGACAACGGAGGGAAATAAGGAACACCAGACTGCCTGTTTCTAGCCTGCTCTCCTACACCAAGGGCTAACCTTAACTTGGGGACATGTGTGTGTTACAAGAAAAACAAGGATGAAAACGTTGGCTAAAAATATTTAAGCTCTGTCCCCCAACAGTAGCTATTCATTCTACTGAATGAATCAAAACACAAGTGCCTGCTGCTCACTGATTGTGCTCCCACAGAACTAACACAAACACACAAATTAAGTTACTTTTCAGCAGAGGATCTTTTATGATCTTTTATCAATTAAACAAAAGAACTAAGACTGCTTTCAGATCCCAAGTTTGCCATTATATGTTTCAGGAAAACTTTTTACCTGGAGCCTGAGAGGGAGCCAGAAAACATTGAACTTTTCTCCTGTAGTACCATTTCTATACACAAATAGCTTGGCTGAAGTATAGCTTATAGACATGGAAAATACCATTTTTTACTCAGATACTGAGAAAGCTGGCAAATTTGCAATCTGAAGATGAATAACTACTCTAATTGAGTTAGTTCAGGTCCTTCTAAAGCCAGCAGAGAAAATGGAGTGAGATGAATCGTAACACGGTCAGTCCCTCCCTGTGTTCTATGAGAACAAAACTCCTACAGATTTTTAGTACAGGAAGAACTGCAGCTCAAATGTATTTGAAACAGAGTCTATGGCCATTGCTGTTCAAGTTACAGTTGAAATGAGACTCGGCACAAAAGCTGAAAGAAAAAAAATGCATACAAATTGCTTCACTGAGATGACACTGTACTCGAGCTCTAGATGTTCCTGTATTATGGTCACTCAAAGAATGCAAGAGCAAGCCAACTGATTAAACACGATTTCAAGAGAACTAAGGAGAGAAGTGTTAGCTAAAATTCAAAGATATCTGATTTTAGAAACACAACTGTGTAAAATGAAATTCTGTCTAAAACAAGACGGCATAAATGAGTATCAGACACATCATGTAAAAACAGGACAGAGAATAAAAAGAAAAATTATTGCCCTTCCAAAATTTAAAAAAGCTACTGAAGGCTTCTTAAAATGCAGTATGCCTATCAAACAAGGAATTTCCAAAAATATATGCTTGTATCTTGGAGAAAAAATAGTTTTAGTCCAAATACATAATTCCAATTCATAACTGGAGACTGCTCCAGAACCAGGAGATGGAATAACATTCTGCATCATGAGGAACCAAGTCTGAATCACCTGCAATGATTTAATGCCAAGTTAGTGGAGGGTTGCAGTGACTATGAACTCTGCTAGCAGGAGAAAACCCCCCCCAGTGCTTGTGTGCTGGTCAGCAAGGGCAGTGAGTATGGTTATCCTGCTACAGCTGGCAGCAGGTAGAAACTTAGGAAGGACATGATGAGAGGGAGAGAAGGAAGCATGTAAGGCTGCAGAGTACCTTTCAGTTAGCAAATGCCAGTTAAGATGAATGACTGTGTACAGTATGTTGAATTACCAAGAAGAAAGTCCACAGATCTGCTGAACTCTTTGGGGGGATTAAAGGTCAGGAAGTTGTGTTCAGCTCTTAGATGTGCAAAACCTTTAAAGTTAACACAGGGGAGCAAGCAGCTCAGATCACTGTAGAAAAAACCCAAACCTACAGGGTAATTTAAAAGTTAGCAGGCTGCAGAGTAGCTTCAAAAATCAGTTTAGTCTTGGTTTAATCATTTTCATCCACTCAAACGTGCTATACAGGCAGCTGAGGATTTCTTCTGTTGCTACAGGAATAACATTGCCTGGCACACAGCTCTCATCCAACTTCACATCCAGGGAGCTGGATCCCCTGAGGGATGCAAAACCCGATAAGCAGAGTAGCGACTTGCACACCACTCCTGTCAATGTGACTTAGAGCTGGGCTTTCCAACACTGTGTTGAATCCCAGGTCTAGAAAACAAACAAGGACCACACAGAACTCTCTGTTCCCACCACAGCTCAGCCAATGACCCAGCCTAAGACAGTATCTGCCCTCAATTTATTTTGTTCTTAAGCAAAATGACATATTGCTAAGTTTCCAGGATCTGCAAGCTGAGCAATGACATTCTGACGGCCACTTCACTGCCCGCCGACCTACACCAAGGCAGGCTACATCCCACACCCCCCTCAATCTTCAAACCCAACAACTTGTCTTGGGGGTTGACCCTCCAAGCCACTCAGATGCAGAAGTTTCTATATGCACTACCACACACGAACAACATCATTTCTTCTTTATCATTCGAGCTGCAGGAGCACAGACACAGTATCCATCTGTCACGAGGATTCATTTAAAATTTTAATGACACTCATTGATCAACTCTTGAGTTTTTCCTGCTTATATAAATATCTGCAGATAGAATGAGATGTGCTTCAAACTAATAACTAAATACTCCACTCACAGCTCTGTATATGAAGTCAGCAATCCCGTCATCCCATTAACCGCAAGCTCATTTCAGATAAAAACACACTTAAAATTACTTATGATGAAAACCAAAAGTTCACATGCCCCGACTGCAGTAAGTGCAATGTTCTCCACACAAAACAAAAATCAAGTACCATTACGAAACAAAAAAAAGGTCAAAAATTTAATACAAGAAAAAATAACTACAAAAAACAACATAATGTGCACCAGCGTCTCTTCAGAGAGGCAAACAAAAAGACTTTCTCCCTGGATACAAAAACAGTTGCACTAAGGAAACATCTGTGCATTCAGCATATGCAAAGACACGGAAAAAAGAGATTCAGAAATTTTGCAATCACATCAGAATGACACTGAACCAGAGTAAAGGTATGAGAATCCAACCCCATGCAGCTAAAATAACACAATTTTTGTGGAGTCTTAGGAAAGCGGTTGAGCTATTTTAAAGGTCTAAGACAGCAATCCTAAAACCAATCCTGACTTCATCTCTGCCCCACAAGATGTTGGGGAAGGAAATCCTGAGACAGAAAGCAAGGGATCCCATAGACAAGAATAAGGTCAACACACTCCGGCCAGTCTCAAGCATGTTCCTTCAAGCAGCCTCCAGATGTAGCCACTTCTGCACGCAAGCCATCATTCTGCGTTAGTGCTCTAAGGAGCAATCAAAAAACATATGTTACCATCTGAGTCCAAAAAAACCACCTTGCTTTGTTACACGTGTGTGCAAGCAAGGACGTATTTGTTCATAACCGGATTAAGACAGCAAACCAGGTAAATTACTTTGCTCTAAAAACAACTTCTGCATTAAAAGACCCAACTTCAATGCAGAACACAGCACTAACTTAAAACTCACAAACGCTGAAGATGGCGATTGGATTTTCTTGGTCTTCTTACACTGTGAATTAACATGATGGAACACAGCATCAGAAAACTCAATTGTTCCAGTCCAAAAATGAATTTGTAGCTTCACTTCTGTATCATGTCTGGCCTTTTCAGTGCATTTCGAAATCCAGTGTACTGCCATTTCTGCAAAAATCTCTCCATTTCATAAGTATACATTTTTATTAGTATTGACCATCTGACTATACATGTTATTAATATTTCCCCAAACCCCCACATTTTCTACACGACCTTTTCAGAAAAAGGCAAGCAGCCTTTCCCACCTCATTTTGAATGTCCCATGGGAAGCAGTATTCAGTTAGAGAATGCAATAACAGATCGTTTGCATCAGCATAGCTCCAATCTCCTTCCGTGTGACAAGAAAAAAGAAGTAACACCACAGACATGGTATCTTCAGTCACTTTCCATAAGGGAATAAAATAACTATAGCATGGCCAGCAGTGCTTTCCCTTTAAAATCTGCCACTGCAACCAGTTAATTTGAAAACAAACCAAAAAACACCCTGCAAAACAAGCAATCCCATTGCCTTGGTTATCAACTGCCTTTATGAAAACCTACACTTTCATCACTGTCTCAACCCACATTCCTACATTTAGGATTATAATCCAAGAAAAAACATTTACATTTGTTGTACAGGCCCATCAGAACTCGGGTCCAAATTGTGTTGGGAAAGGTTCAGACTGAACCTTTATGGCTTAAAAAAAGGATAGATATTCCTGACACTCTAACACTAGGTTGTTTTATTAAGACCGTAACCGAGCTGAAATGAAAAGCTCAGATTTGAGACACAAGGCTGAGAAGCCACATATTGAACCCTGCGTTTGTCTGACTGAAAGAGCAGCCAGAGACTGGTCCTCAGGGTGCACAGAGGCTCACTGTTAGTCACGTTAGCCCAAACGGCTCACATTTCCTGCAGGTGGCCAGGCTACCAAAACTGCAGAAGCTGGGAAAAAAAAAAACCAAAACAGATCTAACAAAGAGACATTCCTGTGTTTCGAGGGAATTTAATTCCCCATCAATTACAGAGAAAAACAAAAAACCTAGAAGCTAGCCCTTCAATTGCCTATTTTTTTTAATTTTTCTTGTTAATGCAAGTGGATTGCAGAAACTCTTTTTTGGATCATAAAAAATACAGTGGGAAGTTTCTCAGCTCCAAAAAAGTCAAGTACAGTATCTCCCTAAATAATTTATAAATGGATATCAGATATGTAAAAGTGTAATCCACATACAGAGCTATCAATTAAACAGCATAAAGACTCTCCAGCCTCACTGTCCTATTCATCAGAACACCGGGGTGATATGAATGAATACCAAAGGCAATAAAATCTCCAAGCAACCGAACTCTTAAAATTATGAAGACAAGACAACACACCATATCATGTGTCTATGCAAGCAGCTTCCCAGATTCAGCAGAGCAATGCTGATTCATACTGGTCAGAGATGCAGCTCAATTTCTTCCTTCTGTAACAATTTCTGTAAGAGTCAGCTCAAGTGACCCATTAAAACCCTAAAGGCTAAGCAAGGTGGTATCTTAAACTGTATTACAATCAGGCAATTTAAAGTCTTTCACAGAAGTCTCGGAGTTTCAGTGGTTGCAATGCAGCATTCTCACTGGAACCAAACTGATGTTATTGCAAGAGACACCGGTATTTAAACAAAGACATTTGTTCTTCCTCTCCTCATGATGCTATCTTATCACAGCCCAAGTGTTTTATATCAGCACACTGGAATTATGTGTAATGAACAAGGATGTTCAAGATAAATTGAAAAAGTTACAAAGCAAATACTTCCTTTCTCTGTAAACAATACGACTGAACCCACTTCTTGAAGAAATCAAGCTATATTTATATTCACCCTCTTGAAATGCTACAGGCAGCCATAGAAGGATAAGTTTATAATAAATTGCTATATTTGGAAACCTTTGTTGCTAAGCATCTTCTAACATTCAGTACAGTTTATACCATTCACGTCCCTGCTACATAATTAACATTTCATATGTTTTTCCAAAAAAAGTGCAGTGCTTATCTTTGTTGTTGAATTAAAACCATTATAATTTTTTAGGGAATTAATAAAAGACTCTGGCCAATTAATTAAAGCAGAAGCAACAAGATCTCCAGGCCATACGAATACTAACATTATATGCAAGGATATGGCAGAGTCGATCTTCTAAACACTGCCTCTACTTGAGACAAAACAATTCAGAAGGCAGCTGTTCACGCTAAAAGGTAGTCCACTAAATAATTTAGGACACAGTAGACCTCTCGCAGTCTTAGGAATACGACTGTCTCAGCTGCACACATAACGAAGCCCTTTTCTTGTCAAGAATTCTGTGCATGTGAACTCCTCAGAGAGTTCTCATCTCCTCGAGAGCCTACCACGAGGCACTCAGTGCAAGCTGATGTCCACAGAATGTGGTCCAGTTGCCCATCTAGGTATTTGCAAGTTTTCTGTACTATGCTGTTAAACTATATGAAAGATGCAGTTAATTGTGGAAATCAGAAGCATTTTGCTAGTCAGTAGAGAATCACAGCACGCGATTTCTCGAGTGTAGTCACTACAGATAACGTAACCTTGAACAGAGATGAGGCACACTGATTCTGAAAGCATTGCACCTAAGCCAGCGATGCTTGCCACATTAGCAATACCAGTTCTACTTTTAATTCTGCTGGAATAATCATAGTTATTTGTAAAACAGACAAATAATACTCCTGCAACATGCGGGAGGGGGATACAAATGCTCTGTGCAGCAATTCAGACTGAGATAGTTACACATACAGAGCTGATGCCTGCCACCCTGTTCTCAACCCCTGCAACAATGCTGTAAAGCTCCACGACACCCAGCATTTTTCCTATAAAGTCAAAGTTTTGTGGTTTCATTTTGTGAAGAGCTAGAACTGAAGGCAGGCTAGAGGAAAAGAAAGCATTAGAAGAAAAACCCACTAATATTTTAAAAATAAAAACACCCTTAAGTGATTATTATATGCATCTACACATAAAGATCTCACAGGGGTTGGGTCATAATCCCTTGTTTGGAAAAGTCCAGAGCACACTGCACAGAGTCTCTAAGTTTCTTATCCACCTTTCCTCTCCTTGTACAATTCTGTACACGCCATACACAGGGGCCTAGAAACATTCAGCACAAGTGAAAGGTTTGCCTGTCATAATCCTACAATCACTACATTTACCAATGCTACATGAATTACTACAACCTTGGTTTATACAAGCAGTATATACACAATATTATACATGTGTTGAAAAAACAGAGTTGAAGGATAAAGATAAGGAAGGACGAGTCCTTTAGAAATGATGTAAACTTTGTATTAAGAATATAAACATATTTAGCTTGTAAACTTTCAGGCTTTCCAGCCACAAATTAAGTACTTGGAGATATAAATGGGGTAACCAGGACTCACGAGTCTCCCGAATACAACTACTGCAATAGGATTAGCCAGCAACAATGATCTTGTAGCAAAAACTGAGCACGTATTTCACCTGCACTTACACACACATCACGTGTGCAAGCAGCACGAGTAACCCTAAAATCTCTGAAAGAATTCTTAACTCAGATATTGCCCAAATATTAAGCATTTTGGTTATTTAGAAATGCGCACCAGCAGTCTTAACCATATGTTTATATCATGTTTTATGTTGTAATATATACGAAATATTACGTTCAATTCTGAGCCCTGCGCTGCCAAAAGGTTATTGACAAACTGGAGTGAGTTCAGAGAAAATCAACATAATTTCTCAGAAGGCAGGAAGGACTTATTTATGAGGAAAGATTAAAAGAGCTAAATATTTACAGTTTGGCTCAGTAATGAATGAGGAGGTAGGGGACATGAGAACAGCCTGGAGATATCTGAAGGGTGTAAACACTAAGGAGGGAGAGTGAACGTGTTATACAAGGATGTAAATAGAAATAATGGGGTAAAACTAAACAAGGAAAACTTAGGCTGAATATCAGAGAGCATTCCTGGACAGCCAGCTATCTTGGCCCACGGCACAGTTTCTGAAATGAAGCAATAGAAGCCCACTGCTTGGAACAAACAAGACTAGACAAAACACTGGAAAATTTGCCATATGGAATAACCCCACTCTGCTGAGGAGAAATATTACCTCATAAAAGCCAGTCTTTTCTAAGTTTAGCTCCAGCGAAAGCAGTAATATTTTACAAGGTGATGAAAATTTAATATAAAAAAGTAGATATCAAGAGCTCAATCAGAAAAAAATATTCCAATAAAGAATGTTGCTGAACCATGAGCAAATTAAATTCCATTTATGCAATACTTAGGCCAAACCATGCTTCTGCAGCTCCTTGAAAAGGAAAAGCACGTGTGGGCTGCAAAGAGTTAATGGCGCTGGGCTGTATTCTCCCCAGCAGAGGTCACTCCAAGTTAACAAATAACAAAATTCAACAGCATGGATTCAAACTTTAGGAAATCAGATCAATAAAAAGCAGACATTCTCCTTCCCAGCACTGCCTTTGGATGCAAAGCTCCCAGGTAACAGCGTCTCCTGCCATGAGTTGCTGGCAGATGCCAGTTTGGGATCTACATAGCATCTAATGTTTAATTTGCACAACATTTAAAATTTATTTACTAAAAGGCCCTCGTGAAGTGGGTAAATATTGCCTATTTGCAGCTGGATTATCAAGCGTCCAGAGTCGGTGTGCGCATGCACCAGTAAAGCCCAGGCTGGGTCATGTTTGGAATTGAAACCACAACACTTTGTGCTGAAATTTTAGATTACATTAGTTAAGTATTTATTATGCGAGACACAGGCAGACTGACAGGCTTCCAAAAACACACAGAAAGAAAATAAAAAGGGAGTTCATCTTTTTGTTGTTGTTGTTTGTATATATATTTGTTTTAAAAAGAATGTTTGCTACTGAGAACAGAGCTTAAGGCACAACCGAAGCCAGCTGAGAGTGTAATAAAAAGAACAGTCTGCATCCGTACGTATTTTTTTCCTTCTTAATTCATACAAAAGTCTACAAATTCACATTTGAGAACTACCCCTTAAAAACTCTGGAAGCTAGTGAGTAAAAACCTTGCTGTTCCAGGTGCTATCACTCCTAATAAAACTCCTGTCTTCTTCACAGTTAATTCTGATGCAAGAATTAACCGAGCACCGTGCCACTGCCAGAGGAAGCCGTCCCACTGCCAAAGGAAATAAAAGTAACTGGCACATACAGCAAACATATATTTGCCAACTACAAGGGAGCAAATATGCGTAAGCAGAGCTGAAGAGTCATATTTTGACTAGACTGTTTTAAAAGGCTGCTCATGGGTAGTGTTGAGGTCCAACACTTAAACCACGTAGACGCATTCTAGCAAAATGTCAGAACTGATAGGGCGTACTTTTAATATTTCATCCAATGAAAACAGAAGTGAACTCGTGTTTTAAGTATTCCCTGGAACATACTGAACCCTGGTTGCATGATGCAGAGATATTTCTCCATGGCTACGCCTGTACGGGAGGCCAAGGGACGCTTTCCAGCCTCCAGCTCAGGGTCTGCAGTCCAGCTCTCCCAGCCCCACCGTACAACCCCTCTCAGGTGCACACAGTCCCCCAGCCCCTCTCACCAGCTCTTCATCTGCAGGCGAACGAAACCAGACACAAACTACAGAAGGGAGCCACAGTGAGCACCACTCAGGCCCACAGACCCAACCTCCTGGGAACAAGGACTTGCTGCAGGACAAGCTGTCTAGCCTGAGTGGCTTGGGATTTTTGTACGGAAGGGGTAGTAGGCTCTTGAATAGAAAAACTCTTGGGGATATGTCAGTTAACTCACTAAACTGTTTGGCTTAGAGAGAGATGACTATCGAGCTCACGTGCTAGAAACGACACAGGGGATTCCCCGGTGTTAATAATCTTAACATGCCATTTTGAAACCTATTAATACTCCAATAGTTTTTCTCATCTGCCCAGTAGCAGTCTGACAACCCTCCTTCCTTGGCTAGGTGGTCTTTGACACAAAAGTTAATCAAATCTCCTTGTTTTGAAAGCTATTAGTACAGACTGCAGGTTATTTTTTTTTCTAACAAAATAAAGAGACTATAGACAAAGCCTTACCTGCTTCTTTGCACAAGGCTGCTAAGTCTGCACCCACGTAACCATGTGCACTGTCAGCCAGCTGTGCCAGCTCCACTGCTGTGAGTGAATGGGGAACTTTCTTGAGAAGCTTTTGGAGTATGTCCAGACGGTCTTGAGCATTAGGAATCCCAATTTCTATCTCTTTATCGAAACGCCCAGGTCTGCGCAGTGCTGCATCCAGTGCGTGCGGACGATTAGTGGCCCCAAGTACCAAGAGGTGCCCTTCACTCTCTTCCTGAAGGCATCAAACAATGCAAAATGTTCATTTTAAAATACGATTAAATGTCACACAGCTCATAAGCATACTTCTTGCTTACTTTTCCCAACTACTACGCACACTAAAATCCCAATGCTAGCTCTAGAGGAACAAAGCAAACTTTTCAGAATATATAACCCACAAGTGACCCCATCCAACCTATCCCTGATTGCAACATAGCATTACTATAGGCTGCACGCACATACAGATAATACAAGAGAAACTTTACTCCAAAAGAAGCCCTCATCCCAGTGTCTCCCACTTCAGTCCCCAAGAACTTGCTTTCCTGACACCAAGGAAAGAAATAGAAATGTTTAAGCTCAAGGGTGGCGTTGGCACAAGAACAAAAGGGCATCAGCAGACCTTGAATAAACAAGGTTGGGAAACAAATCATTTAAGGCATCAAAATCAGAAGAGACAGGAGGTTATAAAGCTTCCTGTAGGTTCAGTAGGAAAAGCAAGGTCAAAAATCCTAACCAATTTCCTCAAGCTCTGCTTTTTTGCTTTTAGAGTGAGGTAAAAACCAGCTAGGGGGTCTCCTGCAGCACTATTCTCTTTCTATGGATGAAACACTCTCTCCAGGAAGAGCATCCATCAGCCTTTGCCATTAGAAAAAAACGTGTTCTGCCTGTGAACAACTCCAGACTGGGTAGCTCAAACTATCACGCAAGAAAATAATGAGAAACTTGAAGATTACATAAACAGCAGAAACTCATCTTCATAGTACAGGCAGATTTATTTCATTTTTCCTGCTAATAATCATAAAATAATAGATGAGAGATCGGCAGACTCTATGGGTTTAATCCATTATATACTCAGGTCAATTAAATTTACTGTTTCTTCAGCAGGCTTTTCTTTATGTCCTAAATATTACTATGGCAATCTTCAAATAGCTGTTGTTGCCTTTGGTAATGCAGCCTACATATCACCAGAAGTATTTTGATGACTTTGATTTCAAAGCAATTACAAATACCTGGCTTAGTTCAATGATGAGTTATCACTAAAATTTCAGTTTTATCTCTAAAACTACAAGAGTGGGAGAAGGCAAAGGAAAGACAGCGAATGGAAGAAAACTTACTTTCTTTTAATTTCCCAGTTATCCGGAGACATTCCCTTCCTACGTCTTCTGCTTAGCATCCAATAAAGCATTAGTTTACTATAATAAAGTCTCACCTAAGCCTATTTTTTTCCCCTCAAATGATAAGCAAATTTATTTTGTTCAGCTAGTCCCCATACACATCAACTGCCTCCATACCATCTACTTACTGAGCCAATACCATCCATTAATGTCAGCAACGAAGCAACTACTCTCTTTTCAACTTCATTCTGAGCACCTTCTCTCTTTGGACAGAGTGCATCCAACTCATCTATAAATATAATGGAAGGGCGACTGGAAAAATGAAAAAAGGAAAAAAAAAACACATTAAGATGCTCAGAAAGATTTAAAACACCAAGGCAGAGAAGTGCAAAGCTGTTCATGGAAAACGTCCAGTTTCCATAAATATTAACAAGCATCCCACTCCTTCAGGCAACTGAAGGTTCCAACTTTGAATATAGTGTTACTCAAAGAGGTGACTAAATGAGTAATATACTGGACAACTAGTACCTTTAAGATGGCCCATCAATCTACTTTTCTATGACTCTCCCAAAGACTCAACACTAAATATACTGATTTCATGAGTAAAAAGACAGTGTTTTATTTGCCACTTTCACCAATACAGTATGCTGTAGACTTTTGTTAAAGTATTACGAACACAAATCATCTGGAAGTCAAAAGTCTGCCTTAACCAAGTCTAATAAATTTGGGCAGAATGCCACCCTAATCCAGAGGCATGCTATATCCTGTACCAACATTAGCTCCTTTAGAGCTGGCCTCCATGTCTCGGCACAGCATTACACTGGTCTCCAATGTCAAAACTACACAGTGAAATTTAGATCCAGATGAAACTCTGGCTTGTGCTTCCATCTGTTGAAATAAGTGTACAATCCACTAACGATACAGATGGAGCGATTTGGCATCATCTGTAACAGCCCCTTAAAAAGGGCAGTGTCCAAAGCATTTAATAGGCATACTAGAATTTCACTGCCTTCCTCCTAGCTAAGCTCTATATAAACAAATTTATTTCCTTTTAAAAACCACTGCAGGAAAAAATTACAATTCAAAGATTCTTGCAAATGTTTTTCTTTGAAAAACATTAACACTGGAACCAACACCACAAATAAGTGAGTGCGAATAAAATTATCCGAAAGAACATACCGCAGAGAAGCTTCAGCAAATATCTGACGCAATCTTGATTCAGACTCCCCATAAAACCTGCAATAATTATAATATTTTAATAAAAATAATCTTTTTTTATTTATTTTCAAGGCAACTTGGAACATTGCTCGCGTGTTCCAAAAAGTCATAGCGCAGCCTTTCAAAGCCCAGAAGTACATGCAAATCTACAATTATCTTTATCTCCATGAGGACAAGAAATTAAGGTAAAATGGGGCACAGACAAAGATACAATCATGTTGTAACCAGATAAAAGATTAAAGGAAAAGTTTTCTCTCTTCTGTGCTAGAATCTATTTTATTTATATTTGTAAAGAAAATAGTTCTCTGGAGACATTAATCTGTGCAGCGTCACCTTAATTCAAATACACTTTAACAAGTTACTCTTCTTATTGCAGAACTAACTAACATGCAGATGGAGATGCAGCTTTAGTCCTCTCTTTAATTTAGTCCATGCCTTACATAAATTTCTTGGCCAAATCCAATAAACCTCTTTTATTACAAGAAGAAACCCAAGCCCTACTTGAGAGAACCCTTTCCTGTTTGTTTTTGACTCTCTTGGGCAGAGAGCCCACCGCCAATTCTACATCTACATCCATCCACGATGGACAGATGCCAGGACAGATTTTGGGCTAATATATTTATAGAATTAATGAAAATAAATTGGGTGGACTTACTTGCTTATTATTTCAGGACCATTAATAACAGTAACGTGAGCGCCAACCTCATTTGCAATGGCTTTGGCAATCATAGTCTTCCCGGTACCTGGAGGGCCATATAACAGCACTCCTCTAGGAGGGGGGATTCCTTTAAACGAGAGCACATGCACACAAATAGAGAAGTTATTTGTGATAAACTGACTGGACTGAACAACCTGCGCTTGCTGTTGTCAGTTATATAATAACTGGTTATTACTGGTTATAACCCGACCTGAGCATTAACTTCTTTAACAGACATATAATTTTGGTTAAATTGTAGGCATACAGTGGCAAGAACACTCTTATATGGGACATACATCTACATTCTCTAAAGTCCAAATGATTCTGTTTTAAAAGCAACTATTTAAACTGTTATATTCTTCAGTAGTTCAACATCATATTTCTCCCTACGAGTTGTGGTGTTTGTTTGTTTGTTTTTTAAAGTACCCAATATCCATGAATGCACTTCATTAAGTTATTCATGATTCTTACAGAGTCATTACTACAAGTTTCCAACATCAGGAAGCCACTTCTCTTCAACGCTCCAAAAGGTTTCAGAAGTACTGTGAGGCTTGATTCAAGAATACTTACAAAAAGATGAAAAATACACATCAAAATGATGGCTCTGCCTCTTTAATGGCAAATGCTAAGAGCCAGAAAACAGACAAGAACATTAAGGCACAGAGCAAGAGGCACTAGAAGAACAAGGTATTGCTGTGTACAGTTAAAACTGGACAGAAACTGGAGGTAACTCCAGTTATTATTATGAAATAATACTATGATCCCAGGTAAAGAGCAAAAAAAAAAAGCTTCAGGCCAGCAAAGACAAATTTAATGGGCACAAAGCTGAAAACAGAAGGTGAGAAATTAGAAAGGAAAAAGAAGAGAGAAATATTTGGCAAAGGACTGACCCTGACACAAAATACATTGCTGAAACATGACCAAAGGAGAAACACGGGTTGGGTACTGCAATACCAGACAGGGAATGATGCTCAAAGGGCAGGTCACATCCCAGTGGTGACAGAGAATAATACAGCTGCTGTGGACAGAAAGTCCAAATCCTAAGTAGTAATGTACTCAAAAAGAAAAAAAAAATATCTGCTAACTGACAGAAGATAGAAATCAAGTGTCTTTATGGACAGGTCACTTCACAACAATCCATTAGAGCATGTGCTGCTCCCTCCTGTGGTGTTTCTGGTACTGGCAAGAAACGGAGCTGCTGAACAAAAAAAGGTCTCACCTCAGCTGACAGCCTCGGTCCACACGAGCAGATAAGGACTCTCAACGTTTGGATGATTACTAAAGGTTTGTAACTGATCATCTCATGCTATTAGCAGAGAAACTGATCCAGCACTTTTTGGGATTAAGTATGAAGAACATTGATGTTGAAGCAATCTTTCTGCTAACACCAAACCACGCAGTGATGCTGAGGTTGGAGGTCAGCAAATTCAGCTGGACCACAGATTGGATGCAGACATCTCACCATGCCACTGACACCTGCTGATCACACCCCAGCAAGGCACACCAGAAAAGCCACCTGCGTCTTATGGAAATTATCCTTCTAATGAAGGAAATCACCTCCTCTCTAAAGCACATGTGTAGGAAGAAGTAAGGCAGAGAAATACAAAGCCTCAAAAGACATGATATTAAAGAAGTATTTATAGCTAAGAGCCCTGTCTCACAGTGATGAGCACCTAGACAAGTACAATGAGCAGACGTGCCTGCCTTATGTACATACCCACGTGTGATAAATACATAGTAATTTTGTCTTGGTCACAAAAATCCTCTGAGTTCATATATATGTCAGATACAACTTTTAGTTTTTCCACCCTATACTTCCATACTAAACACACTGAGCAGTTTGAGTACAACTCAAACACTTCCCTAACATTTTTCAGGAACCCTACAACACAAAGGGTTAAAAACAGCAAAAGAATTAATCTGGCTGAGTTTTTTTCAACTTAAAAAATACAATTAGTTGACTCTACCAAAACAAATTAAAATCTTATGGTGACACAAACATCTGACCCTTTCAAACACCCAAGCATTGCAGTCTCTCTATTTGCTATAAACTCTGCTTACACATACTGGAATTTTCTTAGAAATATGTATTTCTTTCCTACTCAACTATTTTTCCACACAAGCTATTCATAACATCTTCATAGTATCTGTACAGTGTAATTATAAAACAGTTTGCCATTGTTTGGATGCACAAGTATACCAGATCAGTTTTACATAAAAATGCAGCACATATTCCTCGAATAACATGTGGGGTTTTTTTTTTAAATAAAATAAAAAAATGTCACATTAAAGAAGAAAACTGATATGAAATGAAGAAAGCCAACTCTTAGGCATCATACCGTAATTCTTGAACAGTTCAGCTTGCTTCAAGGGCAGTTCAATTGTTTCTCTAATAGTTTTGAGCTGGCTGCTTAAACCTCCTATCATATCATAGGTGACTCGGGATTCACAGTCACCATCTTCTGGAACATTGGTCCTCATTTCAATAAAATTGATTTGAGTTCTTGAAGAAATGAAGTAAAAAGCATCTGCATTGCTTATTGCTCCAGTGTTGCCAGTTAGTGGGAGCCCCTCACTGCCTCCTTTCCCAGCCAACTCCACACCATTGGTGACATCTGCACCATCTCCCTTGCTGTAGGGTTTACCTCCCTGACCAGAGTCTTGACCATTGGCTGCCACAGCAGAACTGGGTGTAACTGGTGAACCAGGATCCACTGGTTTGATTGGTGTGCTCATAGATGCACCCTCTGGACTACCATCAATGTCCATCTTGCTGAGCTGCAAGGACAAATCTAACGTACTCGTCTCCAAATCAGTTCTGTCAAGGTCTGGCTCATGCACATCACTGGGAATGTCACTGCCCTGGGCAGTCAGCTCTGCACCATCCGTTCCTTTCACCTTCATCACCACGATGTTACAAAGTTTGCCATAGAAACTGAAAGCCAAGAGGTTTCCTGGTAAAACTATTTTCCCATCTACAGAAGAATAAGAAAAAAAAAAGACAAAGAGTAGAAATTTCAATCTACTTTGGCAGCAACAACACCCAGACATTCTTGTATCAGAATAATTCTTTACCAGGAAGCCAAAAGAGTGCAACAAACTAACACAACAACAGTTAGGTGATTTCAGGTAATTTATGATCCTTTTGTACACAACCAGATAAACATTCGTCAGTATCGTACGGAATCTCTCATACTAAGCTCATCATTAATTTGAGCTTTTTAAATTTCATACAGCATACAAAGGGAGATTACAGAATTACTAATGTAAGAAGCAAAAACTTTGTATCTGTTGTGTGCCTTATAGGTTCACAATACCTCATGTTTAGCTCATCTTCTTTGAGAGTCTTGGCCTAAAAAAGGCAAGGTTTCAGCCTTGGCGTTGACTGAGAAAGATTAGGAAATGTGATCTGCATGCACCCTACAGGCATCAAAAACCAAAAGCAAAAACGCAAACCAGATTTATTACTTCCAGCCTAACTCACAAATTTGGAACACTGTTCACCTTTCCTGATTCTATTATCCTATTATTACTATTACTGCTTCCTAAACCAGAAGATTCTCTTTGAGCACAGCAATCTGTAGTGAGTGCTTTGAGCACCTTCAGTAACTTCATTTGCTTTTTACCTTACTTATGTGTATCTGCCACCTGGTGAATAGCAATTTTGCTTCTTTACCACCAATATGAAAAAAGATTCAAGAGTATGGGATTTCATGTTGATACTGATCCCTTATCTTGTTTTTAATGTGCAGTATTGCACTTTTCTTCATGGTGCAAGTAAATTCTGAAGTGCATCCCAGTATCAGCCAGAAGGCCAGCAATGACTGCTAAACAACCATAACTTGAACCAGCAATATCTATAATGGACAGAAGGAATGGAGCCAGGATTAATGAAAATTAAACGTTAATAGCATGGCAAAATTATTTAGCCCAAAGATGACAGATCCCTAAAAGTGTGAGCAGAATAACGTCCTCTATTTTGCCATAAGTCCTTGATTAAGGACATAGGAGGAAACTGTTTGCTTTTCTATCCCAAACTTGATGATCTACTACAAAAAACTAAACAGTCAAAAGAGAAGCAGCAAAACTTATACCTAGGTTCCTCAGTAGACAGACAGACATTTCCTCAGCATTAATGGTGGCATCTTTGTCCCTGCGTAGGAAGAAAAAAAACAATTTTTTCCAGGTAGTAACTACTTCAAAACCAAGAGTCCACACCACTGAGGCACCACAAACAGAAAAGGTAGAGGAGCACTTTACAGTCTTCAGTCCATATCATCTTAATGTTGAAGATATGAGAGACATAGTAACAAAAGAAGTGTGCATGTTTAATTTTGGGGTAGTTTTTCCATACAGAATGCTGTAATAAACAATGTCGTAAGTTATATTTATCATAAGGTCACATATACGGAACACATGCTTCTCATCTCAGCAGGCAGAATGGCTACTGCTGCATTTACTGAATTGAAAAAAAATGCAGATAAGGTCGGTCTCTTTCAGCCCTGCAAACACACACACACACACGTCTTTGATCGATGTAACTAGTGCCTTGCACACTTGCAGAGCTGTGTGTCTCAAGCACTGCACATCCTCTATCGAAACAGTACAAGTTTCCCCCATGATGCATATTTTTGTCTTGCATTGAATCGAGTTTAAGTGACACAACAGGTAAGCCTCAAGCCACTTCCCTCACCAGGCATCCAGCATTCTCTCAAATGCCGTCTCATCACTGACATTTGGCACACAACTGAACACGTGTGCTCAGCCCAAAGCAAGTGAAAGGTGTCTAATGTGAAAGTTTTTCTCTGGTGTTCATATTGGAACATTTTACATCACATTTACAACTCACTGAGGGCACAGACATCACTAACTCCCCCTGCTCCTCAGACACACTGCAGTGTAGAAGGCCGTGATGATTCAATCATTTCTCAATGATGGTTTATCCATTCAATCTTTTTTTCTGTTTCATTTGCAGCTTTACCTTCTATTAAAGACCATCAAACCACTTTTTTTTAATTCCTTATGATTTAAACCCCCCCTAGCCAACCCGTATGAGCCTCACCCTTCTGTTTTCACCACAAAATAAAGGTTTCACTGCATCCATTTTGCAGAAGAACGCCCACAACCTTTGTAAGCACTGAGACCTGGATGATGAAAATGAGAAGCATTACACCAAGAGCTGAGCAGCAGCAGCACCAGAGGTATCTAAAGCAGATACAGCTGCTGCAAATAAAACTATGATCAACGGGGGGAGCTCTAAACCTAGAAATAAAATCCCATTCCTCAACTCTACTGATCAAGAAAGCAACTTGAGGGAAAGAAGGGTATTACGCTAATTCAGAGGAGAGCTCTCAAAATATCACAGCCCTTCTTGACAAACACATATCCAGTTACATTACAGCAGACACCTCAGGGTACATTGTTAGGTTATAAGGAGTTGCCTACCTCAACCTGACATGGACCTCCTCTGCCTGGATGACTGCACCAGTCACAGGCTGCACACTGATGGCATCACCTGGATTTACTCTCAGGTTCTTCTGCGTGGTTTCACTCAGCCCAATTTTCCCACCTGGAAAGCCTGTGGTGGGCCAAGCAGTACAGACCTAGGAAGAGTTTCAAAGCAAACAACTGTCAGCTGAGATTTTTTTCCCCTCCATTTCCAGTCCTCCAGTTAAAGTAAGCAACGTTTTGTTATGAAAAACATGGGCTGAGAGAGGGAAGAGGGATTAGGTTAAACCTGGTGTCAAAGAGTAAGATATGAGTAGCACTGAGTTCTTAAGATACAATCCAAGACACTTTCCCAGAAGGAAGGGGTTATATTTTGCTTATAATATAAAATAATTCCACCAGGAGTCTCTACATTCTGCAGATACACAAAAGCTTACACTGTGCTGATGGGGGAATGCTACGAGTCAATGAAGAAAGCAGAGTAAAGGGCTATACTCTTTCTTTACAAATAAAACATGTGTGTGCATATGTAACGTACAATATATAATGCCTATATTCACACACATGACTTATAGACCTCTTGAAGTGCATCAGAAGCATGGATTTGTTTCAGCACCGACAATAAATACATAACCACAGTGTAGAAAACATGGAAAAGCACATTCATTATGGTTTATTTCTCGATGCAGGCTCCATCCCCAATCTGTGCTCCATGCTGGTCCCCACTGGACACAACAGGAGCTCACTGAAAGCACAAAGCCAAGCCCTGGTAGGGACAGAAGGGTCTCACCTCCTGCCGCCCCTCGGCGGAGGTCAGCAGGGCTGGGCGGCCAATGCAGAGGTTCACAGACTTCATGCTGCTCAGGGACAGCTGGGCCAGGGCTCTCCGCAGCATCCTTGGCACTTTGTCTTCTCCTGATGTTTGCGGGAGAAACAAAAACACATCTTTGAGTCCTACCCATCAGAGGGATTCGGTGTTTTTCACACTCCCCAGGCAGCACAAGTGACAAAACCCCTCTGAGCCCTCACAAGGGGCAGCGCCCGGCCATGAGGAGCCTCTTGGAGGAGGGAGGGGGACGGACGGGACGGGACGGGACACACACACACACGACACAGGGCTCCATGCAGGCCTGGAGACACCGCGCTATAGGAGGAGCCAGCCCCCCGCGGTTACGCGGTGCTGCCTGCTGTATGTCGGGACCCCCCGCGGCGGTCGCGGCTCTCCCACAGCGGCACACACAGCCAGTTCTGCGGGGGCACAGCCGGCCCGGCCTGAGAGACACCCCCGGGCCCGCTCCGGAGCCGAGGGGAGCCGCAGCCCGGCTCTGCGGGACTCATTTCAAATGAGCCGCCCTCAGCGCCCGCCGGGACCGGCGTGAGGTGAATCCAGCCCAGCCCGGCCCCGCCGCCCGCACCCCCGCACCTGCCTCCACCGCGTCCACGACGCCCAGCGCCAGCGGCCCGCCCTCGGCAGC
>VZRW01007024.1:1266950-1306234 GCA_013398125.1 Aegotheles bennettii | reverse complement strand
CTGGTGGGAGGTGTCCCTGCCCATGGCAGGGGGGGGTGGAACAAGATTGTCTTTAAGGCCCTCCCCAACTCAAACTATTCCATAATTTTGTGAATCCCAGCTTACATGCACAACACGGTTGAAAACTGGATGGAGCAAGGGCAAAGGGTGGAGGTCTCTGAGCCCAGCCATGCTCTCTCTCGCAGGCGCGGTGGCCCGGTGGCGGGAAGAAGGCCGTGTCGCTGTCTGGCTGCGCGTCCCCATCCTCCAGAGCCGGTTTGTGACGGCAGCCGCTGCTCAAGGCTTTGCTTTCCACCACGCCGAGCAGGGCTCATCCACCTTGACACTGTGGCTGGGAGAAGGGCCCAGCCGGCTGCCCGGCTATGCCACCCACCAGGTGGGGGTTGCAGGTTAGTTGCAAAAGCAGTTGGACCCAAAGAAAAGCCCTTTGAAGGAGCCCTTGGGGCCAGGTTCTGTAGGAAATCAACTGTTCCTCTACACACCCAACACATGAAAACCAGCTGCTTGCCATTCGGGTAACTTCACACAGTGAAGGTACCTGTACAACCATGCATGTTACTGAAAACAGGCCAATAAAGAGGTTTCTGAGAACTATTCTAGTTTGAGAAAATGGTAAACAGCTCGAGGAGAAGAAAACATGGTCCTGAAGCTTCAAAATTTCCCTCATGAATGTTGTTTTTAAAGGCCATTTGGAGAAATGGTATCTTGGCTTTCACCTGGCAGGTTAGAGAGGCAGGATTTCAAGGTTCAAGCAGATTTTTAAAAGAAAAAAAGTAACTACAAACTCGGTACAAAACAAAAATAATTTCTCTGCCCCCTGTGCTTACCATAGATGCTAAATATATGCAATCTGCCTAAACTGTGCTCAAATTCAGGTTTGCAAATGGGGCAAACTTGACCCAGCAGAGTGAGCTAAATTGCAACAGTCCAAAAGCTGCTCTAAGCTGTGCCTACACAACCACAAGCCAAACAAGTGTATGTGGCAAACAATGACACATCTGCACACCATACTCTTACCTCTTTAGACGACCACACTCGGAAAGAGGTTGCTCTAAAAACTGAGGAGATTCCCAAGGAACTAGCTAAGAGGGGTCCCATTTGTTTTTATACAGCAAAATACAAAGAACTGCTGATGAGTCAACTTGAACTCAGCTTCACCAAATCTGGATGGTTTTGCCCTCTCTGTCCCAGCAATCTTTCATAGGTGCACAATTACTTGTCCCACCACCCAGTAATCTCCTGTAAGCTGGAGTGGTGCAGGTACCTCTCAGCAGTTCGAGAAGAGAGACAGCAAAGGTCTCCTGTTACAAGCCTGACTCATTTGTCCTTGTCTTCCAGGGGTGTTAATTCTGCATCAAGCAGTGTTATGACCCATAAATAGCAATTTGAAAAATCTAATTAGGAAGAACTCATAAAAGGTGGCTCATTCTATGTCGCAGCAAATCAGGTGAAAGTAAATTTTGGAAGAAAAAAACCAGTGCTGCTACCATCGGCAGTGGGAGTGTTCAGTTACAAAGCCAGCAGAGGGCAGAGCAGAAGCTGAAGACAAACTTGGGCTTTTCAATGGACATGTTAGAGCATGTTTTCCTGAGGTATGAGAGCCTCCCTGTTAAAAAAATGTAGCATTATACTCGAGTAAGATAATGCATTCCCCTGGCAAAAGGACTTGATACAAGAAAAATCATAACTTTGAAAAACTCTGGAATAAACATTTGAAAATACCAAAAAAATGCCCTTTCAAAGCATGATTTGCTGTTGTGCTTTGAGATAAACACTTTGTACTCTGCAAGGAGGAAAGAAAAATAGAGGAAAGAAAAAGTTTCTTATATGGCTTTCATAATTTATTGCACAGATTTAAAAATTGCACAGCATATAATGTATGTATTCTTTGCTAGCACTTTCCAAACCTGTACCTTTTCATTATTGGGAATTTCTTTAAAGGATTAAAGCCTTAAGGAAGCCATTTGTGCAGGTAAACAAACATATTTCTGTGTTTGAAACAGTGACTGCAATATTGTTTTTCCCCCTCTGCTCCACTCACTCTCGGTGGATCTGGAACCCATTCCAAGAGTACGCTAAGCAGTGTGGATCCCGCCTGGCACGTGTTTGTTCCATTTCTACTTCAGGGGGGAGAGCCTGGGTAGTGGAAGGGCTTCATTCTGTTTTTAATTAATTTTATTGAAATACTGAATTATTTTAAGATGTGCATTTGTGTTGTGTGCATGTGCCAAACCCTGGGTGGTTTTGTTCCCTGCGCAAAAACTCAAAGTTTCTGCAGTAAAGGGAAGCAAATCTGCTGACTAGAGACTTCATCTCTCAGCTGTGGCAAATCAGTTCAATACAGAACTTAGTCCCTTGAGCATCCTGAAAATAAAAGGCAGCAAGATGGAGAGTGGTTTGCTGGCCCGCAGGGAGCAGGCAGCAGGTAGTGAGCCTGTGTTGCCAAGTAGACCAGCAGCTGCTTTTCATCCTGTCTGGAGTTTCCCACACAGCGACCGCCGCGCAGCCAGGGCCAGTGCCTGAGCATCACCCAGCCAAGCGATGACAAAGGTGTGAATAAGCACGGCCGGGTCATATTTTGCCAGACTAGATCAGAGTTGCCAAGCAGAGAGGAGCAAACGTTACTCATTGGGCTTGGCCATCATTGTTTAGAAGTAGTGGAATATGTGATGTGTCTTCCAAGTAACTTGCTGCATCCGTTCGTAGGCGGCAGCATTTTCCAAACGTGTAAAGGTACGGAAAAGCTGCTGGTGTACGAAATGATTAAGATGTTTTTGAAAAGCATTTCCAAAATCCTCTGCCTCCTCGGAGGAAGTGGGCTGCCCTCCAGAAAGGGACCTGCTTGTAATACACCACGTAATGGTGGCATAGGAAGACAAGTTGAGGAAGGAAAGTAAAAGGAGAGGAGGAAAAGTAAAAGTCATTCTCTTCTCCCTCAGGTGTAGTTGAATCCTTCCAACACAGCTTATTTTCATGGTTACCTACCTTGATCTGGCTGTTGAAACAAAGTCACTGGAGTTGAAGAGAGGGCTGGGTCTCCATACACACACACGACCTTCAGCCTTGGCCAGTCGTGTTCCTTAAGTAAATGCATAATCATTTTACGCTGCATAAGCATCAGGCTGCAGAGGAAGATGGTGTTAGATAGGTTATGGTGGTCCAAGGAATCAGAAGTGATTTAAAAGAAGTGGTGTTAGATAGGTTATGGTGGTCCAAGGATCAGAAGTGATTTGAAAGCAGTTCCCAAACTGTGGCACACAGCAATACCTACTCCTGTCCTGATGTTTACGCTGCAAGCAGTCGTGTGCACTCAGTGCACAGATGACAAGTGCTTTTCAACTCTGAACTTTTCATACATGTTTACCTCAGTCATAAATAAAACAAGTAGAATGAAGGTATTTTTCCCCTTCATTACTCATTCAGTGGAGTTGTCTAAGGGATTTTTATTTTTTTTTTATAATTTTCTTACCTATTTCCCAAAAGAGAACATTCAAACCAAAGCCGTGTTGCAATAATGATTACTTGGTTAGGTCGCAAGTGTAAACCTTTCCAGAAGGTCACCCTGGTGTTGGATGATTTACAGCTCCAGGTACCACATTTGTAGCAAGAGGCAGTGTTTTTGAAACCACAGTTTGGTGCCTGCAGCCAAGCACTGAGCTCACCGATGCGTACCAGGTGTGGCCCAGCGAGCTTCAGCACAGGGGAGTTACACTTGGGAAAATGAGACCAGACAGCAAATCCCAGTAGTGTTTTTCCTTTCTTCCTGCTTTGGATTTAGGTATCGTTTAGCAGAGATGTTGGACATCTCTCAGAGATTTCACTGCCAGAAATTACATTCACAGGCATCGATTTCTGGGGAACAGCGGAAAGAAAATGTTCTTTTTGTTTGAGTCAAACTGCAGTTCCCTCTCTTCAGCAATCCTCCATGGTCTCAGCAAACCATTTGGCTGAAGGATACTTTTTCTAGAAAAGAATCCCTGTAATCACAGCACGCATCAAAGTACCTCCTGCTTTCCTTTTGTTCCCTCTTTTAGTCGGTGCAGTACTTGAACCCGGGACACTGCTGAATACTGAGGAATGAAATTAAATGAAATCAACTAGTCACTAGCCACGGGGAGGCAGATAGGTGACTACCCTCTTAAATTAATTCCTTTGACATATCCTGAAGGAAGAGTGGTATGTCATCTTTTAAATATTCCTCATACACGTAACTCTGCCATGTAGTATTGAAAAACAGAGAATGTTTTGAGCTGGCCACTCATTCCTTAATAATTCCCTTCTGTGGAAATACTTCCCCGTGGCATTTTAGATGTGTGCATCATCACAGATCTGCCCATATACTTTCCCTCCTGTAAAACGATGTAAGCATTTTGTTATATGCTTACCTGCTAATTTGAAACCCACGCACAAGTGGTGTGGAAAAGAGCCTGGGAAGCTGCACCGTTGTACTCACTCTGCTCACCACAGCACACTTCATAATCTTGAGAAAAACACCTGGTTTTGAAGACATTTTGAAAGTATGAGGAGGGACTGGGACATGATGACTAAACGTGAAAACACTTGGGTTTTAAAAGGCAGGAAAACTTGTAATGTGCAGGAGAAAGTTGTGGGCTGAGCATGAGGACACCAGGAAAAGCTGAACTTTTCAATAAATCAGTATGAATCAAGTGAAAGTGTCACTTCCCCACTTGGAAGCGATGCTTTTTGATTAGCAAATTGACTGGGATGGCTGTGCGGTCCCTAGCGTGAGCTGTTAGCTGGGTAGTACAGGATGAGTTCATAGTCAACAAGTTGAACACTATCAGTATAGTCAGCCCATTGAGGACTAAACCTTGTGTATTATTAACCAGACAGCGCTCAGGAAGGAGTTTTTTTATGAATTTCACTGGAAAAGGGTTCTTACCTGTTGCGGCTACTCGGCCAGAGTCACTGGAAAAAGTTCTGTGTATTTGAGCAAGCTCACAGGCACGTCTCTGCTGAAGCAAGCAGCTCTGCGAGATTATTTGGACGACATCTTCATCCCGGATTCTTTAGTTCTGATAATATTAACACAAGCAAATTATTCTTTTCCTTTCTTGTCTAATCTGCAACTTCAGTGCGGGAAGTATTTATCTTGGCACTGCTTTGAACTTTTATACAGGATACTTTATCTTTTTTTCATATTTTATTATCAGTTTTCCACTGACAAACCACTTTCTGTGATTTATCTGGACAAATCTTGCTAACTGTAAACTCAGTATCATCAGGGGTTTGTCATGCTTTATCAGAATGTGTTAAATTACTATTGTTAAGACTGAATGTAGTTGTCTAACAAGTCTTTTTTAATATTCTCTACTAGGAGCTGTTCTAGATGAAAGCACTGGGAAGCTGTTGGTGGTGCAAGACAGAAACAGGGTAAGTTTGTTACAGGATTATAAAAGAGCCAAGTTCATTTAGATAAGCCTACTCTGTAGTATAAAACAAAGATCTTTTTCTTTTCAGTCCAGTCCAAAACTGTGATAGTTAACTTATGTGTGTCTCAGAACACACCTACCAAAAGATGATGTACTGCTGGGTTGCGTTTGAAGGGAAAAAACCCCAGACTTTTAAAATTAACAGCTTTGTTAATTATAACTGGTGATTGAAGCAGCAGAATTAAGTATCCTTTCTGCTTTGAGTTTTCCCTTTTCTCCTGTGACTGACCCAGGAATCCCTGATCTTGTGTCTGGATCCATGCAGACCTCTAGAACCCCAATGGCTCAAAGCAGATTTTGGGAGAAGAATTCTGGTTTTGTTTGGTTTCAAAAATTCCAGGCATATCTGTGGCTTTAAATAAGCAATAACGTGGTCGGCCATGAGCTGGAGACCACCTTTGTACAGCAGGTGTAAAGATCATTAATTTCTCACAAACTGAAGTGCTTGACCTGGCTACTGAGAAGGCCAAACCAGAGAGTATTGATGTGGTGGTGGTGGGTCGTGTGATGTGGTGGTGGGTCGTGTGATGTGGCTTGAGGTAACCAAGCACCCGTCACTGGGAATGTCCATCAGCTCCGTCAGGCTGGCCGAGGTTTTAGTACAGCAAGTGCAGAAAGCTCACTAGCTCATTAGCAATTGTCTGTGCTGTTCCATTTAATGTGTGCTCAGCTCCCATTATGCTTTCATTTGCAAATTAAAGTGTCTCTAGTACAACGGAAAGTCTCACACACACTAACTGAAGTATACTTGGGTGCATCGTCTTCATTTTACATACTTGAAACTGAATCTTTCCAGCTATATTTTTGTCTTTCCTGAAAGAAATTTCTTCCCAGGACCCAAAACACCACTTAATGCCATTGGTAACTACAACACAGTCACCAAACTTGAATAAAGGCTGCTTTTGGAGGCAGGTTCAATCATACAACACAGTGAATTTGTAACACAAGTTCGGGGAAGAGAAACACCCTTTTCTTGTTTCCTGTAAACTATTAATTTTGTATTTTTACTTACCATAAAGGACTTTCTAGCAGGGCTGTCAGGCTTACATAGAGTCATTACCAATTAAAGCATAGATCCAGCACGGAAGCTATAGGCTTCAACAGCGGTTCCAGTTCTAGCCGCTCACCAGGAACAGGACAGTGCATTGTAAGCTTCTGAAACGCTGCCTTTGTTCTTCCGTTTATGCACACAGAAATTATAAAACCACACACTTACCTTTTAGTAAATGTCTTAAACAGGTCTCAAAAGAGTAAAAACGGAAATTGCACGTTCTGCATACTTAGAAGAGTAGAGTTTCCTAAGCCCAGGAGGTTTAAAGTTTAACTTCTTAACACCGTGGTTTTGTTAGAGCTCACCCACAGCCATTTTAAGTGCAGATCTCTCTATCCAGTGTTACAGTACGAGATCAGATCTCTACCCAGGTTCAAGGTCCCAGTTCCACACTCACCAGGCACAACCTCCTCAGCCACCAGAGGACCAGCCTGTCACCACTCTGCCTTCCAGCTCCTTCAGAAAAGTGGGGTGGGTATGTTCCAGGTCAGCTATTGCAGCTCATGATCCCAGAACAAAGTGGACACCTAGCACAGTGAGGGAGGAAGCTGAAAGGGAAGAAGTTACTGTTTCCAACTCCCCTCTTTACAGTTGTCTTTTATTGAGTGGATAACATCAAGTATAAAACCTGGAGTGTATGAATACCCATAATTTCTTTCGCAGTGAGCAAATAAACAGTGCAAGCAAACTGGCTCAGACAGTGTCAGTTTCCCACTGCTCCTCTCCCTTCTCCTTCCCCATGAAATGAACAATTTCCCTCGAATGGTGACTTTTAATACAAATGATGTTCTGAAAGTTTTAAAAAAAATTAAACAGCTAGCAGAATTTTAAGAGCTGTTTGGGTTTAGTAATGAAAGGACAATTCTACAGCACACAAAGATTTCCAGGAACTGAAAGCAAATCTGAAAGCCAATAGACAAATGTATGTGTTTTCCATCTGCACTATTTTTAATGTATTACTTTAAATTCCTGTCCAAGCCTTCTAAGAGGGCCCAGAAAAAAAAGAACATTTTCCAGTGTTTTAAATCACTGGAAAGCACACAACTTCTCTCTGTGCTGCATGTACAAGAAAAGCTGCCTCATTTTTTTCCCCAGAGCGCACCTTTTAACTGCATTCATTTCTAGTTGAAGGTTAACTTCTTCCTACATAAACTTTCAGGAAGGAAAGGAATAAAAAGAATAGTACACAGATGTAAAGGTAAAGCCTACAAACATTTATGCATTTGCAAGAGGTGTAAGAACTGGGACTTCTTTACCAGTACCAATAACCACCGAGTCTGCACTTCACATTGTTTTTAAGTACTGAACTTTATTGCAATTCAATAAATGCTTCCATATATAAACCACACACAAGGCCTCGGGTTTTGTATTCCATGAAACAAGTGACAAGTTACACTGAATGGTTATTACAGACACACAAAAGCCAGTGCAGTACAGAACAGTACTACAATCGTAATACGTTTGTAAGATTAAATATATATACATTTTTTTAAAAGCCAAAACCATGGAAGTAATACATTAGTGATTAAATATAAGATTATATAGTCTATAGCAGCTTTTTTTAATATTCAACTACTCTATCATCTAGCAGCAACGTTGTCTAATGACTGTTAGACAGTTTGTATTTTCAATCAGTAGATGTTCTGTTCCGCTGTCTCATACAGACCGTAGAGATCTCTGCTCATCACACCAGCAAGAACAAACACGTTCCTACTTAAAGCCTTACTGATGTTTGTGAGAATAATTACAATAATGCAACTTCAACAACAAAAAAATAAATCACGTGTTAGTTGTCTTGTTCATCTTAGAGAGCATAACACAGCCTGTGTACTTCATTAATATTTTTTTCTCTCCGATACAGACTCTGAACGCATGGAAATTTCCAGGAGGTCTGTCTAATCCAGGCGAAGACATTGGTAAGTCTTAGGGTAACAGGTCAGACGTCAACAGAATCACAAAGACATGAACAGTACTGAAATGCATCGTGACCCACATCACTCCTATGAGTAATCACTTCTTTGAATTAATGCTGAATAGATGAAGTGACGTGATCCCATGACCTTACTGGTAATGGGGTAACACTATGTTCAGGGCAGAGCAGCTTTGTATTTATAACAGTTACCCTTTTCCACAATTTCTTTGGAGCGCTTGAAGCCAGCTTATTTTTTGTACGCTTGTTGGACGTGCTGTAATAGGAGCCAAAAGTGCAGAGGATTAAGGTAATCAGTATATAACCCAAATAAAACTGAAACAGCGAGTGCCCGGCTTGTGCTGGAATCCAGGGCAGCGAGCTCAATGATGTATTGAGCAAGAATTTCCAACTCTCCCTTTTTATGTGCAAAACAGAAATAAATACGCTCGCTTCCTTCCACCCCTGTTCATTTGATTTGTTTAGACCAAGAACTGTGTGGCACAGGAGCAGTAATGCTTCTGTGTTAGAAAACAATGCTGCCGTGAGGAGCCCTGTCACTGCTGCCCAGGGCAGCACGGGCCATGACAACACTGCTGCAGTTCTGCTCGGAGGGGAATGAACAAGGGTGTTTATGAAGAGAGAAAACCATCCTTTTTTTTTTATCTCACCCCTTAAAATTGTGATCCACAGACCGGTTCACTCTGAAGTTAGACTGCAGTTATTCTGTAGGTGTTGTTTTCAAAAGTTACATTTGCCCACTTAATGTAGCCCCACGTCAGTGTTCAGACATGAACATCCTCTGCCAGTAACTCAGAAATGCACAACTCGAAAACGTTGCCCAGAGCAATGCAGCAGCTGTGGCAAACTGGGTACTGAGCCCAGGTTTCCTGCCCATTCTGTACGTAAGAAATACCTACTATTTTTAGCAGTCTCCCTACAACAACGTGCGGAGGGCTGCTATTCCAGTTCATTATTTCAATACATGGAGAAAGTTTCTAATTAGCTGGTTATAGCCAAGTCATGGTTTTCATAGCTCACAAATCACATCAGAATTACTCGCTGGACAATGCAAACACACGTAACAGTGAAATGGATGCATGTTTTGGGAAGAATCCCAAACACCATGCTTGTTCTCTAGCCAGGCTCCCTTTCAGTTCTGGAAGACACCAGAGGGATTTTTGTACCGAGGGAAAAGAATAACCAGGAACACTGGGTAAGCCAGCAGCCATCCCTCAAACAACAGGGCAGGTTGTGGCTGGAGCCTGGATGTAGGTACTGGGAAACACCTGGGAGCAAGTCTCTTACAGCTCTCCTCCTGCCACTACTAAACTATGTAACAACAAAAGTTAGGATTCTCTGCATCACATCATAACATTACAAGATATAAATTAGTGAAGCATAAAATATAAGAGCTTAATTTTACTTTATCCTTACATCAAACCTTACAAACTCAGTCATTCAAGGGACTAAATTTCAAATTACAATTACAAATTGCAGTTGTAATGCTTGAAGACCCTATGATTATACAAAGTGTCAAAATACATGGCTGCCTACTTTGATGAGTACAAATTGACTTGCACATGTAATCTGAATAGTTTCATAATGCAGATTAAGCAAAGTGCACACATTTTTGTATTTTAATATTTCTGAAACTCAAGTCCTAGTGTTTCTTCTAGTTTAACTGTCATATATTTTATATATATATAGATACACATTTAAATAAAAGGGAAACAGAAAAAGGCACTTTATCTAAAAGCAAAGCTCAAAGCTTAAATGAAATCCTTAATTACTTCATTTTTCGTACCATAGCCTGCCTCAGCATTCCTCATGTTGTCAGTTAACTTCTTTGACCACTTTTGTGTAATACAGCCCCTTTCCTAATAATAAAACCACTATTTTAAACCAGAGGACCGCGGAGGCCTCTCTGAGCAATGCAAAACGCAGTCTCTCCAAGGGTCAGTAATGGTGAACGAGTGTCCTTCCCCGTGTACTTCTTTCCCATATGCAGTAGCCTTTTAGCCAATTAATACTGCAGTAAAGTCACAAACACACACGTCCTGCAGGCACCACGTATTAACAAGTCTCCAATCCCACAAAGACCTTTATATACTTGGTGCAAACCTTCCACAGCTCGTTGCGTTGCAGGAAGTTAAGCTGAAGCAGAAGTACGTGCAGAATCAGGGCCATTAGCATACAGCTGTTTGGCTTCTGCTGGATAAATTATTTTTTTTATATATTGCCAGCTATTGCATGTCCTGATGTTATTTCCAATATCTGAAACTACCCCTAAAATGCCTGCCTTGTTCACCTCTGACACGTCGATATGCAAGCTTCCACGGGGAGGCAAATCTCTGCAAGGTCTTGTAAAATGCATTTTGCTTCTGAAAGTAAGCCAACACACACATTCCTTACTCAAAATGAACTTACTGAAGCAGGTAACATTGCAAAGCAGCTATATGCATTTACCACTCAAACAAGACTGAGTTTACCTAGATTTGGAAACAGCTCGTATTTTACCTACCAGCAGTTACCCCAGGCAAGCAGGATCTGACTTAACTACAATGAAACTGCAAAATCTGGGGGAATAAGTGGAGTATCAAAAATCTCGTTTGGGCTCTTCTATTTAAGTTACTATTCAAGTGAAAAACCTTCTCTTGGAGAGTGCTGGCTAGGTGGGTAATTCTCTGGCTGTAATTGGAGTACACAGACCCTCTCTAGACCCTTGAAGTCATGGCTGCTTTTGTAATGAGGAACATGAACACTTACACTGCTTTGGTTGATGCACACAAAATGTACACCTGCAGCAAGGATGCAGCATGTTTTCCTCAAGAACAGGCAACGTGCTGGACTGGTATTACAGCATATTTCAAATGTCACTAGACACTCAAGATACACTTTGAAAAGGACTTAGTGCAAACTTTCTGCAAAGGATAGCTTTACTCATTTTGTTACACCTTGCGGCAAAGTGCAAGAAAACCAAGTGATTCGATGGAGTGATCCAACATACGTACAGGGGTCTGAACCTCAGGGTGGCCAGAGGCAAGGAGAGAGATGGGAGTTAGGATTCAGAGGACTGAAAAGAGGGTGCAACGCTGTCCTGGGTTAAGAGATCAGTGAAGCCAGTGACCATCAGAATGTCCATTTCAAAATCACCCCCTGTACAGTATTACCAAGTTCCTTGCTTTCATCATTTTGTAGGACGTACACAAGAAAGGCATGTAGCAATTAGTTTTGTTCAGAGACCAAAAACCTAGCTTGTTCTTGTGTCCAAACAAACAGGCTTAAAAGCTGATGAAGCAGAACAGAGAACGCTTTGAGTTAGAAATTTTCCATGATCAAAACGTTCAGTGTGAAGCCATTCTTATATGTACTGCAGGGATCACTCTTTCCACCTAGGAGACACAGCAGTGCGAGAGGTTTTCGAAGAGACCGGCATTAGGTCGGAGTTCAAGTCCATCCTCAGCATCAGACAGCAGCATGAACACCCTGGAGCCTTTGGGAAGTCAGACATGTACATCATCTGTCGCTTGGAGCCCTCCTCCTTCGACATCAGCTTCTGCCAGCAGGAGTGCCTGAGGTGTGAGTGGATGGACCTCGATGAGCTTGCCAGAACAAAGCACGCTACTCCCATCACCAGCAATGTAGCAAAACTCTTACTGTACGGCTATCGGGAAGGGTTTGATAAGATTGATATAACCATGAGAGAGTTCCCAGCTGTCTACACAGGCCTCTTCTACAAACTGTACCACAGAGAGCTGCCCAAGTCCTACAGAAACATTACATGATAGCAATACATTTCACATTTCATTATATTAATAATTTAGAAATAATACTGTAGTGTTATTTAGACGATATTAAAATTATCCATGGACTTCTTTTTAGGTAATTATTGGAAAGTAATTATTTACTCTAATAAGCTATAGAGATATAAATTATTTTTAAAGGTAAATACTGCTCTAAGTGTTTTCCTTTACTCTGTAAAGCAAACATAAGGTAAATAAAATAGCTCTACATAGGTATCTAGCAGAAAACAGAGTGTTACTGATCCTGAAAATACATTTTCCAAGTAATTTTACCTCCACACACACTGGCACAATAGGTTTTTAAAGAGCAATACAAAGACAGTATCAAACATTCATGTTTTAATCTTCTATCTGCCAAAGTAGTCAGTATCAGAAAATAACTGGTTATATTTTTTCTGCTTCAGAGAGGCGTAGGAAACTTGATGTCTTTAGTGCAGTGTGGCAGATGTGCTCGGAACCCACTGTGGAAGTCAGCTTTTAGCAGACATGGGAAGAAAAAGGATAGCTTTCTGTCCAGGTCCAGTTTTTGGTCCAGGTTTGTACTGTCCAGTTCTTTTCAGTGCCACATACCAATCGGAGTATTTTCGTGACCGGTAAGTGTTATAGTTATTAGATTCCAAACGCTCAAAAAAGAAACATTCTTCTGTTGCACATTTCTAAAAGGGAAAAAGAAAGGATTACTGATGCCCCATCACAACCAATCAGTTCTTCAGATTCATGGAACTAACTCACCAAGAATGTCAGCAGCACACTTGGTTTTGAAAATTTCACATTAAGCGTTTCATGTTTAAAGAAAGAGTTGTTGTTAAAATACAGTTTTTAACTATAATTCATTTACTGTCTTCAACACAGAGCAAACAGATTCTGGTTTGGTTTCGGTACCTAATTCTTTGTTCTGATCTGAAACTCAGTCGAGCAAATCAAGAGCCCTGTCCCTTGGCACTTAGCGATAGATCCTGACTCCCAAGCTCAGCAGTTTGGCCATCTCATCCTAGGTTAGAATTTAACCAAAAAGAAAAGCAGAGTGTAAGAGAAAAGGGAGTATTTCCCTTGCCTTCCTCAAACCAACCTTTTCATCAGTTAAGAAAAATAGTTTGGCATAGTTCCAGCCTTTGCCTGCTCTTTTCTAATGTTGAGGTTTAACTCTCCTAAAGCTAATTCAAGTCTGTATTTACAGCACTCTGAAACAGTGGCAACCCTGCCCCTGTTCAAGATTGTTTAAGACTCAAAACTTTTGAAATAATTTTAAGAAAAGATCAAGCCTGGCAAAGAGGTCTATTCCATGCAGAAACCAGGCACACTCTACTAGTGTTCAGAAGTAGATCTGCAAATTATTCTGCTTCTGGAAATAAGTCTTCAAAACCAACTCCACCTACATGGAATTAACATGCCTTCACAGCTACACAACACATAAAAGTTGAGCTGTGGAGCTCCTTATCTAAAGTTAAGATTTCCTCCAGCTTACATGGATTCAAGTCACTTTTGGACAAGTTCATGGAAAAGAAATTCACTGAAATTTACTAAATAGGTAAAAACCATTCTTGACTGAGAAGGCCCCAAAGTTGGGATCGGCTGGAGGCTGGGAGACCAATACCAGGGATTTACTACATCTGTCTTTTCTTACACGCCGTGTTTGACCACCATCAAATACAAGATACTCCACTGGATATCTAGCCCTCAAAAGGTAAGCCTGCCAACCAACACAGCATGATGAACTTTCTCCCACATATCTCTGCAGACAGCAGAAACCACTGCTCCCTCGGGGTGACCAGACTGAAGATAAAAGTCTTCATTTTCAAATGATCTCGCTCCTGTCAGTTAGATCACGTAAGGCAGACATTATCTACTGCAAGACTTGAACCCACAAATTTTCCTGGATAGCTACTATTGCCTGGGGCACTTGAAACACACCAGCTGAACTATGACTGGTATTTATAGCTGCTCAGAGTCAACAGAGAACAGGAAAGTGTATTCATTTTCTGAAATCCACCACCAAGAAACCATATGGCTCCTCTGTATTGAAAACATGAGAAGACATACAAACCGCTTACAGTAAGAAGGCACTTTCTTTTCATACAAACCATCTGTCAGTCCAGTCATACTTACCCAGGAAACTCTGGGAATGCCAGAGGGGGAGAAAAGCTGGTCATTAAAAAGAAAGCACATAAAATCTTGGAGAGAAGATGGGGAACATGAAGCAATTCCCTAAATAAGCAGGTTACTACTCTGTTACAATCTGCTGTTAATATTAATGAATTTATAAAGTATCCAACTAGAACTAAAAAGTGAGCTTGGAACAACTAGATGTCATACAGTATGCATGAACACACACAAGAAAAGAGTAACTCCTCATATACGCCAAGTTTCTGTAGCTACAAGCAATGGAATCACTCAGATGCAGTCTGGCATGAAGTGATCTGTCTCCAAACATATCTCAAAATAGAAGGTTATTTCCTCCACTTCAGCCATTTTCAGATATGAATTTTGGTTTCTAAGGAAAAGAACTTACAAGAGAAATTCCATATGCAATTTCTCATTTCTGTAACTCGTATTTTTACATTTCAAATAGCAGAAATCACATTAACAATTTTCCTATGATCTGTATTTTAAGTAAACTTTCTCAAGATAAATCATATTTTAATGCCTTTGATTGCAGCACTGTGAAAACAGATGGATTCATCATCTCAAGCCACAGATCCAAGCCTGAAAGGCATTACAACAGCCTTAAGAGGGCACAGAAACCATATAAAGAAAAGCAGCATTTAAGAACAAAAACAAACTTTAAGCAGAGTTTAGGCAAGTTCAGTACAATCGCCTGGCCCAGCCTCAACCTCTGCTGGGAAGGAAGTGGCTTCCAGTGCACCCAGGGTGAATTTAAGCGGCCACTAAAAACCCCACGTACAAACAAGAGGCCAATTTGCATGATCCCCTCTCCTACGCACTAAATCCACAACGTAAACACAATCACAACTCAAAGAAATGCACTGGTTTTATTTCACCTCCCTTGTATCTCTGAGGTCTAAAAAGCAAACCAGATTAAACTCCTCAAACAGATTTTCAGGCAATTTATGGGTGTTATAAAAATAATTTTAATTATAAAATTAAATTATTATATTTTAATTATAAAATAAAATTAAATTTATAAAATAATTTTAAAAGGGTGAAAAAAGAAAGCTAAATTACAAAAACATATTTTTATTAACATTCATAAAGGTATTTTGAAAGGTGCCACGTGATTCACTCTGCACACTCAAGTCCTTATTTCTCCACAAAGCACACGTGGTACCAGTGCTTTCATACAGTGTATTGCCAATGTAAATATTTTGACATAAAAGTGAACATTTAGGTGACAGATGATAGTTCAGGCTTCACACACTATGCATTCCCTAACATCTGCCAGCGGCGACATTTCGGAAGCCAGGCTGCTGTCCAGCAGAGGCGGGATGCCGGCCACAGCACCGTGAACCTCGGCCCCTGGAAAAACCCTGGATATCAGTGTTGGTTTTGGAGACAGGTGGGTCTAGGCTGCATTCAAAGGGGTGAGCTGGCAGCGAAAGCTTTCACTACACATCATGAAACACCTGAACCCTACAGCCCTCATGAAAAGGATAAGGGAAGGGAGAACACTTGGGGTGGTGGTGGGGAGCAAGTGCCACTCGGCGCCTGCCCTGCCAACAGTCAGTGATTTGTCTGCTGCCAAGCACGACCTCCATCCAGAAGAAGTCTGAGCAGCTGAACAAAATGCCGAGCAGAGTTTTTAACGTTAGCAGTGTTGGTCGTAGCTGTGCTTGTGCTACGGTCTGCTGCATGCCACCACTTACAGTAGCCAAACCATAATGACCGCTGAAATCCTCACCGTGATTCACCCAGGGCAGATTAATTGGCCAGAAAAGGCAGCAGCTTCCTGCAACAAAGCTCTTCCTCCCCTCTCTGCACGGCCGAATGCCACCCACTGATTGATTTTTCAGTGCAAACTGCATCTGCCCTAGTACATCATGCCAACTCACTAATCTGGACATTCTGGACTCAGATTAGGATGAAAATTCTTCAAGTTTGTTCATTCTCAAAACTGAAACCGTAGGGTTAACCTGTAACCACCACAGTGGATGGAGGATGACCCGAGAAAGGTGATGATCCTATTTAGCCTTTTCTAACTAGGAAAGGGCCAGGGAATGAAGGTTATTTTCACAAATATTCTTGTACCACAATTTTAATCCCTAATGTCAAAAGAGAAGATTTTCCCTTCAAGTCAAGTTCTTCAGTCTGGCATAACTTGTCCAGTCATAGCGACATAAGCATAACAGAATGCAGCACATCATATTCTTAAATGACAAATTATTTCTTGTGAAATACAAGATTTAGTCAAAAATGCAATTCTTCCTTTCATGGGAAGTTCTGAGAAATTTCTTCATGAATTGAAAAATCAAACACATTTAGTTCCATAAAGTAAAAATAATTCATTATTTTAATTAAACCAGCAAGTCAAAATAAAACAGAAGTTAAATGTTTCCATTTTTCCACTAAAAATCTGATGGAATAGATACATTTCTGCACAAGTATTTTTAGTTAAAAGAGCATTTTCCAAGGGGAGGTTTTGACTGGCTGCATTAATAACCAGCCGTTTCCTCCAGTGACTGAACAGGTAAATATTACCTCTCTCCCACAGTGGAGTCAGTTAGTAAACAGAGCACGAAACTGCTAAATTAAAAACCACATCATCAAGCTTTCAAGACAAGAACACGATCCACTGCACCACCGGGCACATCTCCAGTGTAAGCAGCGGTAACAAAGTACCTACAAAACATCCAACTACATGAAAACCAGGACTTAATAATAATTTGCCAATGTATTTTTGATACATTTATAAAACAAGGACACTATGCAATTAATCCTTGACACTGAAAAGCAATCAAATAAGAAGAAACAAACCCGATGTTCAAAAGGACAGGATAGTACTTGAGTGACTGCTGGATTAGAGAACTAAATAGGTGTTCATAAACTAAAAGTCCATAATGTTTTCATAGAAATAACCAGAGGTTTCAGCAGGTATAACTTCATGCGCACTAATGAAATCACTTCACCACAAAGATTTCCAGCTCATGTTCTTTCAGAGCTCTCACTGAAACACAACACTGCTCAAAGTGAAAAAGAAATGCTTACAAATATTAGGAACAGTTTCATGAATGCGCTTATAGGCAGGAAACAGTGGAGGCAAAACTGGCCACAAACTGTTGGAAGTCATTGTACAGAAATCCTCATGGAAAAAACAGTGCCTGTGCTGCAGAAAATATCATGGAATTGCAGAAGCATTCAAGAACAAAACCTTAAGAGTAGAGAGTTGTCACCCAGAAGGAGCTGCAGGAAGCAGTGTTTGCAGTATAGATGATTCAAGTGATACCAGTTTCCAGAAACAAAGCAAAACAAAACAGATGTTTTGTAAGCTCAAGTGAGAAGCACAAAGTGCCCCAACTTCAGCAGATCTGGAGAGTAATTCTGAGTGAAGGCAGATAATTCCTAAGCACATTGCCCTACAAGAACTACGCAGCTAGAATTGCTGCATACAGCTGCAAGGGAAGCATGCTCCGTAACCAAACCCCACCACACAACAGCAGGCTAGAAATCCACACATAAACACACTCAGTCCAGTGTTTGTAATTTACAAATGGTGCTAAACACCCTATTTTCACCACTCACTGTCACTCAGGGGAAGGAGGGCAATTTGAAAGGAAGCCAAATGCCACCACACCACCACCACAGGAAATTCCCAATTATCCATAATTCCAGAATAGCACAGCGGACTGCTCCTCACATTTTCCTCAACTGAGCTGTCACACAATATTGAGTAAATAATGCTGTAACTTGAAACAGGTTCTTTATTCCCAGGCATGAACCAAACGGGCTCCCTGGAGCCGGAGACACGCGGTGCTGCGGAGCACACCGGGATCCCTGCTCATGTAGAACCGCTCAAGTGTTTTGCTTGCCTCCAGACTAATTTCACTTGGGCAGAGGCAGAACTGAGAGGAATCAGAAGTCATTTCTGCAGCTCTCGGCACAGGTCTTTCATTAGGTTTAGGAATTCCCTTTAACACCTGTTACTGGTGGGGACTTGCACAGAAACTGATTGGGGTTCAAGCTACGAAAGCATCGGGGATTATTTCAAACTAAAATTCTAGTAGGATGCCCTGCAGTGGTACTTCACAAGCACTGAAAGTTTGTCTGCACTGAAGGTTGTAAAAATGGGTGAGAGATTTACAGCGTCTACATCTCACAAACAAAATGAATGTAACCGGCTCTTAAAGTAAAAATCCTTAATCTAAGAGACCATATGAACTTTCAGGGTCTGCTAAACATACTGGCTTTAAAACAATTAAAAATTAAGCTGATACCAATAAAATGCATGGAGTTTAACACTAGTCACATTAGAGACTCGTTACATTTACCTACATTTAATAATGTTTTATTATTTTATCATCATGTTTCCAGAAATGTTTTTATTGCCAGTTTTCTAGTCTGGAAGTAGACATGACCCAAAAAACTGATTGTTTATAAAAAGGAAAATTAGAAAATAATATATACAGATTACGATTAAAAACATAAAAGTCATTTTTTTTTTAAATGGCTTTACTTCCTACTTTAAAGGGGTCTTTACAATCACTTTATGTGAAAGTGGATAAAAGTACTTATGGAGGAAAAAAGGGAGAGATTTCATTTTTCATGTGTTATCATTTCCTTCTATACATTACCACTACTATTTTTCTCAGGCCATTCCAGTTAAATTTTGCAGCTTTTATGTGAGAGCAGATATACCCTTCTCTTCCTAGTTCAGAAGTTGTGCAGAGATAATTTCTCCCAGATAAATCACACACAGAGGAGTTCAGTTAGGTCCTGCTGTAGGAGAGGTTACTCAACAGAGAGAAGAGAGGAGAGGACCTACCAATACTGACACATCTAGGGATAAACAAGAAAAAAATGCTGCTTACCAAGGCCAGCAACCTGCCATCCTCCTTCATAGCCAGAAAGCGATTTGCACTCACGCCTTTGATTGACACCACTCCTCTTTCTTCTGCTTGAAGCTGCAGTTTGACTGCGAACAAAAAAGACAAAACTAAGTTTTCACAGCCATCCACGTTATTTCCGTTCTTGACAGTGAAGGCTGCAGCTTCAAACCTAAAACCCAGGAATGCCTGAGCTTCAGGCTGCAGTGAAGGTAGCAAACTTTTAATCTCTAGCTTTCTGAATCCATTTTTCAACAAAGAAAATGCTTATTATTTGCCTACAGCAGGGGGGTTGGAACTATGATCATTAAGGTTCCTTCCAACCCAAACCATTCCATGATTTATTACAAAGTAAACAGCTATTGGCAAATTGGCAACAATAAGTGTGAGTTATTCTTCTATCTTCACTTCACAACAAAGCAATTTAAACCCCAGAAAATTTCTTGAAGGACCCCTCACAGCATGGTCAATTGCTCATAGAAAATGGGAATTTTTCATGGCAATTTTCTTATGGAGATATTTGTTAATGTTTATAGAACAGTATCGGACATTAAACGCATGCAATTCTGCACAGCTAGATTGTCAGAGAGGCACAAGTCAGGATGATTCAGGATACGGGTCCAATCAGGACCATATCACTCTGTCAATGTTCTAGCAGTTCCCAGCAGAGAAGTATCAATTAGTTTACATCATAATTTCTACAAGTGGTTAAAATAAACAAACAGAAAAAACTGCAAAAGTAGATGGGGATAGCAAAGACACAAGAAATGGTGTTATACAAATTAAGAACACGAAAAGTGGGTTTATACGAATCAATTACTAAAAAAAGAGCCTTTTTTAAAAAAAAATTGTAAGGTGGTATCATATAGCTTTTACCCACTGCCTGTGAATTAGCACAAAACCCCATTTTTTCTAGCCACAAATTACATGCAGCAGTTAGAGTAACACACAGATGTTTTCCCCTTTGCCCGAGGCTTGTTTCAAGCTATAAACCAAAAGAGGCCTCCACCTACATCCAGAAAAGCTGTTTGCTGGGTTTTTTTATTCCCTGATTATTCCTGTCATTGCATGAGGAATGAGAAATGAACCAAGCCTTTAAGTGGTTAAAACAGCAGAGCAGGGAAGCTGCATCTCCACTGCGTTTCAGCCGAACCACTGTAGGAACACCTCAAAGTTCAGGTTTTTCAACCATGAGCTACCCAGGATGAGGAATACCATAATACAAGAAACTACACCAAATACCACAGAAAAGTCCACCAGATACCTTCTACGTGACTTGGGTATTTGCAGCTCAAAAGAAACCTGAACTCTCTGTTGGAGCTGCCATTTTTCTGGAGGAGGAGGAAAAGGAAGCAAAGTTCATGTTGTCCTAAACCTCACAGACAATTCTGTTCTATTCCACCCATCTTTAGAACACCTTCTTCTGAAAATCTGTGATTATTTAAAACATCACTTAAAAAGGGGGAAGGCCCATGCAGCAACTCAAATGAGCTCTCTGGACTGCTTGCAGCCCGACACACAGTGCTTCCTCCTCCCCCTCACAGAAAATACCTGCCCATTCCCTGCAGCTCCATCCCATCAAGCCAGCTCACACCAGCAGTACGATTGCATCTGATTTCTGCTAAAAACATGCACAACCATTTCAGTAACAGCACAACATAAGAAACTGGATCTGCCAGATCCCTGGGTTTTCCTCTATTCTGGATGGCCATTATTTCCAGTGGCCATTACCCTCACATCTGGAGCCATCAGAAGAGAGCACAGATGAAAATGATTTTCCTGTGCAACACTGTGCTTTCATCCACAGTTGCACTGAGCAGGGGTTTTTAAGAGCAGCCATGCTTCCGTCACAGGAAGCAAGATCATTGCAACATAGGCACCAAAACTGAGGAATAATTGAGAAACAGCTTCTCACCTTCTTGGGATGTATAAAGTCAAAGATGACTTTTGCCAAAGGATTACAGCACCAGCAGAAGGAACAAGCAGGATGTTGCAAGCTGCTACTGGTTATGTGTCCATCAGGTGTCTGAACAAAGGATATGATTCATCTGGTGTGGGACTATCAGCGTTTCCAAAAATGAACCAGACTGGAACTTGCCCTCCCTTCTGCTCGCCTCCCAGAAATTATTTTGGGAATTAGTTGAAAACATTTTCTATCTGAACCCACTGTACAGAGATCTGACCATGATAAAAGCCCAGCTAGAGGAGCCGACGGCTGTGCTCCACTCCCTGAGAAGTGCAAGTTTGGTGGGCAATACTGGTACGTGCCATCTCAGACACGAGCTCCTTTCACCTACCTGCTTTTGTGGAGTACATATTTTTTCTGTGCCATGATGCAGTTTTAAAAAGCCTGACCTTTTAAACCACCAGAATAAACGCTCAGAAGTTACCGTAAATTCTTGAGCAGGAGCGTCTCTTGAAATTCAGAGTTGCTGCTAATTTGGCTTTGTGTTGAGGGGAAAAAGAGATTTGTACAACACAAATGAAAACTTTCTTGGTTTACTTCTGTTGTTCCTAAAAACATGACTGAAGGAACTCCAACAATAAGAATACCAGGAACATGAAACCTTTAGGATAATTGCTGCAAACCTTTTTTTAGGCATTAAAATTATTTCATCTTATTTTTCCCTAGATACAGACATGAGTAAGAGTTGCTCATAAATCCACTCATTTGTATGCACAACTGAACCCATATTAATACAAATGCTGCACTCTAAAGAAGATTAAAATGATTTCTTAGGAATTATGCCATTTTGCACAAAGAAAAATAAAAACCTCTCATAACTCACTAATAACTCCAGACTTCCCAGGAATACAGGAGCCTCTGTAGCTGTAAAAAGTTAGGTGAAATGTTTAATTTGATCCCAGAATCAAGTATCCAAAGTACAGCCCTCCCAATCAAGCCAAAATCAGACTTACCAACTGCTTCAAAAACCTTCAGAGCAACTTGCCCTCTGGGGAAGCAGGAATGTGGAGAAGTGCTCCAGGGCAGGGACTGGGGGAAATGGACTTTTGAGATGTGCCCAAGCACACAGCTTTCACCGCACACTTAACAAGAAACAGCTGTGTGAAACAGCTAAAAAGTAGTATTAATTACTGCAGCATGGAATTATTGTGCTTCATGACCTTCTCTTGACAAAAAAAAGCACACCAGCTCCTACAGCATCGTACCGGGCCAGAAGTTCAGATTCTGTAAAAACAAACTTTCAGTAAAGGTTTGTAAGGCCTGTAAAAATACTTGTATAGTTTGGAGAAGCTTGTGAAAAGTTTTACTCTTTAAAAAGGAGAAAAAAAAACAAAAGAAAAAATTTCCCTGCAGGGTTTGAAAAGCATTGCAGGACTGAAAGCCCCAAAAGCAAAGTCGGCTTCACTGGATTTTCCTCTTCAACTCGAAAAACACATGAATAAACAGAGCCAGAATGGTACTGCAAGTCCTCCAGGCTTCAGCATTATTTTATGGTTTCATTAATGTGAGGGAAGTATTTGCCCCAGTGTTATACTGATCTGGAGAAGCCAAAATACAATACAGCCTCACTAATCAAACACGCGTGGGCCATTCAATCATCACCAGAAGCAAGAATTTTAGATTCAGCTCAATGCAACTTGGTACCATTGGTCATGAGAGAAATACAGCGCTTGACACAGATGATCCGTATCTTCTGCAGCCTTTAGGTTACCAATAGCAACAGTTCAGACACGGGCCATCCTTTCAGATCTACTCATAACACTCACTTTCAGCATACTCAAATCTCAGAACCAGATCCATGGAAGTTTAGCTAATTAAGAAGTCCGGAATCTAAAACAAGTAGCACAGACTGTTGTAAAACAGCTAATTAATGAACCGTGGGCCAAAAAAGGCACATTTTCCCAGTTATTCTGGCAGTGCTTTGGGAGGGCCCAGCACAGCAGTGAGTTATTTCACTGTTCATTCATAGCATGCCCTTTGATTTGTGATGAACGCCAAGTGCGAGGCCATGGGCGACGACTGCTGGTTTTGGGACAACAGGGAACTCAGCACGCTGAGCAAACATCTTAAGGACTGAGGCTAAGTCATCACAAAGTTATGAAATAAAAAACATCCTATCCCAATTACAATCTATGCGACCTTTATGTGCTGACAACTAAAAAGGACTCGGTAAATTTACTACTACTACTACTAAGACTTTCTTTTGCATCTCTTCATAGTAAGCCGAAGTTATGACCATCTTCCCTTCTTCTCCCAAGTAAGAAGAAATGAAGTGCAAGACACACAAATTTAATCTCATGCCAGGGTGGAAACCCTGAGGAAGAAGGATAAAGTTTTGTCTTTGGGAAGATATAAAAAGGCTTAGAAAACATGAATGGAATAAAGTTAAGGCGCTGAACAATAATTCAGGAGATGGATTTAAAACCTTCCCCTGACACAAACTTCTAATACTGTAAGATAAAATTATAAAGGTATCCTAAATAAAACTCTCCTTTGGGCCATTTCCTTGTCCTGTATTCAGCACAATCACAAACCTGTTACCTGAACCTGTTAACAAAATTTTATTATGGGTCCTGAGATATTTTTTTCAGTCATTATGTTATGATAATGAGTTTTTCCTCAAATCTTGCAAAAGGATTCCCCTTCCAAAAAAATCACACGCTATTTGCCACCCTCCTGAACTGCAAAGTGCTTTCCACAGGCAGCCTGCGTCCAACTCCTGTCTCCAGCTGCTGAGGGTGGTGCATCCCCTTACCAGAACACAGGAATTCTGCATCTTACAGCAGCCGAGCTGGGAGAGCTCACCGAGTCCCAGCTCTTCCACCAGGGCTGTGGCAGTCTCTGCATCTCAACACGACAGTCGAAACAGAGAACATCAATGGCTTGTCAGTAGTTTTTCACAGCAAAGTTGGTGAATCATAGCTGAGTCAAAACAAAGGCAAACTAAATCCTGCAAAAAGTTTGACCATGTTCATTTTTGACAGGATCTGCAAAAGGAGCCCTAACTCAGCACCTCGCTGTCTGAGCAAGAGCTATCCCTGAAGACTTGTATGTACCTGTATCTAAATATCTATACAGCCTTCTAAAGCTGTACGGGTTATCTAATACTCAATCCCCAGATTTTATTTTGCAGTCATATGTCTTCTTGCTTGCAATACCACTTACATCTCTGTACGGCAGATTATCCAAACAGCAACATTTACCTAAGGAGATGATCATTAACTAGGAAGACACATCACTCTGGATGTAGTTTGAGTGAACCTACTGTGTCTTGCAGTAGTATAAAAAAGGACAGGGGGGATATTTTTTCTTTGCAATACATAGAAGTTGTGTTAAGAATATGTATTCGCTGATGTTTTGGCTGAAGAACAATATGAGCTACAGCCTAACCTGAATCTCTGCTGAAACCAGTAAAATTTGTTGCATTAAAGGATGTTCAACCACACTGCAACGTGCAGCAAAATGCCTGGCAGAGAGTTTTCCCCAGCTCCCACTACACACAGCCCCTCCTGGACAAAACCAGCTGTTCTGTATGGATACACACAAATGATCACACAAGATGAACCTGGGTTTTGCTGCCAGCTTCCCTCCCAATGACACAAGAAATGCACAGAGTCTTACCAGAGCCCAAAAGGCAGAATGACTATTCATGCAGTCCTTTCCCTTTTTGTTTTAATTTACAGTTTACAGATCCAGTTTCTCCAAGACCACTCCCTGACGTATACGTTAAACAAGATCAAGACTTTTGGGTTTGTTTTTTTCTTTAGATCCTGTGACACATTCAACACGGACGAAACCCTGACCGCAGGGATGTGCTGGCCGCCAGCAGAGCTCTGCAGGATTTCCGCTCCCGCTCACACCATCGGACTGTGGACATAAAGTTACAGCTACACATACATGACTATCCCTCTTTCACAGGGTATATGGTCAGGACAGATCTACAAGTTGCAGGTTAAACTAGCCAGCACATACGAGAGAGTTACAAACGGGCATTTATTTCACAACTCGGAGAGACCTTTCTAAGAATATGGGAGTTGAGAAGTGGTGTTTAATAGCATTGTGGTTGGCAAGGTTTCGGAATTCTGCTATGAGCTGGATCTTCCCCATCTTTTCTTAAGGAGCTCAGAAAAGCATTTCCAGTGCAGTTTGGCATACACCAGTGGAGAAAAGAATTTTATGGACAAGTAGCACATTACGGACAGAAAAGATGCTGGCAAATGCAGAGAACACAGAAAATGTGTACATTTTCCAAAAGTTCTTTTATTGCCCTGAGCACTAGAACTGAACAATTATGTGTATATTGAAAACTCAAAAGTCCTTTTACAGTTCTCCCAACCCAGCAAACCTTTTGTAATGGCCCAGACCAAATAACACTGCACTAACTCAAAAGGTCCCAAATGGTTTCATTGCTCTGCATCACAAAGGGTTCGGCCAAAAACTCCTACATAATTGGTTTATTTGGAAGACCTTGGCAAAATCTAGCAACTTAATACTTTAGAGAAAGAAAGCTGCACATCTTGGAAGTTACTCACTGCTGAGCTCTCACACACCCCCAGGCAGACAGCTGCTGGCAGCAGCAGAGGAGCGGTGCCACCAGCCTCCCGTATCCCCAGCCCTTGGTCAGGGGCAACCAGCGTGCACAAAGCCATGTGCTGTTATTTTACTCACAGCAGCTGCATTGGCCAGCATGTTCTGGGGCAGGAGTATGCCACAGTATCACTAAAAAAGAGGGAAAGCAAAGGTCATAGTGGAGAAAGAAAGGGACAGAAACACGTCAGGAAAAAATAAAGATGGACAGAGACACAAAGAGGAAGCAGCAGCGAAGAAAGGGCAGTGTAAGTGTATACAGTACATGAAGGTGCTGTGCTGGAGCACAAGGCAAGCCCCCACACCTCAAGGGGGTGGAATTTGAGATGTATTGGCCAAACGGATTCATAAAATCCCCATTTTCCTCCTCTTCCACAAGGAAATGAGAAATGTAACCACTACATCAGAGAAACTAAACATGGGCTTTGGATACACTTACACCACAAATAAAGGTATGACTAAAGCCTAAGCTGTACTTCCACTATAAAGATCCCTACAAACAGACTTCAGTGTGGAGTAAAACCATGAGTAACCAGCCACAGCCTCAGAACCACACATTCAGGTCTGAAGGACCCTATCTACTCCAGTCTCCTGCTCAAAGGTCTCCATCACTTCCCAGTGAAAACCCTGCCGCCACATTTTTGCTACTGACCACACAACCTGGATATCCACTTCCAGTACCTCCACCCTTCCCTGCAGGACCCCAGACGCTGCCCTGCACACCCCCAGATGAGATGCCAAAATCCTTACGCTGCCTACAGCCTGCACACACAGCTCTTTGCTGCTCTGCCCCTCACTTAAATACCCTTTGTAAGGCAGCAGGAAAGAGAAATGTGTTTCAGGACTGCAACACCACTACTGACACCCTGCAAGAACAGATGGGAGATAGAACATTTTACCAGGAGGACTCTGGGCCCAAAACACTGATCGGTCAATGCTCCAAGAGGTTATCTGGACTTTGTGGACATCTCAACAGCAAACACATGCCGTATGCAGACACAGCAACTAACAGAGCGGCTTAGGGACCCTGGAAGGAGCAATCTGAGCCCGTTTCAGCCCACGTTTTCACCAACATGCAGTCACTTTATTTGAACTAAAAAGGTCATCAGTAAAACACCTCTCGCTCAGTTTCCAAGAAGGGAGGGTTTCTGTACCCCATGAAAAACCCCAGGCTGCACGTCCCTGGATCAATGACTAGCGTTACTACAGTCTCTGCTGTGGAAAAGCTAAACCCAAGCCAAAGGCTCAGGGCCCATCTCCAACATATTTGCAGAGGCCCTGTAAGGAAAACCCTTCCATGAGGCCCCTGAATGACACCACGGTGAAGCTATTGCGCCAGCTCCTCATCACTCGTCCTCCTGCACCTCCGTGCCCACAGCAAAGAACAACACAGCAGCTATTTTGCAGTCTCACTGCTACAGAGGTACATCACCTCTGGAGGGAATAAGTATCAGAAATGCAAGGAAAAAGAAAAGGGGGGGGGGAGGGAGAATCAACATTTTGCTAACTGCAGCACCCTACGACCCAATTCCCACTGCTGCATATTCCATGGCTGAAGCTGGCTGATTCCTTCATGCTTGGGAGCAATGTCTATTCCCAGCCAGGTGTCCAAACCAGACACACAGAGTCGGGTGTCCTTGCTCCACACCTAACATAATAAACCCTCCCAAACCCAAGGGCTAGTTCATCGCAGACAGACGTGCGTGTACACGCACACAGATTAAACACCCCCGGTTTGGCATTTCCAGAGCCGAAGCTGCCGGCTGGGTCCAATCCAAACCCCATCCCGTGAGCTGGTGCTGCCTACTCTAACTTATCTCTAGGAATTAGAAATATCCTTGGCTCACTCTCTCCCACCCCAACACTTTTTGATGCCCCTTTCTCAAAGACACATTAAGCACATATCTTCCACGAACTGATAAGTTTCACGTTGACATTCAAGGCATCTCCAGTCTTGAGACTGCAAACACAAACCCAACTCTGTTCACTTGCAAATGCTCCTTGTAGAACAACCATGACACTGCTGAAGCACATGCTGCAGAAAGCCTGCAGCACGCATGGGGGAGAAAGGAGAAACAGATACAAAAAACAGCAAGCAAACCTTTGCAGAACAGGTGGTCTTTTAATAAACAAAAACCACAGAATGGCAACAAAAACAATGAAGCAAATGAGGTGTCGCACTGAGAAACAGTGAGTCACACTCCATACAAAGGCACATTTATTTGCTTTGCATGACAACATTCTAAGTGTATCTTTTTCCTTCTTGCCAGCCAGAGGCATAAAACCACGCACAGACAGACCTAAGGTCTTCAAAATGTAAACATCTACAACAAAAATACACAGTTCGGAAATATGAACACTTCCAAAAGTTCCGGTTACACTTCAGAGTAAATCCAACACTTCAAACAATAATAACCCATGTAACCTTTTAAGTATCAGCCCACTAACACAGTCTACCACATAACATGGGCATTCACAATGTTAAGAGTTTTCATCTTTTTAAGTAGCACAAATACTCTATACAATGAAAAACATTTCCTTGTTCAGGTTCTCTATGTATTCTCACTCATATCTTAACCTTAATTCATACAGATACCCTACTTCCCCTAGCATACACCTTTCATACTGGGAATTCTCCCCAGGAAACACTGATTGTCAAGTACATCGCACCCTCAGGTGTTCCCTATAAATTTCACATAAAGGACAGTGAAGTCACCCTGCAGAAGAACAATTTCAGCACACTATGTGTAAAATACACACAATAACATTGCTCCATTTCACCCAGCTTACAAAAACTGGCTGATCAAACTTCATCAAGCCCTTTAAAAGTTAAAAGCACTGGAGTTTCTGTATCCAGCTTACAAAACAAAACTTGGGTATAACAGCAATTGCTTGGCATTACGTGAGGATTTCAAATGCCAGACACTGGGAGTACATCACCATGTAAAATTCTTCCAAATATCAACAGTGTGGCAGCTCGGCAGTCTCCTTGTCACTGCAGGTGAGCTGACTGCATCATTCCAAGTCAAGAGGGCAAAACCAAGCAGAAAAACATTACCAACTTTAACAGAGAAGAACTTTATTCATTACTGGGCACAGGTAATAAAGCCTGGTCTCCAAGCTACCAATACCTTTACCCCAAATTCTTGATTTAGGACAACGTTTGAGGGTTTCCTTATCAAAATGTATGTTCACACATGGTTTTTAGAACTTTTCCCACAGGGCTTTTCTTAACAAAGGTGAGGTAACCCAATATGCTCCTTTCAACATTTGCTATTCACTAAAGCACCTGCAGAATAACCCCTCCCAGCTGTTCAGCTTTAAAGCAAAGCTGGTGCAAGCATTCAGCAAACGTAAGGATGTCACTAACATCAGAAAATGCACCCAGAGCTTGCAGAATTTCAGCTCGTTATGTTTACCACACGTTCACTCTTTGTAACTATGACTTGGTTTTCACCTGCAGCTAAAGAAACACGCATAAAAACAGGGACAACCTGAGACAAGTCCGAGAACATCACTTCAGAAGACAGAGAAGGCAAAATGTATCATGCTCCTTCTTCAGGTACAGCTCGCACAACAACTGTTCAGTAGCACACAGTATTTTAGGGCTGTAACTGATGTCAGAGCAGTAACAAACTGGATGAGATGAAAGGAAAAGGCTGGCAGAGCAGCGGTGAGAAACTGCCAACCCATAGGCTTAATAAACCCCAGTGTCCCAGATGGGAAGGAAAAGCTGGATTTTAGAAATGCTGAGAAGAATCAGCAGACTGGATTTCAAGAGGAGCAGAGTGGTGCAAGAGGAACTGCGTCAGGCACCCAGGGTGCCAGGGAGATGGCACAGGAGACAGGAGGAGGAAGTAACAAGCTGATAGGGAGGAGTTCCTATGAATTAAATTGCCATTCAGAGACTTTCCTTCAAATATGTGGGTGACACTCTTCACTTTTACAGCCCCCTGTGATCACTGGAGGCAGACAGAACACATCGTGGGACCCAGCCTGTTCTGGGGAGAACTTGGGTCTGCAGGACCACAGAGGGAAGGGTCGGGCTGTAGTCACTTCCCCGGCTTCCAGCTCTCCAAACAAAAATCCACTGCTTACTCTGAACACCTCCGAGCCAACCTAAGAATGCACACGAGCACTCTCCTGACAACAAGAGAGAGACCTTAGGATCTGCAGCTTGGAAGAACCTACTTGTCTATCTCCTGCTTCAGCCAGACCAGTGCTAGCACTCACTGTGCTGGTTTAAGGTTATTTGCTGGTTTAAATCCCCACGCTGCTCCACACTTCACTGCAAGAACATGCTCCCAAAGCATGCCATGGCCATGAACACCAGCAATCACACTGCCCTGCCTTACCCCACACCAGATCAGCAGGCAGGCAGACCCCTCTCACTCCTAACAGCATTTTCTCCTAATGCAATATCACACAGATAATACTGATCCGTGTTACTAGAGCTTTGTCATTGAAATTCAGCCTTATTTTGAGACACCTTGTTCTGCTCTTCAATATCAAACAGTAACACCTTACAATCACTAGTACCAGCTCCAGCACAGGCAGTTAAATGCTCTGGAAGACACTGCTTCTTAAAGCACTGAAGCAAGCAGAAGGCTGGGACTGAAATAAATTAAAACTGCCCATGTGGGACAGTTCTGTAGAGCTCCTCAGCTTTGAGGAACTCCTGCATTTCTAGAGACACAAGCACTGTAGGTCTTTTTCCTCAGTTCTCCTGAATGAACTCCATTACTGTCAGTAAAACATCCATAGTGATTCTGTAAATCTCTGTAAAACCACAAAATGAATCCCTGATACCTACACATTCAGCAGCATGACCAGACACACGTTTAGCTGTTCATCCCAACTGCTGCATTACAGCTGGAGAAACCAAATAATTATATATTCTATACACACTACTTCCCAAAAACTGCTCAGCCTAAGAAGTCTGTGCAGCAGGATGCCCTGATGACTTCCAAACGGAGATGGCAGCTTCTCATCATACATCCTCTACATGGCCCTCACTGGCTGCTTCTCCACACTAAAAAATGCTCTCATCTTTGTACTCATCTGTTGCCACACGTTTCAAGAACACCTAGTGGAATATTGCACAAAACTGCTCTACAGGTATGGTTCTCTGCATCCAGAAGTCTCAGTCTCACTACAGGTCTTCCCAGAGTTATGGGACTGTATTCTGGACCTAAATGGTCCTAAAATGGCTATTCTAACTTGAAACATAACACAGGTGACAACAGTGACAACTGCATGGACTCTATCTGTTCATCCTCTTTAAGTCAAGGAAGACACTGTATCTTGTCCTGCATTTTAACAGCTGAGATAGTTCAGGATGCTGGGAAAGGGCAGTTCCTGTCCTTTCATCCCACACTCCTACCACATCCCTCACACCAGCTCTGGCACTTTTCTTGACATCTCTGTGAGCTGCTTCAATGCAATAAATCCATCAGAAACTAATGCAGGGGAAGGGAGAGAGAGAGCAAATGCTCTTCTGCCAGTTCAGCAAACCAACCTGTCCCTTTGCTGAACTAAGTGCTAGAAGTGGTTTCAGCTACAGCACAGCTGAGACCAGGGCAAGGAGAGACCACCCCTCTTAGCAGCAGAGACTTGTCCGGTCAGCTGAAGTGCCTGCCCAAAGCATCCCTTGGCCAGTCACCACTGACAACATAACAGGTGATGTTAAAACACAACACTGAGGGGTTCAAGGAGAAGGCAAAAAGGGGACATGGGGATAGAAATGAAACACCTGAGTATTTGTTCCCCAGTCCCCAAAAACACCAAGAAAAAAATATAGCCTGCCAAAAAAATGGTGCCAGTCCCAAAAGGTGCTACAGACATTTCCCCAGAATAGGTGTACCAAGTGCAGAGGGAGATGCTGTGATGCCTATACACCCGAGTACGTTATGGACATCCTTTACCAGCAAAAATAACCACAGAGCTACACCACCACAGAATGCCAACACAACATCTAATGAAACACACCAGCAGGGTACAGGCTGGCAGATGGACACAGGCACTGCCGGCACCAGGTTGGGTCAGACAGAGGAAAGAGCCAAGAAACATTGCAAATATTTTCAAGCTGTATCACAGCTGACATCTATCCTCACTTCTACAAAACAACACCGTGCAGCATTTCATAGCTGTGAGTATCAGGGGTTTGTGACTTGCACATTCCAGCTGGAATCCTAACGATTGCTGGTTTATGAGTTCTGTCCAAGTCTAGTCACAAGATCAAAGGCAAGCTAAGTAGCTCCACAAAACAAGAATACCATCTCCCCACACTGCCACTGCAAATGGCTATGGAGTCTACTCCTACCCTGCTCTTTCCTAGTACCCTTAATATCTTTCTCCTTTGAATCATCGGAGCAATGTGGTTTTCAAGCTCTGAGAGACAAACATGAGTGATAAGTTCACACAGGATCACTCAACTAGACGTGTACCATGACAGTTTGTGCAAGACGACCTCCACCCAACTTTGTAGACATCATCTCATTTATATTCTGGGACGATCGTATCAGGCTCCAGTCAAAATCTGGCCCTACCCTGAACAAACAAATAAAAAACTACATAAGATAATAACCATGAAATGCCACCAGCACTCCAGAGAGTCACCCTTTAAATATTTTTACTGAGAAGTCTGGAGGCAGCAGAAGAAGCAGACAGGAACTCAAGTGTATCCAAATATTGTCACAAAACACACCACTGAAAATGACAAATGACTGCAGTTGCTGTGTTTTGAAATGCATGGTCTCAAACAGATACAACAAAAGCACAGACTATCGATTCTCCGTCGAACAGAAACGCAATCTCTTCACCAACTTTTAAGATTTCACAAGTCATGCCAGAAACATTTCAAATGCCAGCTCCTTTAGACATTCAATTCACAGATTTCATGCGTGGTTTTTTTTCAGTAACTCAAGCGTTCTCAGGATAACCTTTATTTCAAAGATGGATCCCGTTAGGTTATACAGTCCCTTTGGTTTTACCAGGTAATTGCACTAAACGTGCTGCCACCGACAGCCAAAAAGCTCCAGTGGTTCTAGGGTTATTAGCCAGGTTAGTACAACAGATCAACCTCTCGAGTATTTTGAAACAACAGATGGCCACTGACCCCAGGGCAACGCTCCCACAAGTGCTAAAAACTGCAATAATCACAATACAAATTTCAGTCTTCTCTTGTTCACATCAGAATTTATGGATGGACCCATGGATTTAGGTCAAACTGCTTGAACAAATGAGGAAATATCAGAAAATATTTTTCTGAGGAATAAAAAGTAAGAAAAAAGTAAAAAAGTATTCAGCTTGGAGAAAAACTTCCAAAGAAACTCTTATTACATGTTTCACTTCAGTGTGATAACAACTTTCATTATATAGAAACCACTGAATGATTATTTTTTAAAACTGCTTGCCATATCTGTAATCCAAGGGAGTTGGGAAGAGCTCACAGAAACGTCACTGAAAAGATTATGATTTAAAAATTCAGGTTGAGACATTGATTAACAGGCAATTAAACAGAATTCTGCTCAAAAAACTGCAATGCAACAGGTCCCCTTTCTTTCAGAAAATAAGAGTGTGTGTTCTCTGGAAGCTGAACACGAGAAGAGGAAATTTTTCTGGGGTTTATCTTCAAGCATCTTTTGAACCTTGTGACTGTGCATTCTACTGCCAAAACGAGCGCTACATCTCTTCTTGCCCAGTCAACTGCCCGAAGTGCAACAGCCACTTCTCATGCTTGTGTTACACAACACAGAACCTGAACTTGCTTTTATTACAGAAGATTAATCTGAACAACTTCTAAAGCTCTTTAGTAATACACACCAAACAAAAAGTAAGAAAAGGAGAGAGGAAAAACCCTAACCCCCATGCTCTGACTAACTGCAATCCAGTCTCTTCATCCAGCACATCAAAAAGAAATCATGTCACAAAAAAACATTGCTAACATAACGTAAACCTTCTGTTAGAGGCTTCTAAAATATATCTCCACCACAGGATCAAGTTTTGATTAGCATTAGCTGCACAAATGGCATGCCTTTATTAGCCAAAGAAAAGCCACTGGCAGCCACCTGCTCTCATTTGCTTGATGAGCAATGCAGGAACACGCGGCTCCATTTTATCAGGATGACAAACATCCCAGAGTCCTCACTCTGGCTTCACTAAATGTCATACACGTGTCACTGCAGTTTTTATGAGAAGTTGTAACCTACCCACATCAGGGGGTCATAAAGGCAGCTTGTGCAAGAATCTGTATTTACATGACTATCTCCATTCCACTGTCTACTGTCAAACTACTACATGTTACCTGCATTTATCTTATTCATCCAGCCATGGCTGTGCAACGGCCAAGCAAGGGTTGGACTGTTTTCTTCTGTAAACAAGAATATGTCAGTACCTACAAGTGCTCCTGATTTCTAAAGCCTGGGAGAAGATTTAAGGACTAAATCCTGCCCTCTAGTGTACCTGTGGGTGTTGGTGCCCTGGGAGCCTTCCACACTCTTCTTCCAACAGCCCTTTCCACACCAGGTGGAAAACAGCTGGGAGAAACAGGACAGTTAATTGCCCACTGGAGACATCTCCTATGTGCCATGCTCCATCTTCAGAGCGGCCCCACTACCCGGTCACACACCTTCGGGGTGGGTAAGACTCACTAAAATCTGGGTAAGAGGATTAGTAGACATGATAACAGAGAGCATCATCCCCTGAAGAGCACCGTCCCGCAGCGTGCCCAGCACACACAGGCAATTTAATTAACTTGCCCTGTGGGACCGTGCAGAAAACAGTATGACAGTGTTTGTGTGACAAAATAAGCAAAAGTCACAAAGGAAAAACATTTTTGCACAGGAGATCTCTGCTACCTCATTCCCTGAAACAGCTGCACCTGAGAGCCAGGAAGAATTTCTGTGTTGACTATGTCGCAAAGCACTAGTGCTTGGCAAACCAGTCAAGGTCCGTGTGACAGAGCAAGTAAAGCAAAAGGAGTCCATTTTCAGAAGGACCTGGGTATAAGCAATACATTGGTACAGTTACAGCCAGTTTGGGTTTATTTAAAAAAAAAAGTCAACTCTCACCCAGTGTTAAAATTTGGAACAGGATGCCCTGTTATCAGCTCCAGCCATATCTGTGCAACACCAAAATGGGAGAGGAGATCTTCCGAGTCACAAATAACTTAGGCAACTACAAAAACTAAGCACCAGGTACCGAACCTTCATACTAAACACTTCTTTACACTTGCTCAAGTTTTCTTTCTGAGGATCACAGTTCTCTTCCATTTGCACGAACAGGTTTCTATCTTCTCGGCTAAGCTGGTACACTCTAGAAGTCTGAACATACTTCAATACAGTCCTTTTACATTACATTTACAGTATAACCATTTAAAAGCTGTGTATGATATACGTAAAAATCCTAACATTAACAACTACTTATGAAAGGAATTTTCTTAAGAAGAAATTTTCCTGGACCAATATTACCCTATTTTATATTTTCTTCAGATATTTGTGGAAGACTGGTCAGGTACCAAGTAGGAAGAAGGTATTTCAGACACCTGCAGGTTTGATAGAAGCTCGTGCTGCTGAATCCTTTCCGAGTGACAGGCTGGAGCCTTGTCACTTCATTAATGAGCAGACGAGAATGGCTCAGGATTCCTTGGACGCCTTGGTCTATGCACACCATGAAATAAAGCTGCTTGAGAAATTACGGAAATATATAAATGCCAACCACTCCTCGGTGAGGGAAACTGTGAAGAGAACCAGCTGTGCTATTAGCAGTTTTTTAAAATGGATGGGTAAGGGTTCCCTTTCCATTCCACTCGCTTCTCCCCTTCACTGGCACCGCAGCCTCTTCAAGACAAACACCTCTGGAGGGTTCCTAAAAGCATTTCCAAAACACTGTGTCCTTTGTATGTTTTCCAGGGCATACGTCAACAGTTGTTGATCAACAACAACAATAATGACAGACGTGTTTTTCGTTTGGCTTTAAACAACAAAACTCCGAGTCCCTTCTGTTTCTTGTTTGTCTGAAATGTACCTCTTACAGGGAAAAAGCCCAACAGCAGTCCCCAGGGTGTGTCCCAACGGGCACTCCACTGAAGTCCCTGCACAGCACACATCAGATGTGGCAATATCCATCACGTAAGACGCATTGTCCTGTTTTTCAGCTGCTATTCCAATCCTCCAGCACACAGGACGTCAATTTCCATCCCCAATTCCACTAATGACACAATTATGAATACACAAAGGTGAATGGGGCGAGTGTAAAATGGTCAAAACTCTGAGTGCATTGACATAAAACAGACCACGCACTCCAAACAAGCCGCCCTTAGTACTGGAGGCACAAGGGGGGAGCAAGACAGGACACGGATAATGGGAATTTGTTTACAGTATTAGAAACATAAGGGGAAAGTAATTTGCCTTCTAAAATAAGAACTTCCTTTAAAAGTAAAAATGAGGATGTGCTAATCAAATGCTATTTTGTATAAATAATGCATAAGAATAGCAACTACCACAAGAATCTCTCCTGACTGTCCTTTAGTAAAATTTCTAACCTCTGCAGCCATTATTTTCTCAAAGCCATCTTACAAAAGCCTTCACTTAAATAACTAATGGTGTTTTTCTTAGTTAAGGTGTATATTTTATTTGCTAATCATTATCAGTCTTCCCACATTGTCCAAGACTTTTTGTCACCGGCCATGCCAGCGTGACCTGCCAGGCATACCACAGGATTTCACAGGGACTTTTCCACAGCACAGCTTTCTCCAGGTCAGAGTTCAGCATCGTGCAGATTCGTATCAGATGACGTACTTACAACAAAGATACTAAGAATGTGAACCATGCAATGCCGTAGCAATGTGCGCCGCTGACGCTCCAAGCACAGACTTCTCTACTTCTCAGAACTAGAGTTCTTCCAGGGGGAGAAATAAAAAGAAAAGAAAACCAAACAAAGAGCACTGCTCTTAAACAAAGGGATTTTCTGAGATGGCCCAAGAGTGCCAAGCTGATGGGTACCCGAGGAGCTTCCCAGCAGCTGACGTTCTGCAGCACAGGGCAGAGGCCACGGCAATCATTTATAACTCGGGTTTTTCATTGCCTGTTGCCACCATTCACTCAAGAAGAAAAGGGATAGGAAAAGAGAAGGGCTTTGGAGAGACAAGTGCTAAAGGAAAGGGGAGAGAATGCTTAGTGATCAGATGGTACTGAAGAAAAAGTGCAGAGACAAAATGGAGAGCCAGAAAGAAATGACAGCAAAAATAAAGCTACAGAGCAAAACAGAGGAACTTGAAAGGGAAAGAGTAAGGCAGTGCCACCACCACCAGACAGAAATTCAAAACATAATTCACTCCTAGGAAAGAAACATGAGAAATCAGTTGAAAAGTTTCTAGCATTGATAAGGCTTAACAGGAAGAGAAAACATGGATTAGACAGACTTGAGAGCATAAAACTAGCACTAGTTTCCACAGCAGAACAATAATAAAGGGGGAGGGGTGTGTGTGATTATAGGGGAGTTCTATGCTGAAGACAACACTGATGGATACCACCACCAGGGAGGGCAGCTGGGCCCAGCCAGGTGAGCACAGAACAGCACACACCACTGTGGGCATTTCTCACCACAAACAGCACAGTCCTGAATGAGGCAAGAACCCGACAGCCATGGCAGTGTCTGCAGACCCAGCTTCAGCCCTGTACATCCCCGACTCACCATCCTCTCCCTCTGCAGCAAATTCCCAGCATGCTTCCATAGCTACTTCTGGGGGCGATGACACGTTTGATGAACATTAGACTTATTTCCTGTAAGAACTCCCACATTTCCCAGATACAAAAGACTCAAGCAAGCTGAATATATTACTGCACGCTTTCCAGCACGGACTTGATCCCGCACAGTAACAAACTCGTATGCATAAAACCCAACCCACTTACCTATATGGCAAATCAACACTTTGCTTCAGGCATCAACACTGACAAATCCACATGCAATGAATTACTGTATTGGCAATAAATATAATTTGTTACTACTCAAATAATATCTACCACGCCTCCCTTTAAACCAGTATCTGAGAAAGGGAAATGCAAATATATAGCACCAAGCCTGAAAGCTTCCTGTAACTTTCCCTAGGAACCCCAGTTGCCTGAATGAAAGATGCTAACTTTCCCAAAATACACTGTTCCACATGTATCTTCAGCCCACCGTATGTACAGCATCTCACGAAGCAGCCTCTGACTGAAGCCCAGCTGGCAATATGGTTACTTGGGAACAGTCTGCCATAGTGTTTCTTTGGAATTACTGGAAAATCTGTTTTGCAAACAGTGAATGTCCCAAGTGGGAAGTAATATTAAGAACCTTTTGTCTGTGCCCTCACTTCCTTCTCCTCTTCATCCTCTGGCTTCAGTCGTGTCTGTGCATCCATCACCCAGAGCACAGGTGCAGTACAGATGAAGAACCCCAGCAGGATGTTTCACCTGCTCTTTATGCCAAGTTGAGGTGCACACGTTGTACAATAACAAACTTTCTCAAACCAGGAATCACTGACACTACCTACCTGACACACAGCTACAAACCTGTTCTGAAGGAAATGCCGCACCGGCATTGCACCAATTGGCCGCTACATCCGTGAAAACTCCATATTGAGTGTTTCCAAAATATTCTGAGGTCTACAGAAAGGTGTTTTGTTCCTGGGACAAAGAGCAGCCTGCGTTTATAACGGCAACCGGCCCGTGCTCCCTGCACAACTGCTCATCACAGACCCTCTTCAGAAAATAAGAACACACCCCGCAGGCTGTGTCCCCAGCTCAGGAGCCTCCTCCTCCTGCCGAAGGTCAGGTACCAGGAGACCAGCTGCTTCTGCTGGAATCCACAGGGTCTGTCTTAGCTGTGTTTTAACCATTCTTAATTAACATTTGTAATAAAATAAATCACAACGCTTTGAGATAAAAAGGCGACTGACGGTGCTGTGTAATAAATCCTGCTGCCTTGAGCAAAGTTACACCTCTGTTCCTAAGAGTACTACTCACCAGGACTTACCCACACTGGGAAGAACCCCAACCTTCCTTCTTTCCACCTTGATGGAACGAGCACGCTTACCACTGCCGTGCCAAGTGTCCCCCGTGTAAGAGCCACACGAAGAGCCCCGGACACCTCCAAGCCCGCAGGCTGAATGCGAAGGCAGAAAGGAGCGTTCGCACCGGGATACCCCCGGCCGCCGGCGCGGTACCCGGCGCGGTCCGGAGGCAGCCTGTGCGAGTAACGAGCGTGTAACGAGCGTGTAACGAGCGCTGCCGCGCTGACGGGCGCTGGTGGCACCCGAGGGCACGCACGTTCGCAGGGGCTCGCCGAGCAAAGGCGCTGCCCGCCCGGGACACTCACTGTGGGGATCGCTCTTCTCCCGGACGCCGTCCACCCGGCCGTCGGGGTTGATGCGCAGGAAGAAGCCGCCGTTCTTGCAGTAGAGCCGCTTGGGGTCCTTGAAGTGCCCGGGGGGGAAGGCGCCGCTGCCCCCGTCGTCGGGCAGCGCGGGCAGCGTGGCG